>OU898279.1:22593202-23000146 GCA_918026665.1 Diabrotica balteata | reverse complement strand
CTGTAAAAGTTCAGGCTTCGAGTCAAAAAATAATAATTTAAAATGAAGTTACTATAGCAAATAATGTCAATGATGATGTCAATAGAGTTAGACGAGATGGATGGAATGGAAGGAGACCAGTAGTGTATTGTGTGACAAAAAGCTTTAAGTGAAACATAAAGGTATATTTTGTAAAATTATCATAAAACCAGCTTTGATGTATGGTCGTCATACATTTAATGCATTGAGAATACTGGATTTGCAGGGATTAAAAACAGTGTTTAGAAAATATTTTAAAACATATGCAAGACTATATTGAGATAATTACAGGAGGTATCCTAAAAAAATTATATGTAGTATCACTAATAGCTAAATATTTGTTTTTAACTGTTTGTTTGTCTCAAAACTGAAAATGATAAACCATTTCTAGTATTCGCTTCTAATGTTTCTATTCCAACCATTAGGTACAAATAAAAATGATTTTGTTTACCAAACAACCCACCCTCCTTGTTTTCCCTTTTTTATCCATGCCAAACGAAATTAGGTTTATACAATTAAATATTGCTGCTTCCCGCAGCACAGACAGTGAGCATCCGTGACCGTACGTGTTTCCTTCTAATTGAGTCAACACCAAATATTTGTGATTTGTCAATAAAGGTCCGAATTAGTTACACACCAATGATTTGTCTTCTTCGCTGTAACGCAAGTTAGAACAGGGCATTTAATAACTGCACTAGGGAGGGGATACCAGAGTTATTTGGTTCATTACTTTTAAAGCGTTCATTAGGTCGATAAAATATTTTTAAAGCGTTCACAAAGAGAATATCTAACATAATGGATGGTTGTTTGTTTTCCTCACGAAGAAAACTTCAAAGAAAATGACTATTAGTTTACTTTTACGAAAACTTAAATGGAAAGCGCTGAAGATTCAATCACATAAACAACTTGTAGCCCTTGTTTAAACAAGACCGAGGCAAATCCCGTTTAAAAGTAATATTTTTGTCAGTTAAATCGTGATTTTGTCGTTTAATTTTTCTATTCTATAAGTGTATTGTGTATTTTTATGTATGAGAGAGTAATAAAACAATAAATTATGTATGCCAATCCCTAAACTGTTGATACGGGTGACTCAATGAAAAACAGATATTTGTCAACAAGTTTACAGAAGTATATAGGAAAACAATTTTAAATTGAGTATGACCATCAGGTATAAAGGTTGGAGCAGAATAGAATACAATAGTTGTGAGGGTTACTAATCCCTAAATAAGGTTGCCAGTGTCGGAGTGATGGAGGTTAACAGGTACTAATGAATTTGCAAGAAATGTAAGATGTTTATTTTATTGGTTATATATAACCAATAAAAGTTTAATAAGTACCTACCTATTTTCAAAATAAAGTTTAATTCTTTAGATAAAGTAAAACGTTTTATTTTATCTGAAATGAGTGCATTCCACGAAGTAAGGGTTTCAACAATCTAACATTTAATTCTTTAATTCCAAGAATCTACAGTAATTGACTAGATAATTACCTTCTAAACTTATTCCACAGAAAATGTGATAGTGGGTTTTTCCATTTTGTAGGAAGGTCCAAGTGGCGTATTCAAAATTCTTAACAGTTCACTAAAAGTAGGTACTTTAGTTGCAAGGTGCAGTTTATTGTGTATACTAGTGTTATGGAAAATTTGGAAGTGCCGTGTAAACGCCGAAAAATTGGTCCTTTAACAGTTAATGAAAAAACATTAATATTTAATTGTTTTAAATCATTTACAGACAAACGTTTATGTGAAAGTGTTGATGAGACCGTTGAGTTAGTTAGCAGTACACTTGGTGTTGGTAAATCTACGATTTACAGAGTTATTAAAGAAGAGAAATGTGGTAGTTTTCAAATGCCACGTAATGCTCCAGGGAAACCAAAATTTCAAAAAGAATATCATTTTAAAGAAGGACTTCGACGGAAAGTGCATGAATTCTTCTTCAGACAAGAATTTCCAACATTGGATAAAGTTCTTGTCTCAGTTCGAGATGATAAGGATTACCCAGAAATGAGTCGAAGTACGTTATGGAAACTTTTAAAAGAAATAGGCTTCCGCTGAAAAAAGAATCCCAGAAAGTCTATTTTATTAGAAAGAAGCGATATTGTCATATGTAGAAGACATTTCCTAAGAACCATAAAGGAAATGAGAAACCAAAAAAGAAAAATATTTTATCTTGATGAAACATAGATCAACGAGGGTCATACACCAAATAAATTTTGGCAGGATGAAACTGTTACAAGTCAAAGGCACGCTTTGTAAATAACTTATCTACTGGTTTAAACCCACCATCAGGAAAGGGACGCAGGCTGATAATAGTACACATTGGCAGTTCAGACGGTTTTGTTGAAGGTGGTTTATTAACTTTTGAATCAACTCGTACCGGTGATTACCATGAAGACATGAACGCTGATGTCTTTCAAGAATGGTTCGAACAAATGATAGATCTTCTTCCTAAGAACTGTGTAATAGTAATGGATAATGCAAGTTATCACTTCAGGCTTATAGAAGGACTGCCTACAACCAAGTGGTTAAAAAAAGACTTGCAGAATTGGCTTAGTTCAAAAAATATTACGTACCATCCCGGATCTATAAGAAAGGAACTTTATTCGTTGTGTGCCCCTCATAAAAAAAAATTTTAAAAATACGAAATTGATGAAATTGCCAAAAATCGTGGAATGACAGTACTTAGATCCCCACCATATCATTGTGAATTAAACCCGATTGAACTGGTATGGGCACAGATAAAGAGTGAAGTTTCAAGAAAAAATACCACTTTTAAAATTCATGATGTTAAACAGTTGTTTTTGGAGGCCGTAAATAATGTAAAACCTGAAAACTGGGAAAAGGCAGTAAATCACACTATTAAAGAAGAGGAAAAAATGTGGAAGCTGGACAATATTACTGATAAAATGATCGAGCCAGTTATTATAAATCTTGGTTCTGAAAGTTCATCTTCTGAATCTGATTTGGATTTGTAACAAGTAGCTGTAAGTTTTATATTAATATTTTTATTTATCTATTTAACATACCTTAGACGGTTTTAAAAACTCTTTTTCTCTTTTGTATTTTTAAAAATTAAAAAAAATGTGAATTTTTTAAAACCCTTTTTAATGTAGGCCAGTCAGTTCTAATATAGTGTTTGATAAAAGAGGTCACTTTTGTTTACATACACATAACACTTTATAACACTGAAATAAATCATTTATTTTTTACAATTATTCAAAGTAATTTTTCAATTAATCTTGAGCACGCCCATGGAGTGGTCGGAGGTACCAGTTAAAATTATGCTAATTACTCTCTCGTTCATAAAAATAAACTATAATTTGTTACTTCGAATTATACGAGGACATATTTAAGTAAGAAAGATACATTTAACTTTTATTTCTCTTTAACAGGTAGGAGAGTAACCCACTTTTAAAGATAATCTTTCTGGTAAAGACTGATTTAAAGCTTTTATATAGTGGCATAAGGAACTAAGTTAGGTTTTTAACTAACAATAAGAGGAGTAGAATAGCTCTTAATGGACAAGAAATGAAGGTTTATATTATGTAATCTATAACTACGATGAAAAAAATTTGATAGAGAATCCAAGTAAATAAAATGGTAAACCAAACGTAGAATAAAATATCCAGAAATGATAGTTAATTCATCAAAAACTTTGATAATGTATTTGTTTGATAATGACCATAAATGCTGCAAGTGAGATTCTACACCCAGATTCTAGGCCACTTTTTCTGGTCTACAAATCTATACATTTATGTTACTCGTGGGCAGAAAATGGCCCACCTGGTATTCCCTACGCCAACACAGCGTTTGGGAGGTTTACGTCACGAACGTTTTTCGATTGGTTTTTTCAACTTTTGTAATATCATTGGTCTGTAATAATAAAAACTTAACCAAATTGTGTTAATTATTTACTTAACAATACATACAAAAAAAATATATTAAAAGAACAGCACTTTTTTGAACTTGTCAATGGAATGGGGTTTCTTTGCACAGAAAAATTTTACCACAAATAAACTAGTCTTAAACGAATTGGCGCAACGTAAATTCATCATATGACCTACTTTGCACAAAATTTCAATTGGACGTATTCTAAACCACGGTCTATATAATATTTTTTAATGAATATTTAAATACTTTAACAGTTCTACTGTTAATTTAAGTAATTGCAAAAGCTAGTCGATCATATAAAAAGTATGTATTACAAATAAAGAAAGCTAAAATCGAATATGTGGAGCAAAGTAACCCTGTGGTACGGTATTCGTTATTCCTGCAATATGTTCTTAACTCCATACTTAAATAACAAAAAATATGCCTTTAATCGAAAAAGTATTGTTGCGATATGCACATACGGTGACCTTAATATAACAATTGGGGTCATCAGAAAGGGAAGCGAAGATATTATGGTAAATCTAGAACTCGTTGGTTTCTTCCTTTCGCATTGGCTATGTATATTACTAAACTACTAAAGGAATTACATACATTTAATTACAACAAATCCTTTATACCTGCAAATTAAAATACGCGTGACAAATGCTTTAAGAAAGGTGAATGAGTTAACGTAAAAATACAGCTGTTTGGAACTAAATATGATATGATAGATATCTATATATCACACAAACCGCTTGTCTGCGGATGAAATCATAACAGGAATATGCTAGAATATGATATGACTAAGTCAAAGCACGAAAACTCTATTAGAGGAAAGAAGACAACTAACAGATAAATACAGAACCAATCTAACAAAAATGAGACAACTAAACAAACAAATCACTAAGAACATCAGAAAAGATATAAGAGACTACAACACCAGAGAGATATCAAAAGTCATAGAAGAGAACAAAAGTTTAAAAGTCTTCAGAAGGAAACAGCAAATAGGAAAGAAAAATATTCACAAACTGAAAAACACAAAGGGCGAAATAATAACAGATAAACAGGAAATTCTACAAACTGTCGGACAATTTTACAGCGAACTCTACAGCAAAACAGAAGAAAATGTTCCAACTGACAACATACCAAAGGTTCTAAACCAGGGCTCGGAAGACATACCAGATGTTACTGTTGATGAAATCAAAAAAGCTCTCCTACAAATGAAAAATAATAAGTCAGCTGGCGACGACGGGGTCGTTGCCGAAGCCATAAAATTAGGAGGCGAGAAACTGATACAAATGCTTTCTTACGAAATTCGCTTAAGTAGAGATAACCAGACCAGTGAACTAATACGTAGAATAGGGTTGACATGGGCAGCTTATGGAAAGCTAAAAGATGTTTTCCAATCAGCTCCTCCCATCTGCTTGAAGAGAAAAGTCTTCGATCAATGTGTGCTGCCGGTTCTAACCTATGGTGCGGAGACGCTAACACTTACTAAGACGTCCGCAAACAAAATTCGAACAACACAGAGGGCAATGGAACGGTCCATGTTGGGATTAACCCTGAGAGACCGAATACCCAACACAGAATTGCGCCGTAGATCGGGAGTAACCGACGCAATCAAAAGAATATCAACCTTAAAATTTAACTGGGCAGGGCACGTCGCGAGAACGAAGGACGGCAGATGGACAAAACGCATTCTTGAGTGGAGACCCAGACAAAATACCTTTAGGAATAGAGGATCACCAACAAGATGGACGGATGACCTGAAACGGACACATCAAAATTGGATGCAGGCGGCTCAGGACAGAAATTTGTGGGGTGAACTACGGGAGGCCTATGTTCAGCAGTGGACGGGTATGGGCTGAATGATGATGATGATGATATGACAGGCAATACCAAAGTCAATGCATTTAACGACTCTCTCGGTCACACGACCGAAGCGAAGTGTCAGACGCGCTGATCTTAACTTCAAAAACACATCTCTCCCATGTGGCATATTAAACCTTATCTCAAACTTACGTCTTTGTTATCTCGCAGTTGGCTTGTCTTGCAATGTTAAATATACTACAGGGAGAATCAGAACTAAGCAGACAAAAAGTCCTGTTAATATTATATAAATATTTATAGATCGTTGTGAAACTGCAACAAGTATGCAAATCAAAAATGAAGCTTATAAAACAAGAATTAGATTCATTTTTTACAATATATTCTAGATGCAATGCAATGGTCGACGAAAGAAGACATTATTTGCAAATATTTGGATTAATGTATTCAACGTTAAATTGTAAGAAGAGTTGATTTTTCGTCGTAATGATATTAAAGTTTTTTATAGTCCATGAAAAGACCTTTAAAATGAGTACTACAAAAAGTCATTTTCGTGTAAACTGAGTAGGTTACACAGCTCGCAAAAAATAGACTTTTTGAATATTTTAAGGACAAAAAAAAACAGTATAATTAACCTAATATCCTACATTACATTTTACTTTAGTGTGCTTCAAGAGATCCAGGAATTGGACTGATTTAAAACGCATTATTAAAAAAAAAAGTAATATTAAATTGTATCGTTTAATTTGACAATTTCTAAAAAATGTTCTTTTTCGAAATACCTTTATACAAAAAATGATGCAATACAAAAATGTAGTTCTTTTTTCAATATATTTCGTTTTTGTAAACTTCTGTACCGTAAAAATCAGTGGAGGTATCACCGATTAAAATATATACAAAGAGAAAAAGGCAGTCAAAATTTGATTTCACGTACATTGCGTCTGTGTATCTGCTTATACGTATTTCGCCCTAATAGGTCTTATCAGAACAGCTATTCACAGGCGTTCTGAACGTGAAAATAAATCTTTTCTGTCTTAAGAAGCAACTCTAATATGGCTTCGTATATACTCAAATAGCGACATCTGATAATAAATCCGTAAACTAAGTTTTCGGAACCAATTCAGATTTCTGCTTTAATCTGTGCATTCTAAAAATTTCAAGGCAAAACCGACGTTGATAAAGATGTTAATAGAGACATGGGGAATCTAATATTTGCATTCCACGACATATCTCCTGAACTAAGCAAAAATCCTTAGCGATTTGGTTTGTATGTATATGTGCATATGAGTATATGAGTACAAGAAACCAATTCGCTAAGGATTTTTGCTCCTTTAAAAATTTCCGAAGCCATTCACGCACTCTTGTTTGCTTTGTAGGTCGCTGGTAGATTTTTTATGTTTTTAAATTAACTTGGGTTTTTCGACTTCTCTATCACTAACAATTTTCGCTTCACCGAACCTGTCATGTTAGCGGGCACTAAAACTGTAATGCGTTCCTTAGAGAGCTTTCCAACAACGCACTTTTTCGATTTAAATTTTAAAGTTCTGTTTGGTGTCATTTTAAAAAACAATCCAGTCTTATCAGCATTGAAAATGTCGTCTGACGCATATCCTTTCATATTCCTTGGAAGGTGACCAGCACAGTCATGATCGCTTAAAAAGGGAAAACCCTCACCAACCCTGAATCATAATAGTCCCATTTCATTACTGAGCACCCTAGGTAAAATCTACGAGAGGATCCTTAAGGAGAGACTAGAATTCCTAGACGCTCATTTCTTAATTCCAGACTACCAATTCGGATTCAGGGCTGGACACTCCACACAAAATGCATTGGTTGAAGCAACAACTTTCATTTCACAACACAATTAATGAAAGGAAACACGTCAAGAGCATATTCCTCGACGTCCAGAAGACATTCGACCAGGTCTGGCACACAGGCCTGATTGAAAAACTCTACCTCGCTGAACTGCCAACACCTTTCGTTAAACTAATTAATTACTATCTCTCTCATCGGACGGTCAGTATCAAAGTAGCTGACCACCTCTCCACCCCCTTCACTTCACAAGCTGGAGTGCCTCAAGGCTCAATACTTGCACCAATACTTTACACAGTCTACAATAGTGACATTCTCCGCCCACAGCAAAGATCAGACTCTCTCCTCCTTCTCGCTGATAATACGGCCATTCTTACTTCAGGCTCCCACAGAAAGTGCGAACGACGGTCTGTGTTCGAGAGATCGCAAGAATACTTTGACAGAATCGTGAAGTGGTGCAACAAATGGAGGGTGACCATAAATCCCTCCAAAACACAAGCAATTTTATTTTAATCTTCTTATTGTCGTGACGTCCAGGGCCGGATATCACTTTTAGGATAAGACCTCATTCTCAGGAACTCGGTTCTCTACTTGGAAGTTCGTTTTTCAAGAACTCTCAGCTTACAGGCCGACGTCCAGGAATCCTTAGATAGGGTGAGACAGAGGTTTAATCTCCTAAAAGTGCCAACCCGTAATATTGGCGGAACGTCTTCCAAAACTTTGTTGCACACCTACAAGACTTTTGTCAGACCGATAATCGAATACAAGGCATGCGTTTACATTTCTCTTAAGAGTCACCAACTGAATACCATCGCAGCTAGAGAACGTAAAATGCTAAAATACTGCATAAGAAAAGATTGGTCGTATTCATCAGCCCACATACACATATTGGCCAATATCACGCCAATCAAGGACAGAATCCTAACCCTCAGCAGGAAATATGTCCTAAGAACCATAGCTGGCTCGAACAACCGAGCAAAACGAACACACAAGTGACCTTCTTTTTCTCCTGCTCCTTAGTAGTCCACTACTTCTTAACATCGTGCATCATTTAATTGACGTTTACTACGTCCCACAACTCCGTTAAAAAAAGGAGTTTTTTTTTAAAGGTAAAAGAGCACGCCACTGGCTACAATTTTCTTCTTGAAAAGTAGGATGTGGGTTTATCTCCATTATTACTTTCTCAAAAAAGAATTTGCTTATCAAATTTTACAGAAAAATTCGTAAATGTTTTTGATCTATAACAAATATTTTTAGTTCCGAGTTTTAACTACCTATATGTATATCAATAATGCAAAAATTTTGGACACATGCTTATCAAAACTTTTAGTTTTGAAATTAAATAATGAAAAATATTCCTGATGACTTTTAGAAATATCCTGTTTAGAAAGTTAATACACGAATAATTTTATCAAAGAACAAATCCTCCTACAACTTTCAATAGTCTGTTGTTTTGTAAGACGTGTAAATTAAAATATAACTAAACAATCAATACTTTATGAATAATTGAAAGAATTGAACCAAACAACGTCCGATAGGGGAGGACCCTCCCAGGATGAATGTGCATCGTAGGGAGAAATTGCCCATTCAATCAACGGTTCAGTAACTGTCAAAATGATCCTATAAGCTTGCTCACGTGAGCTTCCTTTGTGGATCTTTATAAACACTTTCAATACTCTAACCGTGTACACTCCACTAACCAGCAGAATTAAACAAAATGCGTAATACAAAGGTATAAAAAGGTAAGACTAAATCCAAATTTGGTCTTCGGCAAAATTGTTAAAATAAAAATAGTATGTATGCAATATATGCAAACATAAGAATAATGTAATTACTTTCAAGTTGAACAAAAATTTAAATTTGCAAGACATATAAAGTTTTATGTACAGCTGGTTTCAAACGCAGTGAAGAGCAGTTCCACAAAATATTTTAGATAGCAGAAACAGCTACACAATGGTGTTACAATATTAAACAATTTGAGAAGAATATTTTGTATTTAAAACCACAAAATCGTAAATTACTTACATTAACAATAACTGAAATTTGTTTTTACAAAGATTGCTTCAATCGAATCTTGGTGTGAGATAAACTTAAATCGTCAAATGTTTGTGAACGTAAGCCGTTTACGTATAGGTCATAGCAGACTAATTCACAGCTACCTAATCTCCAAATCAAATCACCTTATTTGACTACAGTTGGAGGGTTTGGAATAGGTGAACGAAATGAAAGAGGAGAAAGGCTATTACAATTTGTCATCGACACTGAACTTAGTATCATGAACACCATGTTTAAGCATTATCAAACAATTAAATATATACCTTAAGAGCCTGGAAAATACAAAGAAACACTAAGATATAGTAACACATCAAACATTACTGACGATCCCAATCAAACATGATAACATACAAAGACGTGGATTATAGACGCAATAAATATTACATACCCCATAAAAACCCCAAGGAAAAAAACACTGGATGACTGATGAGACACTCAACCTAGTAGAAGAACGAAGAAAAATTAGAAACAACGCTTCAAATCCAACAAAAACTGAAAACTCCACATATTTTAAAATCGGAAATGAGACACAGGAATTGAAGTAATGTTTAAACTGGAACACAGGACAATGGCCAGATGATTGGTGTAAGCTCACTTCCATACCCATTTATAAGAGAGGCTCACCAACTGACTGTAATAACCACCACACTATACCGCCCTAATCTCCCACGCAAGTAAAATTCTGCTAACTATAATTAACGAGAGATTAAAAGCAATACTTCTACCACAGATCTCACAAGTACAATGTGAATTTGTCCCTGAAACAGGCACAAGAGAACAAATTCTCAATCTCAGACAAATTATAGAAAAATCTAGAGAATTTAATCTAGAAACATATTTGTGCTTCGTCAACTACTCGAAAGCGTTCGAGCCTTCTTCTTAAAGTTCCATCTCCTATCGAAGGTTGGATATCATAACGGCTATGGTCACTTTGTTGGCTGCTGCTCTGAAAAGTTGTAGTGAACTACAGTTAAACCATTCTCTAAGGTTCCTCAGAAACATAGGAGATGCGTCTTCTTCCTATGCTTCTTCTTCCTTGGATCCTTCCTTGCATAATAATTCTCAGCAGCTCATATTTTTCTCCTCTGGTTATGTGACCCAAATACTCTAGTTTTCTTCTTTTTATGCTGTTCATAATTTCTAACTCCTTATTTAGACGTCGTAGTACCTCAGCATTGGTAATCCTTTGAACCCACTAAATTTTTAACATTCTTCTGTAACACCACATTTCGAACGCTTCTATTTTTCTTATGTGTTGTTTCTTCAATGTCCAAGCTTCCATTCCGTATAGTAAGATAGAAAATATGTAACATCTTAGAGCCCTCAATCTGAGATGCAACTGAAGGTCTTTGTTGGTAAGCATTGTCTTCATTTTCACAAATGCTTGCCTTGCAGTTTCAATTCGGACTTTGATTTCTCTGCTTTGGTCATTTTTGTCATCAACCCAGGTTCCCAGATATTTGTATGTCTCTACTTTTTCTATTTGGGTTTGCTCTATCATTAATCTTTCATTTCCATGTTGCGTTTTTGAGACAATCATAAAATTAGTTTTTCTCTTATTTATTTTTAGTCAGTATTTAATGCAATAATCGTTAATTCCATTTACCAATTCTTGTAGCGATTCCAGGGTGTCTGCCATTATAACGGTGTCATCAGCGAATCTTATGTTATTTACTATTCTTCCGTTTACAGAGATTCCATCACCCAGATCCGCTATCGCTTCCTGGAATATGGCTTCACTGTACACGTTAAACACTAATGGTGACAGAACACAGCCCTGTCTTACTCCTCTCTTTATATCTATATTTTCGGACTTTTGTTCTTCTGTCTTTATATTGGTCTTTTGATTCCAATACAGATTGATAATGATTCGTAAGTCTCGTCTTTCTATATCTTTGTTTCTCAGTATTTCTATTAGTTTTTCATGTCGGAACCTGTCGAATGCCTTCTCGAAGTCCATGAAATAGAAATAAATATCTAGGTTCATATCTAAGCATCTTTGAGAGAGGACATTAAAAGTGCCTCTTTCGTTCCCAGTCCCTTGCGGAACCCAAACTGAGTATCATCCATATCCTCCTCTTCTAGTTTTCTATATAATCTTACATGAATCACCTTTAGAAATATTTTGAGGGTATGGCTTATTAGTGATATTGTCCTATACTCTAAACAATCTTTGGCATATACTGTTTTTGGTATTGCTACAAAGGTGGACACCGACCATTCCTGTGGGATTTTTCCAGTTTTATATACTTCATTAAATAGGTCCAGAAGTACAGGTAGACGTAGTAGTTTCATCGTCTAGACATTTCAGTAGTTCCGCAGATATTTCGTCTGGATCTACAGTTTTTCCGTTTTTTGCGTTTCGTATTGCTTGTTGGATTTCCTCTATTATGATCTCTGGCCCCATTTCGCTGTCGATTTCTTCCGGTTCTTGTCGATTATCCTTAAACAGATCTGTTATGTATGTCTTACATTTTTTTAATTTCTCTTTAATTTCTATAATAATTTTTTCATTTGCGTCTGTCAGAAGGACATCTTTCTTTTTTTTCAGTGTATTTGTCATTTCCTTTATTTTCTTATGCATGTTAAAGCTATCATACTGTTTAGCATATGCTCTATTTCACTGCATTGATTAGCAAGCCAGGAGGATTTGGCCTCTTTTATTTTCTTTCCTATCAATCTCTGTAGTTCCTTGTATTTTGCCTTACTCCTGCCTTTATGTTTCCTTCTTCCATCCATTAGATCTAAGATTTCTGAAGTCATCCATGTCTGTTTTTTTCTTATTTTTGTCTGCAGTAGCTTTTCTCCTGCCTTTATTAAAGTTTCCTGTACCATGTTCCATTTGTCATTAACATCTGTTGTTTTTATCACATCTTGTTTGATTTTCTTTAAGTTATCATTTATTTCTTGTTTTAAGCTCTGACTTATAGGTTCTTCTTTTATCTTTGAGACATCAAGCCGTGGTATATTTGTTTGTTTTTGGATCTTCTTCAATTTTATCTGCATTACACTTACTAATGGATTATGGTCTGTATTTATGTCAGCTCCGGGTTATGTTCTCGGAGACTTTATAGAGTTTTTATATCTAGATTTTATTAAAATGTAATCTATCTGGATTCGAACAATGTTATCTTCTGAATCCGCAGGTGATTTCCAAGTATAAAGTCTGCTTTTAGGTAATTTAAAATTTGTATTCATTATTACCATCTCCTCGCTTTGGCAGAATTCGACAAGTCTGTCCCGACGTCTGTTCGACAAATCTTTCATTTCTTTCTCCCAAGCCAAATTCCCCCACACATCTGTCCACTTTTCCTTTTCCAACCTTGGCGTTGAAATCTCCCATCACCAACAATATATCATCTTTTTCTGAGGATCTTACGATTTCGTTCAATTGCATGTAAAACCTCTCTATCTCGGTCTCATCTTTGTCGGCAGTTGGTGCATATATTTGGACAATGTTTATCTTTTTAGATAATGTCTGCAATTGAATCATCATCAATCTCTCTGAGTAGGGAGTAAAACCAACTACGGATTTATTTGTCGCTTTGTCTACAAGAATGGCAACTCCATATCGATGTCTTGGATCATTGGTTCCAACGTAATACATCATGCCGTTGTTTGTGGCTAGTTTTCCTGAATCGGGCCATTGAACATCGCTGATACCGAATATATTTATCTTAAGGCGATCCATTTAGCCTATTAGGGGGGCCTGAGGTAGGAGTGTGAGTTAAATGCTTCTACGGTCATGGTGGCCAGTCTGGGGGGGTTCCTGGGGGGTTTGGCGAGTGTTAATTGGAGGGGATGGGTGGACTGGAGTAGTTGGAGGGGTTCTCGGTGAGAGGTCCGTACTGTGTTTCCTAAGTGGCGGACTGGCGGAATAGAGAAAAAGACGGATCTTGGTTTACGTATGCATTGTGCTGGTTGGCGGAGGCGACTTGGCGTACTTATTGATATTTTAGGTCAATGGAGCTGGTAGAGTGTGGGGGAGTAGTAAGACCTGGAGCTAGTTCATGTGGGGGGTGTTAAGGGCCATTTTCTGAGGGGTTGTGCTATTTTTTTTAGAATATTAGTATAAATAAACTTGGATTGTCAATTGACATACTTTGTCTTGGTATATCGTGGTGAGAATTTGTGCTGGTGGTGTCGTATGTGTAATTTCTTGATTTTTACATGTCTGTGGGTCTTTGAGCTCTGGTCTGTTGGTGTATTTTGAGTTCTATGTATTCTTTTTTCCTTTTGTTTTTTTCTATCCTTTATTTATGATTGTGTAGTAACTTGTTTGTGGGGTATCGGGGGCGCTGGGTGAGAGGTTTTTAGTGGGTAGGGTATAGTGGTATTACTTGTGGTTTACGGTTGGTGAAATTTGGATTGGGGGCTGGGGGTGATAGGGTTATCTGGTGTGAATATGTGTTTGGTTTGCGTTTGCTGCTTTTTATTTTGGGGTGGTTTTAATATTATTTGTTTTTTCGTGCGTTACATTGTGTACGTTTTTTAGTTAAAAACTAAAAAGTTAGTAGCGAAAATCTAGGTAAAGAATTTATACTTTTGTATTACATTTTATATCCAGTGTCACTTGTAAAAATGTACTAAATAATACATTGTTACTGTATCAATCCTTTGAGTGTACTTCTTATATTGGCTTCAATTTAAATTTATCCCCTCTAGTAGTCATATTTTTCAAAGGCATACTCTTCCGAGCGAACTTACAAAGACAGCTTTAAACTAAAAGTGTGATTCTAAAAGAAAATTCAATTTTATTCGAAATCCCTTTTACTGCACATCCTCCCATGTCTGTCTAACATAAAGTACGACTAGTGTAGAAGGTAAAACAATTTGTTCGGATTGGTGTCTCCAAAATAGCGAAATCAAACATTGAAGCCGAAATAAGATAAGATTTGAGCCCCAAACCGATTCGACAATTTCGTCAGAAGTCGTTTTTTGATATCAGCCCCGAGATAAATCAATTGAAATTCTCTGGTTTGGGTTGAGTTTAAAACGTGTGGTTCTTGAAAAGGTTGTTGACCATCTACATAGTAAAACATTTTGTTTATTGTGCTAATATCAGTTTTTTAGTTGTGGAAAATAATTTCTTTTTTTTCAAGTACATACTTTTGTATTATACAGAGTGATTAATTAACAACGTGGAATTTCTGAGTTCTAGATTCTAGATATCAAAATGTTATGATTTTGCCCAACCTGCCTCATAAAAATGTTGCTAGTTTCCAAAATACCGGATGCATAAAGTTTAAATATGGATTTTAATTTTCACAATAGTTTTTGTTTTCATAATTTCTATTTAAAAAATCACAATTTTACGGTTTTTTGGCACGAGGATTGCTAATTTAGACTAATTTAGCATTGCTAATAATAGAGGGCGCTAGTTACACTTGGTTGTGTTTAGTAAATTAAAGCATTTTTTTGGTTAACTATGGGTAAAATACTACTACTACTAAGGATTTCCACAGTTTTCACTCTCTTCCTTCACTCAACCGTTTTCTCCTATTTTCCCTGTCATTTCAGTCTCCATCTCGCAGGGTTCTTTTCTCCATAGCCTCGTCGATTTCGTCTCTGAATGACCTTCGGGGTCTTCCTCTCTTTCTTCTTCCGATCGGGCTCCATTCTGTGATTTTGTTTATCCAGCGTCCTCTGTCCGCTCTTCTGACGTGGCCGTACCAGGATAGTCTCTTCTCCTCTATATAGTCGATTATGTCTGATTGCACTCCCATTCTCCGCTTAATCTCTGCGTTTTTAATTATGTCTCTTTTTGTAAGTCTACAGCTTCTCCTCCGAAACTTTATTTCTACTGCTCTTATTCTACCTCTATTTCCTTTATTACACAGTTTCTTGTTTGTCTTAGTCTGTTTAAGTCTGTTTAAGTCTTCCAGTTTTTTGGTTTTTAGGTATTTTATGTGTAGTTTTTTCTTTTCTTTTATACATTTCAATGTGTCTTCCCTTAATTTGATATTCTGATGGGTGTTCCTTTGGTCGTCTTCTCCAAGAGCTTCTATGGCCGCTGAAATCAGGCAGGTTTTTATGTGTTCATGCATTTCATCTAACGTGTCATATCCGAATTCTTCTAGTTTTTGGTCTAGTCTTCTTTTGTATAGATCTTTTATTGATTCTTCCTGTAATAGATATAATTTGAGCCTCTTTTCGTTTATTGTCGTTCCCGTTGTAACAATCGATGTATGTTTTTGTTTTGTCCAGATATATGGGAATTCCATCCATGCCACCACAAGTTTGTGATCTGTTCCACACTGTGCCCCTCTTTTCACTCTGGTGTCTTTCACTTTGATGGAGCTTTTGTGGTTCATGATAATGTAGTCAATAATGCATCTTAGTTTTCTTGTCTCTTGAGTCCAAATGGACCAACTGTTCTGTCATTGTCTTTTCTTCCGACTCTTCCATTTAGATACCCCACTATTATTATTTCTTGTTTAGGTTTTCTCTTATCCATTTGTTCCTAAAGTTGTTCGATAAATCGTTCTTTCTCATTGGCTGAACTGTCTTCCGTTGGACCGTATGTTGCTAGTATTATAATTTCTCTGCCATACATCTTGATTTTCAGTTTGGCAATTCTCTCGTTTATGGGTTCCCAATCGTCTATAGATTTTTCGCATTTCTTCTTTAGTAGAATTCCAACTCCAGCTTTTGCGTGGTCTTTCTTTTCTACTCCGCTCCAACAATGGATTAGTTCCCCTATTCTTTCAGTGCCGTTTTCTTTCTTTTTTGTTTCCGTTGTGAAGAGGATATCGAGATTCATCTTTTCGATTTCTGATGTAACTTCACTGGCTTTTGTTCTCCAGCCCTGCACATTCCATGTGCCGATTCTTAGCTTTCTCTGTTTTTGTCTACGGTTGAGTTGTTGTCTACCTCTATGGGTAAAATAAGAGAAAAAATAAAGAAGCGTTATATTATACAAAAAAAATTACTCTTTTGATTCATGTAATTCGAATAAAAAAATATTCTCCAAATGTATACCAATAACCAATTAAAGTCATTAAAGTCTAAAAGATAATTAATCATTCTATTTTTGTAAACTAATGTCTCCATTCAAAACTCTATAACGTCAGGTAAAACTTAATATGGAGCCAGATGTTAACTCAGACCACAATTTGTTAGTTGCTGTTATGAAAATAAAATTAAAGAGAATTAAACTCAAAAGCCATCCGTGTAAAGTTGTCTGTCTCTCACCGGCCACGTTCCCAGGTGGTGGATAGATGAAGATTTCCTGGCCCTCCAGGTTGGCAGGGCACTTTCAGCCTTCTTCCTGTAAAAAAGCATATGTTACGGAACCTCAGGAACTATTAGCTGGACGGAATTCACGGCGACGACTCTGCAAACGAAGATAGAATTAAGATTGGGAACATAAAATACCCGAACGCTGTCCGAACTGGAGCAGTACCATCTTTACTAGACATAGTGAACACGTACAAAGTGGATGTTTTAGCACTGCAAGAAATGCGGTGAACGGGAAATGGTACTCTTGACAAGAACCTATTCCATATATTAGAGCTGCAATGAAAGCCAACACATGGATGGGGTGATATAAACCAAAGAACAAAAGGCCTCATTATTGACTTTAAAGATTACAGAAAGAATGTGCTATTTGCGCTTAAAAGGAAATTTTTTAACTACAGTTTCATCAATGCACATGCCTCAACTGATGACAAGCCAGATAAAATACAAGAACAGTTCTTCGAAGAGCTAGAGCAAGCCTACAGAAGATGTCCTACACATGATATTACGATTGTATTAGGTGACTAGAAGGATAGGAAATGAGGCGGAAATAATATTAACTATTAAAAGACGAAAACTTGAGTACTTGGGACATGTGATGAGAGGGCAAAAATACGCATTATTACAACTTATTATGCAGGGCAAAATCCGAGGAAAGCGAAATGTGGGAAGACGAAGAATAAGAACTTAAGGGAATGGTTTGAATGCAGGAGTGCAGAACTTTTTAGAGCGGCAGTCAACAGAGTCCGCATAGCCATGATGATTTTCAACCTTCGATAGAAGATGGAACTTATAGAAGAAGAATTAGGTGACATGAATGAGAAAAGAGCGAGTATGCAGTCCAGATCAAGGTTATTTTGAGCAAACATAAGTACTTTTGAGTTTACGTCTCATGATGTTATTACGAGAGCGGTATCGTCAGCGTAGAGCAAAGTAAATGTCTTGTGTATCGTGAGTTAGGGAAGTCATTGTTGTATAATAGTGAATAATATGGGTGCCAACACTGAACCCCTGGAACTCCTGCTGTATGAGTGAATGAGTCGGAGAAATGACCTCGCACTTTCACCGTGATTTAACGTTAAGAGACATATGAGTGGCTAAGTCTAACGAAAGAGAGGGACAGGCTGATGTTCAATTGTTTCCTAGTCAGTCCAGCATGCCAGACTTGGTCAAAGGCTTTTTGAACATCGAGAAAAATGCCTAGGGAAAGTTTGCCGTCGTTTAGACTTTGTGTGAGATGGATGACGATCTCTGGCTATGCCTTTGTGGTGGAGTGACCTTCTCCATAATCATGGAGATTTGCTACATATTTGAGAATAATCATCATCATCAGTGGTGCTACAGCTCTAGTTGAGCCTTGACCTTCCCCAGTCTATTTCGCCAGTCGTTTCTGTTCATCGCCAACCGTTGCCAATTTGCCGCGCCGATCTTCCTTGCGTCCTCGTCCTGACCGTCCCTCCATCTCAGTCGTGGTCTGCCTCTACTCCTATTTCCCACTGGGACCGATAATAGAGTTCGTCTGGGTGGGTAATTTTCATTTGCTCTTGACACATGTCCAGCCCATCTAAGCCTACCTATTTTTATGAAGGATATTACATCTCTACCATTTACTATTTTTTTATACTTCTCGTACAATTCGAAATTATATCGCCTTCTCCAAATACCATTCTTACAGAATGCGCCCATTATTCTTCTTAGTATCTTCCTTTCGAAGACGAGCAGAAGATTTGCGTCTGTTTTGGAGATGGTCCATGTTTCTGACCCATGACTGCACGACCATGCATGACCCATGCACTGGTAGGATGAGTGTTCGATATATTATTAGTTTGGTTTTCTGGCTTAAATTTCTGTTTTTTAGCTGCTTGTTTAGTCCAAAATAACATTTGTTTGCTAGCAGTACCCTCCGTTTAACTTCTTCAGATGTGTCATTATCGTTTGTTATGAGAGAACCCAAATATGTAAACTTATTTACTACCTCAAAATTATATTGGTCTATACTGAAGTTTTGTTCGGCGTTTCTAGCTCTATCTCTGTTATTTGGAATAGATGCTAACATTTTGGTTTTTTCCTCGTTTATTTTAAGGCCCATATTTTGTGCGGCTGTCAAGAAGGCAGAAGTCATCTCTTTAAGTCCTCGTGTAGTACGTGCAATCAAATCCAGATCGTCATCGTAAGCCATAATCTGCGTTGATTTATTAAAGATTGTTCCTCTATTGTGTAACTCGGCATCTCTTATAGTCTTTTCTAAAGCTATATTAAAGAGAAGGCACGCCAGCACGTCTCCCTGCCGTAACCCTGCATATGTTTCAAACGCTTGTGACATATCGCCTTGTATTTGCACTCTGCAGATCACTTTACTCATAGTTGTTTTTACGAGCCTTATTAATTTATGGGGAATGTTAAGTTCATTCATGGCTTCGTATAATTTACCTCTTAGGACGCTATCATACGCTGACTTAAAGTCCACAAAGAGATGGAACGTGTCAATATTAAATTCATTGGTTTTTTCTAAGATTTGACGTAGCACAAAAATCTGGTCGATTGTTGACCTACCTGGCCTAAAACCGCTTTGATACTCACCAAGAATTTCTTCCACGTACGTACTTAAACGGCTGTACAGGGTATTGGAGAATATTTTGTACATTGTATTCAGAAGAGTTATACCCCTATAATTTTTTTTTGAGAATAATAATAATACTAAAAACAATATTCATTAAATAAAACACAACATACAACAAATTTGATCAAATATCTACATAAATAATTTGACAGGTCAAAATAAGAGAATTTTAAATAAAAATTTTCTGGTCTGTATTTAATTTAAATACAGGCAGCGTTTATTTTGTTAAAACACAGAAATAAAGGATGCACAACTGTGCATGTGTATATGTCAAAATAATGGTGTTTTTATTACATAAAATACGTCATCAATTACTCTTTACTTATTTAGGTATTCATAGCTTCCTTTGCTAGTCATAGTATGGCGCCATCTATTAGTTGTATGGTGAGTTAACTAATAGAAAAACTGTTTCTACGGCCTTTCCGCACAATTAAAATAATAAAAGAGGTATTTATTGGTGCTATCATACAGTAATAAATGAAAGAATATAAAAAAAGTAAGGCAGGCGTAAAATAAAAATATGTAACGAAAATCACTCTAATTAAATCATTGAATCTAAAAGATACAAACCATTTTCTATATTTAAGACACATTTCTCCTCTTTTTAAAAGAATGATGGAAGATAAAACGTATTCGAAAACCAGTTTACTGAAGTAATTTCTCCTACAGGCAAAACGTTCATGAATTATGAAACAAGAAATGCTAAAAAATTTGCCTTTTTATATAATATGTCTACGTCACTTAGTAAATATTACATGAGCTTCTACAGTTGTGTTGTTAAATTTCCCCAGGGGTAAAAATGTCAACAGTTTTTTAAATTAACTTCTGACCGGTCACTATGAGTGCATTTCCTACAAAATAAATAGCAGTATGGACCTGTTATTTTAGATACGTCACAAAAAACTATAAAACTTTTACAGTTACTCGTTTATAACATTCTTTAAAAAAACATAATAACATAAAAGCATCAATTATTTTTATAAAATTCAAATTTTGAAAAGTATGTACATGTAAGAACAAACTAAGATAGACAAAGAAAAGACAAACAAATTTGAAAAGGCAAAATTTTAAGAAATCTAAGTAATACTAATTGCCAACATTCATTGAGAAGAAGAGACACTAAAAAAGAGTTAAATGATCATACAAAACTGTATCTAGTACGGGTCTATCGAAAACATCGTAATTAGGGCAGGATATGTATTAAAACTTTCCTTCTGTTTGTAGTTTAATAACTCCAAGTAAACCATGTTTCTAGCTTGGTTAGGCTTCCGCCTCTAAAGGAAAGGGTGCCTCTTTTTTTGTGGAGCCAGGGGTGATATGCGTGTGGTGTTATAGTGGCGAAGTGCTAGAAAGCTGTGGTTCATAAGGTAGCGTATTGTGATAAGGAGCGCACAAGAGGAATTGGCCAAAAAGCCAAACAAGCCAAGGGAATGTACTTCAAGGTATTACTAGCCATACTAGGAACGGCTCTCAATTAGCGTTTTCGGCTTACAGTTGTTAGCTGCGATATTTGATAGGAAATGATTCTAAAGTATCAAAATACTCATCAGGAAGTTCGTTTCTAGTGTTATGAAGAAGTTTTGCTAGAGGGAATGAAACTTTTCTTTTAGGAACCCTGGTCAGTATATCTATTAAACAATTAAAGACCAACAAAAGCCCTGGACCTGATGAAGTTTATCCTGAAATACTTAAATTGATCGAAAGTAATAACATTGATTTGTTAGTAATTTTGTTTAATACAATCTACGATACTGGGGAAATACCAGAGGAATGGTTAGAATCTATTTTTATTCCCATTCCAAAACAAGCTAACTCCAGGCGATGCGCAGATTTTAGATTAATAAGTCTTATGAGCCAAGTGCTTAAAATTCTATTAAAAATATTTCACAATAGGGTATACAAAAGGTGTGAAAAAGAAGTTGGATACGATCAATTTGGATTCAGAGCCGGAATGGGGACCAGAGAGGCCTTGTTTTCATTACAAGTACTGCTGCAGAAGTGTTACGACCAACAAAAGGATGTCTTTCTATATTTTGTAGACTTTGAAAAGGCATTTGATCGCGTAAACCATAATAAAATGTTAAATTCCTTGCAGAGCATCAACTTGGATAGTAAAGATCTCCGATTAATTAAGAACTTATATTGGAGGCAGAGTGCCAAGATTAGGATCGACGATCATACATCTAGAAATATTAGTATAAATAAAGGAGTAAGGCAAGGATGCATACTATCCCCTATGCTGTTCAATCTTTACTCGGAACTACTATTCAAGCAAGCCTTGGAAAACCTTTCCACAGGAATAAAAATTAATGGAGAACCAATATCTAGCATCAGATATGCAGATGACACTGTCCTACTGGCTGATACAGACACAAACTTACAGAGGGTTATAGACCACCTTAAGGATGCTTGTCGAGAGTTTGGAATGAAGATCAACGAGAAAAAAAAACAAAAGTAATGGTGATCCAAAGAAAACAGAATATCCCCTTACCTATAAAAATAAATGGGAATATTTTAGAACAGGTAAACCAATACAAATACCTTGGCTGTTGGATTAATTGCAAGCTGGACCCAGAACAAGAAATTAAAGCGAGAATTGGTCAAGCTAGGGATAGTTTCTTTAAGATGCGCGTTCTATTCTGCGATACACATATAAATATTAAATTAAGATTAAAACTTGTAAAATGTTTTATCTGGTCTGTTCTTCTCTACGGAGTCGAAACGTGGACTTTAAAAATAAAGAGCCTGAATAGAATCGAGGCATTTGAAATGTGGGTGTACCGTAGAATTTTAAAAATTCCTTGGACAGCACGAAAAACAAATGAAGAAGTACTAGCTAGACTCAATTTAGAAAAAGAACTATTGAGAACAGTCAAAAGAAGAAAAACCAGTTATTTAGGGCATTTGTTGCGCAACGAGAAATACTACATCCCTCAGTTGATAATAAAAGGCAAAATAGAAGGAAAGCGAGGAATTGGAAGAAAAAAATTGTCCTGGTTACGTAATATCAGAAACTGGACAGGACTTGGATTTGAGGAACTCTTAAGAGCAGCTGAAGATAGACAAACGTTTGCCACCATAACCGCTAACCTCCATTGATGGAGACGGCACTTGAAGAAGAAGAAGGTGAGTATTTATCCTTGGCGATGGCAAGGGATTTTAAGTCTTTGTTCTCATACTTCTTGCTAAGAGTAAGGATTTTAATAACTCGCACAGAAGAAATCGAACTTCGACCAAAAGAGTGCAACATAAGCTAAGTTGTTGTTTAAAAATCTCCAAGAACATAAGAAAATACATACCATGGTCAGAAGAAAAATAAGAGAAGCCAAAGAGAAACAAAAACAGAACAATGTCAAGAAATAGAGGAGTATCAGTCGATAATGTCCATCGAAAGGTAAAGCAAATAGCTGGGAGGTTCCGAAAACGCAACAGCGGAAAAATAACAGATGATAAAGGCAATCTTGCCATTACCAAAGAGACAAAAAGAAAGTATGGGAAGAATACTTGAGAAACTTTTCTACGACCTTCGAACAATACAAGAACCCACCATTGAAGAAAATCCAGGTCCTGAAATCCTACCAGAAGAAGTAATGGCAGACAAATGAAGGACAGAAAGGAACCGGGACTTAATGAAATTCCTGCAGAACTGCTGAAGCTAGTAGATGCAGAATAAGTAAAAATATTAACTAAAAAATATGAGATCAACATTAACGGAGAATACTTAAATAACCTAAGATCAAGAAGTCAGAAAAGTTAGATTCAATGTGAATTAAGACAAATCAAAAGTAATGATAAATCAAGAAGAAGAGTTGAAAAATCTTAAATAAACCAAAACAAATAGAAAAGTTAATGAATACATATATTTAGGGCTGATAATAAAATTAACTAAAGACAATCAAACTATATACATAAAGAGACAAATGAGATTGGCATGGACTTTTGTTAAGGTACAAATTGAAAAATATGCATTCTTCCCGTCCTTACATAAGATGTCCAACTTTCGCATTCACAAGAGATAATATAGATAGAACAACCAATGACAAGACAAATGATCAATATACGACTGTGAGATAGAAGAAGGAATACCTGGATACTAGATAGGAAACGTCATAGTCATCAAATTAAAAATATTACCAGCGAACTAGCAAAACTTAAGTGGAAATTCGCTGGTCGTACGTCGTCTTTTGACGTTGTCCGATATCCAGTTTCCCACATGTTAGTTGTTTCATTGTACTTCTTTAAGTTTTTTGGAACTTATTGATTTTTTTACTCATTTCATCTACGTTTGTTTGTGTTTTCTTCTCATCTGTAGGTGCCCATGCGAGTAATTGTTCCGGGAGTCTATTGTTTTCCGTTCGCTGTACATGAACGTACCATCTTCTTCTTCTTCTGGTTCCTATCCGTTTCGCACGTTGGAAATCATATTGGCAATCATAACCTTGCTCGCTGCGGCTCGAAACAGCTCCGTTGAGGTTTTCTTAAACCATGTTCTTAAGCGATTGGGTGCTCATTTCTCATAACGTGTCCCAGATATTGCAATTTTATGCGTTTGATTGTAAACACAATCTCTGGTTCCTTCTTCATTTTTCCTAAAACTTCCTTGTTCGTAATCCTTGCTGTCCGTGATATTCTCAGCATTCTTCTATAAAGCCACATCTCAAATGCTTCAAGTTTTTTAATAGTGGTGTCTGTAAGCGTCCATGCCTCTGCCCCGTAGAACAACACAGAGAAAACATAGCATCTCAAATGTCTCATTTTTGTATCAAGGGATATGTTGTGAAGGAATCGTTGGAGATTATCAATGCGGATTTAGACCGGGCCGCTCTACAATTGACCAGATATTCACAATAAAACAGATAATGGAAAAATGCTGGGAGTTTGATCGTGAGCTTCATCAGATGTTCATAGATTTTAAACAAGCATTTGATAGAGTATGTAGGGACAGACTGTGGACAGCGATGCAGGAACTTGGCTTTCCAAAAAAACTAGTCCAGTTAATACGGATATGTATGGAACGGTTACAATGTAAGGTGAGAGTTGGACAACAATACTCGGAGACATTTGAAATAAACAATGGACTAAAACAGGGAGATGGACTTTCACCACAACTCTTCAACTTAGCTCTGGAGCACATAATCAGAAGTGCAAGAATCGAAAAACCGAATACAGTATTTCATCGAGAAGGACCAAACTTACTACTGGCATTTGCAGACGATATAGATCTAATAGGAATCACGCGATTAAGGATGAAGGAGACTTTCGTAAGGTTTGAGAAGGAAGCAGAGAAGATGGGGCTCCAAATCAACGAAAACAAGACGAAATATATGTATATGAGCCGCAATAACCAAAGCAGAGACAGAATCGGTCAGAACATTACAATCGATGACTTTAACTTTGAGCGCGTTAGAGAATTCAAGTATCTTGGAACAACAATAACTGAAGACAATAACGGATCACAAGAAATAAACAACAGCATTCAGGCCGGCAACAGATGTATTTTTGCCCTTCAAAACCTTATAAAATCAAAACAACTAACACGACGTACGAAGATACAGGTCTATAAAACAATCATACGACCCGTTGTGATGTATGGAAGCGAAACGTGGACGATAACAAATACAAATGAAGAGAGACTACGTGTTTGGGAAAGAAAAATCCTAAGGAAGATCTTTGGTCCGGTGCTTGATGAAGCATCAGGACAGTATAGGATAAGAACTAATAAAGAGCTTGAAGAACTTTACCCAGACGCCAACATCATAAAAGAAATAAAGTCCAGAAGACTCCAATGGGCAGGACACCTCAGTAGACATTCTGACGAACGAACAGTAAGATTGGTGTGGGAGGAAGTCCCAACTGAAAGGAGACCACGCGGACGCCCTCGTCTCCGGTGGCGAGATAATATAGCAGGAGACCTAAGCACTATGGGCGTGAAGAATTGAATGGAGGTTGCTCAAGACAGAAAACAGTAGAGGCATGTTGTCGAGTCGGCTAAAACCCACGAAGGGTTGTAACGCCACGGAGTAAGTAAGTAAGTAAGATATGTTGTGACTTTTGAAGATGGCGCTCATTTTGTTAAAGACCGTTCTTGCCTTTCCCATGCGGCACTTTATTTCCTGTAAATTGCTCCACTGTTCGTTAATAATAGTTCCCAGGTAACAATACTGTTTTACTCGCTCTATCTGCGTCCCATTGAGCTGCTTTCGTTGTATGTCATCTATTATTGTACCTTCTACTTATATGTGTTTGTTACAGTTAATTTCTTGGTCTTCTATTCCTTCTCAATTAAATATTGTTCTCAGATATTTGTATTGTTCTGAAACAATTTTCTTGTGGCATTTTAATACAGTTTTTTTTATTTTTTATAATACAGACGATTTTTATTTGGAATTTCAATGCAATTTCCTGATCCTTCAATTTACAAATTCTCTGATCTTACGAGCCTACGAGTATTGTTCAGTTTTTTGATCCTTCGAACCGGACGGATTACAAGTTTTCTGATTCTTCGTCCAAAAGTTTTGCTGTTAATTTTATGTGATTTTTGAATATAATCCACTGAAAATTCGAAAACTCAGCACCATCCTGCACAACTGCAGGATGGTGCCGGTAATATTCCAAGCTTAAATAAATGCAACGGGAATCGACCAAGATTCGTTTTTAAGCGGGAGAAGACACTTGCCGAGAAGAATTCAGTAGTCGAGTAATTAAATAAGTATTGGGGTGGGAGTGGTAAAGTGGGCTGTATCTGGAAATATGTATTTTGCGAGTATTCAACAATATTCTCCCATTTATGCTCCCATTTCAGCCTTATTTTATTTTTTATTGAGTTAAATATATATTCCTTATTGTATAATATTGCAAAAGACTCCATTCTGTACTACTTCCTTAGCGAAAGTATGAGCTTTTTCATTCCATGGTATACCTACCTGGCCTCTAACCCAAATAAATGTTACATTTAAATTTGCGATCGTGTTTTTTAAACAACATAACATAGGACACTTCATTCCTTGAAATTTTGATTTTCTATAGAATCTAATGCAGATTTAGAATATGTTATTGGATCTTAACCAGGTAACACCTTTTATAATTGCAAAAAGCTTAGCAGTATAAATGCTACAAACAGGTGGTAATTTATGTATCAATGATTGGTTTGTATGTTGGATAAACACATCACAACCAATACCTTCCTTCGTCTTAGATCCATATGTAACTATAAGAGTTTTGTTATAGAAATCACCTAGTATGGATTTTAGGAGGATATGATTTATTTGATGAGATTTAGTATACTTGGGAATTATTGTTATCGTTTCTAGTTTTACTTGAGTTTTGTTGTATGTTGTATACCAGTTTTGTAAGATCCAAAGGTTCTTGTCTATTATGCAGTAGGTATATTGCATCTGATAGCATTACTGCGTCTACTACCCTTTCTAATTCTGCTAAACATAGGTGGGTTAGTATTTGTGTATTAAATATTGTATTTTTATCGTTTATATTAATTGTTTTCATTTATTTCTCCCGACTATTCTATGTTGACCAGTTCATTTTCTTTAGTATTATTGTACTTGAGAAGTGCTACGCTTTCTGCACAAAAAAGTTATTTGCAAACTCTCTTGAATTCAGTAACGCAATAAATCTATAGAATAAATTATTTTAACACCAAATCTTGTAGAAAGGGATTTTACACAGATTGTCTTAAGCTCTTTATACTAATTACTATGCTGCATACATAATTTAGGTGTCTTTGGGGAACATTATCTCGTAAGATAAACGAGGTGATAATTAATAATACAAGATGTTGGCGATAAAATTTTAATAACACAGGGCATCTAACAAAATGTATTAGATATGATGTCAACGGAGCGTAAATATTCTTACCGGTATATATTAAAAATGAGGTGTTGCTACGTAATATAATTTGTTTTACCAGAAGGTTTTTAAAATTTAACAGCAAAGTACCTGTACTATCTTTTAAAAAATGACTCATAGAACACAAAATCAGTTCATAAATTTACTTTTTTTGGATTGTATAAGAAAAATTCTAAAAAAATCGGGATTTTTTTTGTAAAAATCTTAATGTAATAGTAATTTAATCGCAGTATTCTCAATGGGACTTTTGTAGAGAATTAAAAAATAAACAAATTTTTTTATATAAAATCTTATCGGTGCAATTTTGCACATAAAAATAGATAAAATCGACCATTTTCCGAAAAATTCATAATTTAGGCACTTTTAAAGTGTTTATTGGTATACAATATATTGCTTTA
Source organism: Diabrotica balteata (assembly GCA_918026665.1). Classification (NCBI taxonomy): domain Eukaryota; kingdom Metazoa; phylum Arthropoda; class Insecta; order Coleoptera; family Chrysomelidae; genus Diabrotica; species Diabrotica balteata. The sequence goes on along the minus strand of OU898279.1, from coordinate 22,972,446 downwards.
ACAGTTTTTTCAAAATCTTAGTTTGAATGTTTGCATCCCCTTTTTTTTGGAGCGTGAATATACTTTGCTAGAAACCTTAAAAATAACCCAAAAGCAACGAGCGATTTGTCATGCCTTTTTTTAACGAAATAGTTCGCCAAATGTTTCCCTGCTCTTTTTGTCTTTCATTTGTTAAATAGAAACCCTTCCTCTTAACAAAGAAATTTGTTTCTATTGTCGAGTACCCAGTCTACCTTCTATGAAAAGCAAAGATGTTGGTTTTTTCAGAAATAGTCTTTCCTGCGGATAGAAAGTAGTAAGGTTAGAAATACGACCACACTAGCCTTGTCATTTAAGTATCATTTTCGCGTGGCACTCTTCGGCTAATACTCCCACTCTTTTTTATCCTTAGCTAGGCTAAGTATCAGAAATAGTTTTCATTTCCAAATTGGTTTCTATGGTAAGCGGTTTGCTTCATCAAACGGCGGTAAGTGTATTTTCAATTCACTATTATCCATATATCTTCATACAGTGCTTCCTATATTAACTATTTTCTCTTTTGTCAAACAGACGTCTTCCAATTCGAGGATACAAAGTCACTTTTGTTTGCCCTTACTACTACCTTACTCTTACTCTTCTTGTTCTTCTGCTTCTCTTTCTTCCCTTTTCTTTCTGCCTACCTTAATTTGGGAGATTGCGGATTAAAGCCACCGTAATTCGTTACCGTACCATAATCATCCGCGCCGCCTGAGAAGTTGGAACACCTTCTTAATACTTCCCCTCATACACTGCTTTCTCATTCAGTAGCCCAACTCCTAAACATTATTAAAATAATTTTGTTCCATGACGAGTCTTTTACAGTTATCAATATTATTTTTATTATTTGGTATTTCTTCTTCTTCTTCGCGTGCCATATCAGAATTATCCGACGTTGGCGATTACCATTGCCAAGGCTTCTCGATATTCTGCAATATGGAATAATTGTCCTGCATTTGATATATGAGTCCATTCACGAATGTTCTTTAACCAAGAAACATGTTTTCTTCCTACACCTCTACAGCGCTCTATTTTGCATATAAAGGATCAGCTGTAATATTTTATATCGACTTCCTCTTACTATTTATCCCAGATAATAAATTTTTTGATGTTTAACAGTCTTTAGCAGTTCTCTATCTTTGTTGACTATGCACCCACATTTCCAATGCTTCAATTTCATTCATGATTGATACTTTTAGCGTCCAGACTTCTACACTATACCAAAAGTACGGACCAAATCTAGCACTTAACCATTCTTTGTCTTAGTTCTAAACTGAGATGACCATTGCAAAGAAATGACTTCATTTTCATAAAAGTAGTTTTAGTCATTGCTATTCTACGTTTTATTTCTAACTTGGACTCCATTTAATTGAAGCTTTGCATCGGGATGTGGGTCACGACTAAACACTAAAATTTTTGATTTGTTTGAGTTTATGTAATGCCCATTTCCTCTTCTACCTCGTGAATACGATCAAGCAGAGTTTGGAGACCTTCAATATTATCTGACAGAATTACTGTATCGTCTGCATCTCTAATCACATTAAGTAGTTCCCCCTTGATTTTTATTCCATATGGTTGGCATTCCATACCAGCTCCAAACATTGAACAATGTTGGCGACAAAATGCAACCTTAACTGAGTCCTCGTTGTATGAATATTTCATCGGTGTAGTTATCTCCAATTTTTACGATAGCAATTTGATTCCAGTACAAATTTTTAATGACACGAATATCGGAATATCCATATATTCCGATATTTTTCAGTCTTTGCATTAATTTTACATGCTGTACTTTATCGAATGCCTTTCCGAAGTCCACGAAACACACAAATACATCTTTTCTTTGGTCACGGCATTTTCGTAATAGGATGTTAAGAGCAAAAAGTGCCTCCCTGCATTAGGCTAATTATTCGATATTCTGAGCATTTTCTCGCATTGTGTTTTCTAGGTATTGCGACAAAGATGGATTTAAGCCAATCTGTGGGAATCACTCCGGTGTTATATATTGAATTAAAAAGTCTTACTATTACTTATATATTATCATCCTCTATTAGTTTCAGCAACTCAGTTGGTGTATCATCTGGACCACAAGCTTTTCTAATTTTAGCATTATTTATAGCGGGTTCTAACTCGCATTTCATGATTTCTGAGCTTATGTTATAATATTATTATTGTTATTATTGTCAACGAATACCTTTCTCTCATCCATTTTTCTTTGGCTCATTTGGTCTCCTTTTTTTTTCTTCTCTGCAGGTGTCTATATTCTGTTTCATTAGATTTTATCAGTCGACGTTGTTCCATTACATTAAGATGTCGTCTGTCATCCAGTTATTTTTCTTGATTAAGTTTGTTCTATATTCATTGTTTGTGGAGATTTTGTTAACTTGGTTTTTAAATTCACTCCATAGTTCTTCTGGATCTTCTAATTGTTCTCCGATATTTTTTATTCTATTGTTAAATTCTTTTGTAATGTTATGTTTTATGCTTATATCGTCAAAGTTACGTACATCGGTTTTTGGTATATGTTGCTGTATTCGTTTTAACCTCAGTTTAATATCTGCTACAAGTGGTTGATGGTCAGATCTGGTAGTTATATCTGGTGTTTACTTTATATAAATTGTAATATGTCTTCAGGTAGTAACTGCTTAAAAAAATCTTCACATCCTACTATCGTTCAATGTACAGCAATGATTTTTCCCATCTTCATTTTTATGATCTTGTCCATTTTCTATTCTTCCATAATGAAATGGTAGCATATCGTTAATTGCATTTACAATCAAACAACTCTATACGCATTCAACTATTTAATCAAAGTAGACATAAAACCATTTCGGTCACTTGTCACTCTAACAACTTACCTTAATGACCGAGTATATAACCGTATTTTTTTATCGACACAACAATTAATTCACATAAGATTTTATGTTTTCTTGTAAAACACTGTAAAATATGTGTAGCCCACGGTACTACACACCTAACTTGAAATCTAAATGTTGGAAAGGATAGGCGCATTACCGTATGTTAAATACAAACGGTACGACAACACATCAATAGCTCTATTTAGAGTAGAACATAGCAGTCGAGAGTTATCATAGCGGGCTTGGTAAATACAGTGTCGGTCAAAGAGGAGGCGTTTGAAGAACTTTCAAGTGATATACCGACCATATAGATATGTAAATAAAGATGTGATTGATTATAAAGATATTAAAGATCGTTGTGTATTGTGCGAGACTGTAATGTTTGCTTAAAAAAATGTTAATTCTAAATGAAAGTCACTCTTTTTCAAACAAAAATTTTCAAGTCTATTCTCTTCGAATTAAAATGTTAGGAGTTTTCCTTCTTCAAAGGTTTTTTAAATGTTTTGTATAACTTAATTTTCGCTTAATTGATTTAATTGAGTTTTTTCGGTCAGTTTATTTAAGCATTTTCGGGTGTGGTGGATGGACTTCCGTCAAGTTATTCCATTTTCTTACCATTAAACATGTGTCTTCTTCTTTAGGTACCGTCTCCTGTAAGGAGGTATTCTATCCTTGACATCCGCTTTTGTTTAATTGTAATTTTGTAAAATGGCAAGGAAATTAAACCCTTTTTGATGTGTCTCTAATGCGAGCTGTTTTTGATATTTTAGTTCATTGCGGCTTTATTGACGATTCTATTCAAGACCATATTTTATTGATCATATCCACGTGTTTATTGAAGATTTTGTTCAAGACCATTTGAGGGCCTAACCTAAATTTTTATCAAATTATGAAAATTACTGACCATTGGGACCGTGTAAACGGTCAACAAATAGAAAGAGTAAAAACATACACCTACCTTGGTACGAAGGTCAATGAAAATTGGGACCATTCCATAGAAATCAAATGTAGAATAGAGAAAGGAAGATCTGTATTTCAAAAAATGGCTAAGTTATTCAAATGTCATGATTTATCAATGCCCATAAAAATCAGGTTACTACGATGTTACATCTTTCCTATACTGTTGTACGGAGTTGAGTCATGGACTCTCACAGACGCCACCTGCAAGAAAATTGAGACTTTTGAAATATGGCTTTATCGTCGCATCCTGAAGATATCGTATACCGACCACGTTACTAATGAGGGTGTTCTTTTGAGAATGAGAAAAGAAAAAGAGCTGTTAATCACAATAAAGACAGCCAAAATCGAATACCTCGGTCACATTATGAGGAACAGCGAAATATATGGACTGCTGCAACTAATCTTGCAGGGAAAGTAGAAGGAAAACGGGGACCGGGAAGGCCAAGGATTTCCTGGCTGAAAAATCTACGAACGTGGTTCAACACAACAACCACAAATATTTTTAGAGCAGCAGTGTGCAAAGTGCAGATTGCCATGATGGTCGCCAACATCCGAAACGGATAGGCACTACAAGAAGAAGAACTGACCATTGGAGGATCTAACATCTACAATGCTCAAGCAGCCCATTGAGGTCATCGATGCCATAAGTATCATCCTTACTAATTAATTGCCAAGCAGTGGTATAGTTGATTGTTTTTTTTTTTTAAATAAATATGATTGGTTAAACATTGTTTTATTTGTAATCAGCTAAGAGTTTAGATTTAATTCCTAGTTTAAGACAAGACGAACTTACACTTGAGATACTGTGCTAGGCAAGGCATAGACGATGAGCTTCCATGGTTGATTGAGGTATTATTTTTATAATAGTACTTTAATTCTCTTTGGTAGTCTTATCGCTACAAGCAGTACCGTCCAATGATTTTACCAGACCATAAAGCATACCAAACAGTCAGTTTTTTGGATTGAATGATTTCTCAACATACATTTAAGAATTATCTTAGCTCCAAATAGGGCAGTTTTGTTTGTTGACGTAGCCGTTTAACCAAAAACGAGCTTCATCACTAAACCAAATTAGCTTATGAAAATCGGAATCAACGGCAATCTCACTCACCGAATCTGACAATCTAAACCTTGCTAGGTGATGATGTGTCCTTCAATTCTTGCATCTACCTTGTATACCTCTAAAAACCACCCTTTATAAATAAAGATTATCTGGAGAATTATCTTTTCAATTTTAAAAAAGGCTAAAGGTAGAAATTAAAAAAAAACATGGGTTGAGTTTACCGAAAGCACGAGCTGATTATAGTTGCAAATGTCAGACATGGAACAACAAATTTCGGTATAGCAGTGTTGGCATGTTTTTAGAATGTAGATGTTGTATACTTCAAATACAAAATGATAAAGCTTTAGAAAAGTACATTTTGTTCATTTTGTGTTATGGATTCTGCAATTTTTGATTTATATAAAACAACAATGAGTAACTATTTGTTTTTTTACAGATTAATTGCCGTTAATTATTAGAATTTTTTTTAGCAGTTACCCTTTGATAAATTAGGGGATAGATTTGGCAATCGTCAAATCAGCAGTTGCCAGATTACAAAAAATGTTTGCAATTAATCTCGAAAGAGACAAATATCTACTCGTTATTACTTCATATATAATAAAAATTGCAGAATTCATAAAATAGTATAATCAAAATGTACTTTTTAAAAGCTTTATCTCTTTATATTTGAAGCATTCAACATGTGCATTATAAAAACATGCCAACACTGCCAAACCCAAATATTTGTGACATTTGCGGTTATATTCAGCTTGTACTTTTGGTAAACTCAATCAAAAAATGGTTTAGAAAAGTCGCATTAATATGATTGTAATTAAATTACTATAAATGGAAAAATCACGATTTTTCTTAGATTTTTCAATATAGAATCCGAAGAAAAGCTACTTTCAAAGATAGCATTTTTCAAAAGATAATAAAGATGTTTTGTTATTTAATTCAATCCCAAAATCAGTTTAATTTTGTAACGACTATTTTGCTTACCACAGGGTAAGAATATGGGGGGACAAGATTGGGTGAACAAAATAATCGAAACAAGTGCATAGGGCACTCAGTTGGTTGTTGGAGAGCTGGGTCGTGGATAAGTTGAAGATATTGGGGGTTGGATTGGGGCAACTACAAAAAAAATAAATAAAGGGGTACTTATACAAATCTCTTGGGACAAACAGAATGAAAATAAACGGAAACACCTCAAGAAATTTAATATAGGGCGCCACTTGAGGTGACTAATTATACCTATTACAACCACTAGTTGTAACTATGGAAATAATTATAGAACATCAAAAATATAGAAAAAAATATCTTTTTCAAATAAAACTCAAAATAGATCAGAAAAACAAATTAAACATTTATTGTTGTCTCTAACAAACAGTTATCAAAATTATGGGTTACAAAACAAACATACTATATCATAAAACAAAATAAACAAAACTTACATGTCTTAGTTTACATCAAAGATTGTTACAAAAATTCAAATGGTTTCTAGGTTATATTATGGCCAATTAGATTATCAAAAATTAAGGATCCTTGTTAATGAAAACATAATAAAATTTAACCTTATATATGAAATACCGTTTCTACATAATAATCAAATTAAAATTGTCATAACAAAAAAAACAAATTAAAGCTTGCTGTCAGGTATCACATTTAATTTTGATGACAAAGAACAAAAGTATTAATAGCATAACCGTACATATTACAATTTTTTAATTTGTTATGAAAGCAATTATTACTTTAGCCAAAAAATATCTGTCTTTACTTTGAAAAATTAATATATTGAATTGTTACCTTAATGTTTTTTTTTTATACAAACACTTTAAAACTTTACATCTCTGGGGAAGCTACTCGGACAAAACTTTCAAAACTGGAAGGCAGCAACCATCAGGAACTAGTTCTACACTCCAGGGCAAAACGATTGGAACAGGAACTTGGTGGAAGAATCAAGCCGACTACGGGGACATCCTATATCATACTTCTTAGAAGCCTCCGGTATTTATTCAAATCTGATAGTATTATCATTGACCGGTCCTAAGACATTTCAAAAGGAATTGAATCCTGTTTGATTCAAAAATGAACCAATATTTCACATCCGCAAAAAGCGTCTACCACCGTTTCAAATAGGTTCTTGGACTCACATTGTAGCACGTCTGCCCTGATTGGAACTTAAATCTCGACCCCTTTCCGCGTTACATTTTACAAATTCAAAGCCAAACAATTATTCTTCCGTCTTACAGCTAGCCTGTCGTCCACAAACTTAAAACAAACAATCTTCCCTTGTTATTCGTTCCTAAAGGCCCGTTTTCACGCTACGTCTTATTGTACGTTTTGTTGGATAGGACAAATCCTATACAATAAAACGTTGCATGTAAACAGCAAAACGTACGTCTTGTCGGAAGGAAAAACATAGTGTGTATACACTGGACAAAACGTACGTTTTGTCGTATGTTTTATATGACCAACAAAACGTACAATAAGACGTAGCGTGAAAACGGGCCTTAACGATTAAAGACAAATAAAACCTTTTTTTTATCAGGAGGCATCATAAATTATAATCCCTTTATATACAAAAAAACTTCGTCGAAATAGATATACATAATACAAATTAACAAAATAGCACGTAGTTTTAAACCGGAGTTCTACCTGACTTTGTAACAAAAGGTTCGATATTTGAATCTAAACACAGACAAAAAATATCTATATTTACTTTTGAATCGGTAGAAATATACGCATTATTGATTATTCTAACCGGACTATTAGGGGGACTTCATGTAACATAATACCTCTTTGGCGACAAAAAACTTGTTGTTTCACCTAACATTGCAACACAGAGATAAAAACATATTTCCAGCGTTAATACGCATTTAAAAATCTCGTCAAAAAAAACTTGAAATATTATTTCGATTGTTTTCTTTGGTAAAAACAACAGGAGCGTACTACAGAAATCTTTTATATACACCTTAAATAAAAAAAAACGCTACAATTTTACTCTAGGAATTTACAAATCATTACTAAAATAATACGACAAACATATAATTGTATGCTTAAAAAACAAGGGATAATTCAAAAGCTGTCAAATTCAGCATCAGTTATCGGTAAAATGTCTATTAAATATAAATCTAAATTAATATTAACCTATTTCAATATTTTATTTAAATGATAGTCAATATAAATATTATAACATAAAAACACAACCTATAACATACTTTTCAATTTATTTCAGGTAGACGTGAGCAATATTCTTCCTGAAGATAGAGTATAAAATATGAGATATTTAGGGTTCAAAACGAAGGACTATTAATAACTCCAATCTCTCTCCCATAGTCAACGGCAAAAAAAAAGAAATATCAATAAAAATAAAGGAAGCCCTTTGAGAATACTCTGTTTCCGAGACCCGGTAATATAAATGATTTTGAGCCTAATAGGCCAATCTTGTATGATAAAGACGCGAATAAAGTAGAGAAACGCAAGATATTTTTACCTTCATCAGATCAATTGAAAATGTTACAGATTTGGAGAACGAGTTCAGACTTTTTATAATTTTATAGTCCAGTTAGATATCTAAGAATATAGGAACTTATAAGAATAGAAATAATAATATTTCTGTAGGTCTGAATTAGTCATTCTGAATATAAATAATATGAAAAAATCGTAAAATAGTTTCGAATTTAGATTCCCCATGTCTCTTTTAACATCTTTTATCAACGTCTGTTTGCCTTGCAATTTTTAGAAGGCTCAGATTATAAAGCAGAAATCTGAATTGTGTTTCGAAACTATTTTACGATTTTTGTAATTAGATGTCGCTATTGCGTCCGTATTGAAGCCATGTTATTGTTGCTTCTTAAAAGGCAGAAAATATTGATTTTTCACGTTGAGAACTCCTATGAATAGCTCTTCTAAAAGACCTATTAGGTCGAAATACGTATCAAGAGATACATAGGATTTGTTTGCGTGAAATAAAATAGTTGCTGCCTTTTCTTATTTTCTCATCATAAATAATGTGCTTAGCATTTTTGTATTTTACTTTAGAAATGATTCGCAATATTCAGGAAGACTGTCGTCATCGTTTTAATTACTCCCAAGAGGCAGGTGGGTGGCAGTTTGAACATTTCATTTCAATGAAGAGCAATGTTTATTTGTCAAATAAAATTTTTTTCTGTTTTCTGAGGGAGTAAAATGTATTTTGAATTAAATAAATTGCATATAAGTTAGTACAATATAAACCCCGATACATCACAGTAAGTTATGCCACTTGATTATTTCTAATTTTTTTATTCTTCTAGCAATGGAGGCAGAGATAATGTAAATTTTTCCTACGTGTTTCAATTTGAAGTTACGATCTCAAAAAAAAAACGGAGTTGAAACCAGTTATCCCCTCAACTTTCCGATGTTGATCTTTCGAAAGTACCTTCGTTTCGAAGGGCTGTAAGTTTCGAAAAATTAAATGAATTTTAAGCTTTAAGTTACAATATAAAGTTTAGATTTTCATTCAAAACTTGTGCAAATGTTACTTCTTAAGATTTATAAACAATGGAGATACGATTCTTTTTTAAATAGTCCCCAACTTCGTTCCTATTGGTCATAGACTTTTTTTATGTGAGTTTTTTACCAGCTATTAATGGTTGTACGTACAAGTCTGTAGCTTAAAAAATATAGAAGTTATTACAATTGTTTATAAGTAAAAAACATACCCCTTTTTCAAACGTTTCTTTTGTAAATAATTTCGATGGAAACGCAATATGCATTTAACTTTTGAGATAGTTTAAGTCTTAAAGAATCCTATGCAATTTGCTAAATGTATCTAGCATCATTAATCGGGGGAAAATTTCGAACACATTTAAAAGACGGTAATTCCTCGATGTTCAAAGGTAATAATAATATTTTATTTTGTTAATAAAAAATTAATAAAATTAATAAATTAGTGCAAAAAAAACTACTTTTTTGCAAATATATCCGTAAATTATTTATCAATTTTAATTTGAAAAACGGGAAAATAAAGTGCTCGAAAAAAACTATAAATTCTGTTCGATGAGTCATCGTCGACTTTTACTCATTTTCAAATCGGAAATAGAACTTCAAATTGGACGCGCTTGAAAAAATTGCAATATTTCGGGCTCCAGAAGGACTAGAACCTTCTTTTTTTTAAACTGGGGTAGCTCGTCGAGAGAAACTCAACTGGCATATTTTCACCCCCTATAAAACTACCCCCAACCCTCCAAAAATTCATTTTTCATAATTATTTTTTATATCGTTTTTTTATTACTATTTTTATACATATGCTTAATAACACATTTATTACTTCTAGGCATTATATCTACCCTTCAGTTCACACCCCGTTACCCCAAAAAAATTTTTATTAAAAAGAATGTTTATCGTACCGTTTTTCGTTGTTTTAATTTTAATCAATTCATAAGTCATATATTTCTATGAATAAGTATTTTTACCCTTTTCAAGCGCCCTGCACCCAGAAAATTTTTTATACCCATTTCTTTTAATTTTCATATCTTAATTAAGATGAATTCCATTCTACAAAATTGTTTAAAGGTTTTTTTAATTATTATTTTTACAATTATAAATTATCCCCGACTTCAATATGTATGTGTTTGTCAAAAATTTTCAATTTTTTTTAAATTTTTAATTGTATGTGGGGACTGGTTTTTTAATACAAATATTTATATAGTTATGATTGTATACTGATGATTGTATACATATATATTTTTTTTATTACATTATGGTTTACATTCATTGCTCTTGTAATACTACAAATATAATTTGACATTCATAAAAAATTAAACCATTTTTTACATAAATATTTTAAAATATGTTTTGAAAAATACTTTGAAGGTGATATAAATAACAATTAATATAAAAATCATTTTGAAATGAATAACATAAATAAAATAATAATGCATTATTATTATTTAAAAGTTTCTTTTCCTTTTAATTGGCTGCTTCTCTTCATAATCCTCGTTAATATTCGTTTCTACTTCAGAATCATTATGATTATCGTCAATATAATTATCTGTTTCAGAATCGTCCTCCGTATCATTGTAGCCTATATTGAAATTTTCTTCAAAATTACTTTCTGCTTCAAACGTATCGTCCAAATCAGACATTTTCTCCGCGAGCTCATCTATATCCATGTCTACGTCATCAATTACTTATTTGGTTTTCTTAAAATTGGTGCAAGTATCACACTTACAATTAGTACATAAAGAGGTACAATTCATCGAATTTTTTCGACAAGTGCAAGCTTTAGTTTTGCAACCCTTCTTACATTTACACTTGATTTGTTGCAATAAGTCTTCAAGTCAAAATTATTTCCGGTTCTATTGGTCGTAGGAAGTTCTTTTTTAAAGGTGTGTTTTTTTGACCAGCTTTCGAATGGTATGCTTGGCTATTTTGTATATTCAAAAACAACCGAGATATTCTAAATGTTTATAAGGCGAAAAAGTGTACTTCGTTTATTAACAATTTTTCAATAAGTAAATTACAATATTTTTTTTTAATTTTAAGTATATGATAGTTGACGACCAAACGAAGAAAATGAGCCCAAAATGGGCATCCTAGTCGCCACCCAGCCAGCTGTACGTCCATTCAAAAATGGACACCCTTTTTTTAAAAAACGGGATAAACAATTAGGATTTTGCAAAAACTACTCAACCGATTGCGCCCATATTTTGCACACAGTTTAAGAACTTGAAAACCCATAATTTGATAAAGTTTTGAATGAATTTATACATTATTGAAGAAGTTATAAACAATTGTAAAAAACAATGTTTTTGGACTAATTTTGCAATAACTTTTTTATTTATTTATGGATTTCAATTTAGCAAGTCTTAAAATCTTCGTCAGTTTTCAAGGAAAAAATCATCTATGGACCATTTTTCTCCAACCCTCGTGGGTTTTTCGCAATATTGAATCAAACGAAAAGATACCACTTTTTTGCAAAAAAGTTTAAAATAAACAATTTTCCAACCAAAAAAAAACGATACTCACGAGATGAGACGCTGTTTGCATAGGCTTCCCCAACACTTTCCACCTGGAAAATCTCGTCCAGTAATTTTTACGAATTTCTGATCATTTTTATACCTCTATTTCTTGGTCTATATATATATATATATTATATATATATATATATCAGAGCTGGGTAGTATCCGGATACTTCTGTATCCGGATACAGTATCCGGATACTTTTTGTGTATCCGAAGGCTGTATCCGGATAATTTTTAAATTTTGTATCCGGTATCCGTATCCGTGACCAAATTTGAAAGTATCCGGTATCCGGATACTTTTTTTGATGTCCGGATGCTTTAAATTTTTAATGTTCGACGATAATGGAACTACTTTACGCACCACACTGCCCTATCTTCAATCCAGGTGTACATAGTATGATCGTTGAGTGAGAAGTATTATAAATCCCATTTCCATACTCGTGATCGTGATCGTTATAATATATTATTATAGCCAATAGAGCTTTGTTTTTACCTAATCAGTTAAAAATCTTCAAGAGCCCTGTATAATTAGAAGAATTTGAAGAACCCTGTATAATTAGAATAAAGTATTTTTTCGGATTAGAATAAAGTCATTCTTAATATTTATAATTTTGGTTTAGTGTGTCCCTATTTCCCCTAAAGTTTAAAAGTTAAAAACTCAGCTGATTCGACGCTGGCGAAATTCAATATCGAAAGCTCAAGACAGTGACACGTTTCGTTTTTACAGGAAAAATCCTGCAAATTCTTGTCTACCGAGTACAGACACGGTGATATGATAGAAAAAGTTTTTCATTATTTCAGTAGTCCATTGCTCATTTGTGTAAAAGGTGTAGTGCGTTTATATGCGTATAGTTTTTTCATTCGGAATAACAGAATTTTCTAAAGGTAAGTTGCATTTAATTTTCGATTTAATTAGTAGATATCTAAAGTTTACTGGCGTTTTATTATTAATAGTAGTCTAATATTAGTAGATTTCTAGAAATAAAAAAAGAAAAAATGCATTAGTTATTAAATAAATAGGTATCTATCTAATATCTATCTGATGGTAAGTAAAAAAAGTTATAATTATTTGTTAGAAGACTACGTGATCACGCAGCGTTACTACGAAACCGGAGTAAATAATTCTTATTTAGCAAATGATTATGATTACTTATTGAGATACAGGAGTCAAAATTGCAAATTTAAATTTTTCTAGTAGCATAGGCATAGACATACTTGACGATGTTTTGTTAAGTTTTTAAATGACAGCGTGGTGTTTGAATTTGAAGAATGCATTAGTTATTAAATATATATCGGATAGTAAGTAAAAAAGTTATAATTATTTGTTAAAAAAGACTACGCGATCATTATTATTGAGCAAATGATTATGATTACTTATTGAGATACAAGGTGTCAAAATTGCAAATTTTGCAAATTTAATTTTTTTCTATTAGCATAGGCATCATAGACATATACATGAAGATGTTTTGTAAGTTTTTAAATGACAGCGTGGTGTTTGAATTTGAAGAAAACAAAAAACTAAATTACATTAAAACACACAGAATTTCACAATTTTTTAGTCCCGTCTAACGTCTATTTCATACAACTAAATAACTACAACAATAATGTTTATGCCGTATTTTGTTTTTTTTATCATTTAATAACAAAATTTCGATGGAGTTACGTTTAAAATTTGTATACCATGTCCTTTCAGACCATTCATTTTAATTCGTGTGCCATGACAAATTGTGATATTCTTAAAATATTTTCAAACTAGCTTTGTCGAATTTCGATAGGAGAGCTCATTTCGTTTAAAAAATGATAGTATGAGGGGGTAAGTTAGACAAGCTTTTTTTAATTCCAGATAGAGCAACATGAATTCAATTGATCCTGCAGTTGCATCTACAGTTCCAATCCAGAAACAAAGTGATGACACTCCAGAAGATCCATTTGCTACAAGTTCAGATGATCCCGATTATCACCTAGACCTAGAAGAAGAATTATCAGATTCCGATTCTGCCCAAAGTATACCTCGAAAATCTCAGACAAATTCTCTTATGAATTTCTTCAAACTAAAAAGAAAAAATGAACCAAACCAAGTTTGTATGATATCCGAACCTCTAACAAGACTTGTTAAAAACATGGGAGAAAAATCTGATGATCCACAAAGTTCGCAATTTGCTTGTAGTTCCTCCATACTAGATGGAAAATACTTTAAAATAAAAGAAAACGACGGCGAAAACATTACAGCTGATTGTCAACTCTGCCTTCCACAGAAGAAAACCATAAAAGGGATAAAAGGTTCTTCTTCAAATTTTTTTAAACACTTAAAAAGGATTCATCCTAATAAAATTGACGAGTATAATAAGTATAAAATTTCAAAGAAAGATTTGACCAGAAAAAGACTTAATGCAACTCAAGATTTCGAAAGTCGAGAACCCAAACAAGCTAAGCTTATTCAACCAAACATTTTTGGAATGGCCAAAGAGGGAAGCAAATCAGTTTTAAGCCAATCTCTGTTTGAAAAAAGAATAATAAATTTTGTTGTGAGCACAATGAGTGCAATATCTATAATAGAACACCAAAGTTTTAAGGATATCTTCCAAGGATTAAATTTGAAAATACCAACAAGAAAGACAGTAATGAAACGAATTATAGATTCGCACGATGAAAATATGCAAATTATTAAAGATAAAATTAGGGGTGTTAATTACGTATGCACTACAGCTGACATATGGTCAATAAAAAAAGAAGCTTCTTAGGAGTTACAGTTCACTGGTTAGATGAGGACTTTATCCGCAAATCAGCTGCACTTGCCTGTAGAAGGTGAATAAATTATAATTGTATATTTTCGATATTTCTTTGGTTAAAACGCTAACGATCTACCTAATCTCAAATATTAAGTATTTAATCATTCTACGGGGTAGCCAAAATCCAAAAAGGAATGATTTTATGAAAAAGATGAAACACTTTAATTTATACAATTATTAAACTTACAACTATTTTTAAATATACAGTATGTTCATGTTGTAAAGAATTATAGAAATAAGGCAAAGCGAAGATACATTTTTCAATCGGAAAACTTTATACATTTGTAAAGTTTCGTCAATGATCTGATTTCCGATTTCAGCAATATATTTATTTGTTAGATTTAGGACCTAGCACCTTTTTGCATGGAAGCAATAAATTAAAATAAAGAAAATCGTTGCTTAAGTTCCTATCTTACCTTTTGAAGTACTATTCAATGCACTAATAATAGTTTATTGTCCGAAATTATTGATTTTTATCACCTTTTTTATTTATCGCATTGACTAGTACTTACTTAAAAAGATATTTACAGACAGCCGATTTTCTGTTTTCAACAATTATCATGTGAAAACAGGTACACAGCTAAATTGTGATTTTCAAATATCTATACCTCCTAAACCCAAATATTTAAACAAAATGCCGAAATCAGATAATGCAGGAGAATTCAAAATTGTAAAAATATATAGGATGGTTCAATTGAAAATATGTATATTGCTTATCCACCGTTTCTGTGCAACACTCTATATTTTTAAATATTTTTAAAGGGTCCTACCCTATTTTCTTTCTTTAAAATTTTTCTTTGTAACGAAAATACATCTTACAGCCTTTATTTTTCGGCCATCCCACTATACAAATTCATAGTCTTGTACATTCTACATGGACGATGTACAAACAAAATTTAAGAACCATTGTTTATTTTAGGTTTAAAGGTGTTCACTCCTACAGAAGCATAGCTGAGATGCTAGAAGATATAAATTTAAATTTGGTTTAACAGAAAATAAATTGTGGGGACAGTAACAGACAACGGTAGCAATTTCGTTAAAGCTTTTAAAGTATTCGGCGAGAAAAATGAAGAGGACGACGATGAGGAAATTGACGAAGAAGAAAATGAATTGCAAATTTTACATTTAGAGGTTGATGAAGGCAAAGAGTTAGAAGACCAGGATATACAGCTACCCAAGCATATGCGATGTGCCACACATACTTTAAATTTAATAGCCACAACAGATTATAAAAATACTGTTATAAACATTCCAACTATCCGCATAAGAGAAAAGAATGCATTTAGTAAATGTGCTCAGTTATGGAAAAAATCGAATAAACCAAAAAGCAATGAAGTTATAATTAAAATTTTAGGACATACTCTAAGTTCTCCAGGGGCCACTAGATGGAACTCCACTTTTGATGCAGTTTCACAGATTCTTCAAGCAAAAGAAAAACTTCCAATTTTGCTACAAAATCTAACATTAGAACTTTTAAGGAAACTGAACTATTATACCTAGAGGAATACTGTTTAGTTATGAAACCTTTGGCTTTAACGTTAGATTTGTTACAAGGTGAAGAGAATGTATCTTTTGGATATTTGTTACCCAGCTTAATTTCATTAATTAATAAATATGGAGAAACTTCTTGCCAAACAAAATTGAAATATGGAGGAGAACATCTAGCAAAAATGTGCATTAAAAGCTTAAATACTCGTTTTGCTAACATTTTAAATTTGGAATGGGAAGATCCAATTATAGCTGCAGTTTTCTTCTAAATTTAAGCTAAAGTGGTACAATGTAGTACATAATCCCAAAAAAACTTTAGAAGATATCAAAAAATGCATTATAACTGTTGCAAAAAACAAATGGAGTTGGAAAGTTGCAATGAATCAGACGAAAGTGGAGATCAAAATTTAGATGACTTTTTTGATTTTAGCGATTTCCGAGACCAGCAAGTGGACAAATAGCTGTACTATTACATATAATGAACAGGAAACAGGGTTCCAGCGTAAATAATAAAAACTTCAAAAATACAGTTAGAATTGTTACGATATTTGGAGGACAAAAGAACCAATTTACAAATCCTAATGAATACCCAACCTTAAAAAGGGTGTCAACAAAATATAACACATGCTTACCTTCGTCAGCACCAGTTGAAAGACTTTTCTCTTTTGCAAACTATGATTGATACACCTAAAAGAAAAGCTTTAAGCGATGAACACTTTGAGGTATTGGTACTTACAAAGGCAAATTCAAAGGCACTTCTGTAAATATATGCGAAAAAATCTTCAGCAATTTCTTTATTAATACGTTTTTATTTTTATTTAATTTTTCTTTACATATTATAGTATGTTCTGGTTTGATTAATCATGTTCTTGTTTTATTATTCATAAGTAATAAACAATTTCTTGAGTGTTTTTTGATTTCTGTTTCCAGTATTTTATGCACGTTCTTTTTATTATATATATACAAAAATACATGCTCATCACATAATTCTATCACTAGCAATTTAGGTCACTTTTAAAAGTATCCTTAAAAGTATCCTAAGAAGTATCCGAAAAAAGTATCCGGATATTGTATCCGAATACATTTTGAAGTGAAAGTATTCGTACTTTTTTAAAAAGTATCCGGATACATTTTGAGTATCCGTATCCGGTATCCGGATACTTTTTTTCTGTATCCGACCCAGCTCTGATATATATATATATTATATATATTATATATATATATATATATAATATATATATAATATATACATATATATATATACATATATATATATATATATATATATATATATATATATATATATATATATATATATATATATATTATACTAACTATAAAAAAATAAACTAAATACCACATAACATTCAAAACGTCAAAAAATTTAATACTGTTCAATCGCTAATAATTTAATATATTATTATATATTATATCAGGCATTAAAATTGTAAAAAATACAAACAATATTACAAGTAAAAACGTGAGGCCTTAACGTGAGCCTTACAAGTAAAAACGTGGGCCAATAACTTTTTCCCGATTAATAATTACTTTGATTATTAAACTGTCACAAAAAGCAAAAATATACAACAGGCCAAACCCCCCCAATTGCTTTATACCCAATAAATTCTTCGTGAATCATGAGGTTGGGCATATACTTTGTGACAAATCGTAAGGTAAAAAGGAGGTTCTTAAAAGTCAATTAGTAGTTCTCATTTGTTTACACTAACGAATTAAAAAACTAGCACCGCTAGAATAAAACGGGCGATTAGTACAGCCCCTCAAAAACCGATATCTTTAATTATTACCAATAATTTTACAATGAAGAATCGAAATGAATAAAAAAAACTTTAATTATTATAGAAATTAACAGCTGAACTAAACTATTACAAAAAATACAAATATATAGACCAAACCTTCCAAAACGCTTATACTTACCCAATAAATTCTTGGTGAATCATAAAGTTGGATATTTCTTATACTATGTGGCAAATCGTAAAGTAAAAAGGAGGTTCTTAACAGTCCATTAGTAAGTAAAAAGTTCCACTCTGTTTACACTAACGAATTAAAATACTCTAGGCTAAAACGGGGCTAGTACCGCCCTCAGGATCTATGTATTTATTACAACCAATTCCACAATGTAGAACCAAAGTGATTAAAAAAAAACTTTTAATTATTTTAGAAACTAACAGTTTAACTGACTGTATGGGTTTGTTGTTTTTTATCTTCTTCTTTTTCTATCTTCTTTTTTAGCTTTTTTTCTTAGGATGACTGTCCGTTTTGAACGTTGGCGATCATTCTGGCTATGATGACTTTGTTGGTTGCTATACGAGATAGCTGTGTTGAGGTCTCAGGTTAGCAAGCCATGATATTCTTCTTCTTCCTGGGGTCCTTTTTCCTTTAATTTTGCCTTGCAAAATGCATTGAAGTAGCTAGTATCTGCCTTGATTTATGTCCCAAGTACCACAGCTTACGGTCCTTCACGATGTTGACCAAATCCTCCGCAGTACTTCTTAATTGGTTACTTTGTTTGTCCATGGTATCTTCAGAATTCTTCTGTATAACCATAGCTCAAAAGCCTAAAGTTTTGATAGAGTTTTCGCCTTCAATTTTATTTAGCTGCTTTGCGTTATCTAGCAGTACTGCCAGGTTGATTTTCTCTTTAAGGCAAAACTTAAAACTTTCATAAATCGTTAATTTGTTTGTTATTATTATGTAAAATGTTCTTAATTTAATTATTTGTTATATTCATTAAAAAAAGTGTAGATTTTAATAAAACTGGATGTCAACTAGTTGCCAATAAATTGACAGACAGAAAGAAATGACATATAGACACAGAAAGCAGCAACAAACAATACCGAAACAATAATAAATAATAATACTGAAATAGTTACTTACATGCTTAAACAAAAAAGAAGTTCCAAAAAAATGGAGACAATTGTATTGTATTTCTTCAATACATAAGAAAGGCAAAAAGACGGATCCTAAAAACTATAGAGAGAGCTGCTACTATAGACCAACTATACTATGGTACAAATGGTAAAAATGGTAGACAAACAACCCGAAAAACAAGCGGGATTTAGGGCCGGACGCTATACTATGAATAATATTTTCACATTAAAAATTACAATGGAAAAACGAGTGCAGAGAAATAGAGAAACCCATATAGCTTTAGTAGATTTGGAAAAAGCATATGACAGTGTCCCGATCTCCCAACTATTGATAGAAATGGGTAACTTGAAAATAAACCCAATTCTTATTAACGCCACTCAAAAATAGTACGAACAAAATTTGCAAGAATTAAAATCGGACAAGAAATCACCTCTCCTTTTTAATCAACAAAGGGACTAAGACAAGGCTGCTGTCTGTCACCCACCTTATTTAAAATCTATTTGGACAGATCCTTAGTAAAATGGGTAAAACATGCAAAAACATGGGAATAACGGTGGAAGAAAACACGCTATATACACTTTTCTTTGCGAATGACCAGGTGGTAATTGTCAAAGACAGCTACGATCTTAGCTATATGGTAAGGAAACTGTAAGAAGAATATGAGGTGGCAGGTCTAAACATGACTGAATATGACAAAATGTGAATATCTCTCAGTGGGAACAGATGAAATATGTAACCTAGTCATGAAAGACGACAAAATCAAAGGCGTGCAATCCTGCAAATATTTGGGGGCCATTTCCAACAAGAAGGGAATTATGGGACGTCACCAAAGCTAATAAAAACAAACTTATGACGACAGAAATGGATTATCTGAGACGAAGCTGTTAGATCTAAACTGGAGAGAGTTAGAAACGAACAAATAACAAACCAAATAAAAATGGAGCGAAATATCAATGATGAAATAGAAAGAAAACAATTAATCTGGTTCGGACATGTTAAAAGAATGTCAGAGTACAGATGACTTAGAAGAGTACACTTCGCCAAGCTGCCAAATGTTTAGAAGGTTTTAAGGACTTTATTGCTGTACTCTTACTAGAGAAAAAATGGTGACACGAAGATTTAAAAGGTTAAAATTGATCTTAAGAAAACAAAGAAAAATATATATCAGGCTATGATTCAGCCGGTGCTGACGTATGGGTCAGAAGTGTGGGTCTTTAACAAGAATATGTCACAAAAACTCCTCTCAACGGAAATGATGTACTGGAGAAGATGTTCCGGGTTAACTTTGTTTGACCACATAAGAAATGAAAACATAAGAGAGAGAATGAAAGTAAAGAACACAATAATGGATACGATAGCCGAAAAACAATTAAAATGGTATGGACACCTGAGACGGATGAACGAAGAAAGGATACTACGAAAGGTTTGGAACTGGAGACCTACACAGAGAAATAAAAGGGGAAGGCCAAGAAAGAAATGGATATCCAATATTCATATAGAAATGGGAAATAGAGGTCTTCAAGAAGGAGACTGGGCCGATAAGAAATTATGGCGATTGGGATGCTAGAAGCGACAAAATTAAAGTTGCAAACACTCGCTATATATATACATATATATATATATATATATATATATATATAATATATATATATATATATATTATATATAATATATGTCTTCATATCAAGGCGAGATCCGTTTGTATCATAAGCTATACAAAATGAGATCCGTTTTGCAAGGCGAGATCCGATTTTGGATCTCACCTTGTATTCACGTGTATATAGTGACATCTCGATGTAACAATGATGGGGGTACAAAGAAATCGATTTTTGTCTGGACCTCATTTTGCACCCCTTTTGGTGAATTTTATATTGCAGTAGTTCCACTAAATCCGCTGTAGAGGCAGTGCGAGCGATCTGTTGTGTATATGCTAAATATACATTTTGTAGGCAACCCGAGATCCGGTAAATTTGGCAACATCGCAAATGAATTTTACAGTCAGACCTCTCACTCCCTTCGGCTTATTTCCGGTTTGAATAATATTATTTACATTATTAAAGAGCTCTGTCCAGAAAGGCGATTGTCAAATATCTCGAGAACTAGACGTCGTATCGAAAAAACTTAGGAATTCTTTTTTAATGGTTTTTTCAAAATGTATATACTTATGCAATAGCAGGGTTCTTATTCTCCCTGCGAACGCGGTGGGTGTAGCAACTTTGAATTTTCAACTGGAACCCTTCATTTTTATTTAAATAAACATTTTGAAATTAGTTTAGAACTATTATGGATATAGATATAAAATTAGAATAATTAATTAAATTAGAAATTTAGAGTTGAAAATACAAAACTTTTGTGTGAATCTATAATAGCTTCTTTAACCAGTGGGAAGAGCTTCAAAATCGTCGTTTTGATGACATTTTTAGAAGTTAAATGATTTTAAGTAATTTTTTAGATAAAATTATGTAGAACACGTTGGTAAGTACTCGAAGTCTAAAAAAATTCGGAGACATTGTTTATTTGTAGTATAATTTTTTTACAATTTTTCTTCGCATATCTTCTCCACTGTTTGTTTTACAAAAAATGTCAAAAACTTATTTTAATCGCTTTTAAAAGACCTACAAAATAAATCTAACCGCGTTCAATTTGAATGAGAGTTACAAACACAAATCTGTTTTACATATCATTTATAATTAAGGGACCAACTATGCTGCTCACGTACTATATTAAGATTCACCGTACGGGAATATTTTTCAATATATCTAGTTCATTTATGCTAAACTTGGACACTGTACGTCAAATAGTTTACGAGCTATAGCTTTATAAACAAATTAACTTTATATTTCCTTTAAATTCGTTTACTGAAGAAAATCCAAATTTAGCTATACAGCTCGCACTCCTTCGTAGGGAAAAATTCACTCATCCCAGATACCCACGTTATCAAAAGGATTGACCTGTGGGACTCTTTCTGTGTTCGATTCCTAGGTGACTTGGTACATCGGGGTTTGTCCCAAAAATTTTCATACATTATTATCTAGTATTATATAAAGCTTATTAAGGACGTTGTAACGGCGTTAAAGTTCAGAAGCTTGTGATATATAAAACATCTAAAATTGCAACGGTTTTTCCCTGGCAGCAAATTTCGCGTTCAAGAACAAAGGATAGTAATAAAAACAATTAAATCTATGTACCTATTTCTTAATTATTATCTTGTGTTAGTTATCTTACTCTATGTTAGACTCTTCATTACTATAAAAAGAAGTAACACTCTCTATGGTTAAAATTGTTCACGTTTATCACCTTTTTTGTAACATTTCACTTGGGCCATAATATATTTACAAGAACCAATGAATTTGATCTCGTGCTTAAAACTGGTACCAGCTCTAAATTTTCTTTACTCCAGCCAGTTAGCAACAGATTCGAGAGTCAAAGTCTTGGTGTCACACTACATACTCATACCTTCGTTTGGATGAGTATGTACACGAATATTATATATTATACTGTCTGAAGTAGGAGAAAGTTTATATGGACCATTACAAAGATTGTTAGTACTGGTCAAATACAAAACCAATCCTTTTAGGGTTGTACAGGTTCTTGAACACTATTGATTTTAAAATTCTTGCATAGTCGCCAAATGATTTGCAGTTGGAGGGTTTGCCAACGGCTTGGATTAAACTCATACCTTTCAGAATGTGACACTTTTGTTACTTTATAATGGTAATGGTAGATATTTAGACATAACTGTAAACTGTCCTATTATAGAACCTAAGGCAGATTTATATGATGGTATCGATAAAACTCCTACAGGTACAAGTGACATTGGATATGCTGTAAATTCATATTTGAAAATATTCTCATAATATTTATGTTACTTTCAATTGCCTTGGTTGTTAGTATTTTTTATAAAAGCTCTTGCTCAGCATGAATCATTTTTTTCTTTTCAGAGACAATTTTATAGTGTTGGAAATGTTGAAAGTACTTCTTGTATGCTGATAAAAATTGGGAGTTCTAACAGTAAGAAAGAATTTTGCTAGGCTCTTCTCCATTTTTTTTTTTGTATATTTAGTAAGGGTATTTGAACATTTGGCGATGCAATCCTATTAGCTGAAATTACGAAAAGACGATCTACGCTTTTGAAAAATATATTAAATCGTAAAAAACTGATCATGTAGTTTTTTGTACAGAATATTCGTCAATTTTCATCCGTTTTTTTTTCTATTGTCTACGTTTTGACTTGAGTGGTTGCTTAGGTCTCATGATGCACGAAATTCATCTACCATCATGCCAATCATATTGTAGCTTAACAACCATTCGTCTAGTTTGGTGCTGGTTTTAATCAATCTCACGATTCCTCCTGAATCTTTTGAATTTGTATTTATATGTTTCAAGCTGGATCTACAAATAGTTGATTAAAGTTTCTGTTCAAACTTTTCACAACAAAATTTTTTCTCATAAAGTCTTCATGCAGTTCTGGAGCCTTATCAGCAAGTTTGTACATGTCCAATAAATGTAATGTTCCCCAAAAAGAATAGTTCACATGGTCAAATGCAAAGAAGTAGGGGTACATTTTTCTAAAACTAGAAGAAAAATGTATTCTCCAGTTTCCGCTTCTTTCAGCAAACGAAAATGGAAATGGACTTTACGGAAAGAAACATGCCGCAATCTGATTTTTGACTCAAGTTCACTGTCATACCTGCTGCTGTTCATTAAAATAATTTAAAACTTCTAATATTAAAAATCTCAGCTCAGTGGATTTCGTGCTATTAGTAAAAAATAATGCACAATGATGCACTTTCGCAATCGAATAATTTTTATGTTAAAACACGATTAGAATGTTAAAATGATAGCTTTTGTTATACAGATAAACTGTTTAGTTTAAATAATTTCCTCTTTTTAATTTTGTACATAAATAATAAACAAAAAGAGCTTTGAGAATAGATTTCACAAATTCAATAAAACAGAGCATTTTATTAATTCGGTTTTTTTATAGTTTATGTTGAATGATTTAATAATATACATAAAAATTATAATCATTACTTAGCTTCTGTTATCTTTGAATTTTGTTTTACTACTTCAACTGACCGCTGCCCTTGCAATATTTTTAAAATACAAAACACCATAACCGCAAGTTACTTTACTGTTTGAGTAGGAAATATGCAATACAACACGAGCTCCGGTCGCTCGATTAATACTCTTTAGAGCTGGCAACAGTGTCTGATCTCGCATTAATCTGTAAATATCTAAAATTTCGTATATAAGTCTTCCCCTTCCCTTTTTAGCTACGGATCTCATTTTGTTGTAAATTTATCAAAAAAATTTAAGTTCAAAAATCTTTTCCCCTCTAAGTGTGCCATGATTAATAAGTTAATTATAAAGATAGTTATGAACAATATACTCCATTAATTAATTACCTATTGGTGGATCTCGGGTTGTCCTCGATTTAATCGGATCTCGCCTTGATATGAAGACGTATAATATATATATATATATATATATATATATATATATATATATATATATATATAAAATTGATCTTACGTAATATTTTGTTATACTTTTTCGTACAATGTGTTTTTAAAGCATTAACCCGGCGCCAGTGTGGTGGGGTATAACATACCCCAGTGATTTTAAAATTAGCGCCAATATTTTTATCGGTAAATTAGCGTGACAGGCATTTCAGTACCTTTCGTTAAAACCTTGAAGGAGGTCCCGCAGTTGTTGATATACTTTAGAAGTGAACTCACACATCGCTGTTTTGATTCAAACGTCGTTGGGGTATCACATACCCCACCACACAGGTAAGTTAATATATTTATGGTAGTAATATTTGAGTTGGGCATTCACATTTTTATATAATTTCCGTTGAAATTATTTATTTTTAATGAAAATGTAAAATTTTATACATAAATTATTTATGTTTTTGTTCTAGATTATGGCTTATCGATATGAACGGGAGCAGGCGAGGCTTCAAGCTTTATGGGACGATTCTCAAGACGATGATGTAGTAATTGGATCTGCAAGCGAGAACGAATCCGACAATGAAGACAACAGTAGCCACAACTCTGACAGCGAGGAAGATGCTATTGATTTAGAACAGTCGGTGGCTGATACAGAAATCGAAAATAAACTTTTGGGGCAAGGACAGGAGAGTGAAAAGAAACATTATGTAGGTAAGGACGGCACTAAATGGTCTTCAACATGCTTTCCTATAAATGTAAGAACACGTTCAGTAAATATCATTACGCATTTACCAGGTGTAAAACGAAATGCAAAAATGGCGAAAACTCCCTTAGAATGCTTTAATTTACTTTTTACACCTAGTATGACGGATGATATCGTAAGTTATACTAATATAAAAATAAGAAGGAAGGCCTCTTGCTACGATGAAAACCATCAGTATACAGTTCGCGAAACCAATGTAACTGAAATAAGAGCATTGTTTGGACTCTTGTACTTGGCTGGGATGTTCAAGTCTGCTCGGCTTAATTTAGAAGATCTTTGGTCTACCGATGGAACCGGAATAAGCTTATTTAGAGAGACGATGTCTTTACAAAGATTTATTTTTTTACAGTCTTGTCTACGTTTTGACAATATAGAAAATCGAGAAGAAAGAAAAAAACTTGATAAAATGACTGCAATTAGAGCGATTTTCGAAAAATTTGTGCAAAATAGCCAAGACGTCTATACGCCAAGCGAATACCTTACTATTGATGAAAAGCTGGAGTCATTTAGAGGGCGCTGTAGTTTTCGCCAGTATATGCCGAAAAAGCCTGCACGATACGGATTAAAGATATTCGCTCTAGTTGATGCAAAATCATATTATGTTTTGAATTTAGAACTATACGTAGGATTGCAGCCAGAGGGACCCTTCCAATTGAGCAATAAACCTAGCGACGTAGTTCTGCGACTTGTAACTCCGATATCTGGAACCAAACGAAATGTAACATTCGATAATTGGTTCACAAGTTATGAGCTGATGCTGAAGCTTTTAAAAGATCATCAACTGACGTCTACTGGAACTGTAAGAAAAAACAAAAGGCAAATACCTGAAAGTTTTATAACATCTAGGAACAGGCCAATATATTCCTCAAAATTCGGATTTAAAGAGAGTATAACGTTAGTTTCACATGTACCAAAAAAAGGAAAAGTAGTTCTTCTAATGTCAACTTTACATCACACTCCTGATATTGACGATAATACTGGCGAAAGTAAGAAACCAGAAATAATTTCTTTTTATAACGCTACAAAATGTGGGGTAGATGTGGTAGATGAATTGTCCGCTTCATACGATGTTTCACGTAATAGCAAAAGGTGGCCCATTACAATTTTTTATACGATACTCAACTGTGCAGGTATAAATGCTAGAGTAATTTATCAACAAAATACTGGCGATTTTCAGTCAAAACGAAGGAAATTTTTGAAATTATTAGCAATACAGTTACTAACAGAATACAAACAAATTCGGTCTACCAACTTAAGGCTTCCGCGAAATTTACAAGTCCATCCTGAAGGAACTGTAACAAATGATGAAGTGCAATCAGGTAAACGAATGAAAGTAGCCAAAAGATGTAATGTTTGCCCGAGAAAAAATGACAGAAAGACCTATTATAATTGTATGATTTGTAAAAAAGCTATATGTTTAGAGCATTCAGTGGTGCATTGTGATTCTTGCTATTTAGCTAAAAACAATTAAAATGTATTCTGAATGTTATGGTTTTTTCAAAAATTCATTTATTTTTACTAGTTCTCTGATCTTTTTTTTATAATCGACAAAAAATGAGTGTAATGTTTTTTTATGCTGTAAAATGAGACTTTTTTGAAATATTTAAGTATTAAGTTTGCAATTTGTTTCTAAACACTAGTTTCTTTTGATTTGAGTTGGTTATATTATGTTGAAATATAAATCACAATAAAAATTTTATAAAAATGTGTTATTTTTATTTCATTTTTTTTTTTAAATTTGGGGTATCTGATACCCCACCACACAGGTTTTTACATTTCAGTCTACCACACTGGCGGCGGGTTAACTAAATTACAGAAAAAGATACAAACTTCTATTGTAGTCAAAATTTGAAAAATCCATATTCATATCTCTACTACTGGTCTAATCAGCATCCTCCCTATTTTCTTTCGCTAGTGAGTATAAATGATTCGGCTTCTAATCTTAACTGTATCTAATCATATTTCCCGCACCGAGCGACCAACATCAGAAAGAACTCGTAGTTACGTGCCTAGCCTGCCAATCAAATACGCTATGAGTGCCTTCAAGAATTCAATGTATTGATTAATGGTGCTCCCGCTATGTTGAAATGAATATGCCGGTTATCATAGGTCAGATACATCGTTTAAGACTAATACGATTTTTTTGTAAAGCCGATTATCTTGCATGATACAACACTTACTGCGGGGTTTAAATGTACGATGTACGATTGAATTATTTATTAATTTTGAATAGCAGCTAATTTTTGAAATATATGTCATAATCATCGAGAAACAGAATTAAGAAACAAAGAACTACGTAACGACGAAATATACAAATATTCAAATATAGAAATGGACATTGATTCTCTTGGAGATAATATACAATATAGAGATTTAAACTTTATCTATAGCCCAATATTTTTTCCTATTATGCCTCACCCATATATTTATCTCCTTCTAGTCCAGTCTGTTTGTTTCTTTACATTAGACCTGCAATTTGTGTAGGTAATATAAGATAATATAGTTATAAAAAGTAATATAAGAACACACTGTAGGGCAAATAAAGGGTGTTTTTTCTAGTATAGAAATATAAGGTGTTGGTAGTTGGCTTACCAACACTTTTTTAACTGTCTGCCATTTTGACAGCTGTCAAGTGATTTATGTTTGATGTGTTTATGTTTGATTCGACATTTTAGCATGAATAAAATTGACTCCTGAACAACGCTTCAAAATTGTACGAGTCTAAAACGTCTATAAGTCTTTTAGTTTAAAGTCTAGGAAAAATATATGTGTTTCTCAGTGGTACTCGTATGTTGTCTCTATTACTTGTTTTAGTATATGTATAGCGTATATTGTGGATCTTACTTTTCTAAAACTGTTCTGTGTATATTATTAGTCTATCTCTAATTATACCAGCTTACAATTACTTTATGTGTTACAATCAGTAAATTAATTGTATATTGTATGTAGTTTTTGCATATTCTATGGTCTCCTTGTTTTGGAATTGTCACTATAACAGTGGCTTCTCGTTGCCTAAGTATTCGACACATATACCTTTAGTTATATGTGTCGCGTAGTCTGAAGTGTACCAAGCAATTAATTAGCTAATTAATAATTCAATTGAACTTATTTCAATGATTGTTAAGATGCAGTTAAGATTCTATCACACTATTTAATTCTCTTATCTCAGGGTTATATTCGTGCTTCAATATCTATGCTTTACATATGATAAGTAAGGTCCCAAGAATAGCGGAATAATAAAAATATATATGATACAACATTATATTTTGAAATAAAAATATATTGAAATAAAATGTACACTCAAATATCTTCCATACAAAATTATCTCATATAATGATTATCAAACTTTTGTTTTACGTACGTGAACCTTTAAAAAATTTATGGTATATACAATATAAATTAAAATTTCAAATCAAAATTGTTGGTCTAAACCTCCTGATCAAAATATTCCACTTTTCTAAAGCAATTGTTAAAAATATATGTTGTTAATAAAGAAAAACTGACGAATAGTAAAACTATCTCTCTAATGAAAAAGTTGTCGAAGTCCTTCTTCCTTGTAGCCTACACTATCTATTCTTAGCAGTCCCCTAGGCAATCAACAATCTTACAACAAATTGTTGCGAGCCTATCGTCTTTAATGATCTCCTTCAAATGCAGGTATCGTTCAAATTATGCTAGCCTCTTCTCCTCTCGATAAACTGAATCTCTCGTTCTGGCTTGAACAGTGACTCTTAGAATATAAGTAGAAAAATATAACTTACAATATTTTACTGGATCAGCTTCTGTCAGATACACTTGCTCCACGAAAACTCACAAACATTCACTTCTACTGCTTACTACCTCTGAGGAACCACCAGAGAACAACGACTGTTCGCCTTGCACCCTTGGAAAACAACTGACTATCTTTTTTCCCTCAAAAATCTAGCTAAACTCTCATTCTTACGTACCTATCCCACTTTTTTTAATCTCCTCCAATCATATCTCGTCACACGTATCCCCATATCTTCATTTAGATAGCAAACAACAATTTTACCTACAAGTATCAATTTCCTAAAAACTATTAACATGCTAATCGGTTTCTACAAATTCTTAAGAACTAACGGAGAAATATATTTTCTAAATAATCTATTCTATTGTCTTATTCACTGTAGAAATCCATTTGGAAAACCCTCTCGCATTGTTTATGATTTCACTTAAACTCACTCACGTCACTCGAATATATTTTACAAAGAATATAATTTATGCATATCTTTAGAATTTTGTTTACTACAGGTAATCCAGGATAATGGACTTTCATTTCTTTGAAATATCTTTTATAGTTTATTAGTCGAATTATTTGAATTATGATATATTTTGTAATATGAAATTTATTAAGCAAACCAATATTATTTTCAATTTTACATAGCATAACAATATATATATATATATATATATATATATATATATATATATATATATATATATATGTATATATATTATATATATATATATATATATATATATATATATATGTATATATATATAATATATATATATATATATATATATATATATATATATTGTTATGATTTGCTCAAATGTACTTGAATTTATCTTTATAAGAATCTGATCTCTCCTTACGATTATCTTTATAAGAATCTGATCTCTCCTTACGATTATCTTTATAAAACAAATCAAAACTCAATAATATATCTCAGGACTCTTTTACTACTAAAAACAATAAAATGTGACTTTAAAGTACTTTAGGATAGTTCCCATTTAGGAAAAAAATAAACAATAGAAAAATGAATTTATAGACAAACAATTATAAACGTAAAAACAAAAGTTATTTATTTTAAAAATATATAACTATTAAATATTCCGATAATAATATTATAAATTTATACCATACAAGATAATTCAAAAAAAAAATTAAATCACTCATCCATCAAATCAAGCATCCACTAATTATCAATAAACATTTAAATATAATTATGTCCAGTCAAAAAAACTATTATTCTGTCAAATAAACGTCAAAGTTTTAAATACACATTTTAAATTTCCTCACGGATTTTAAAGATTTAAACAGTATTAAACAGATAAATTAATCCACCGACGAGTTAAAAATACGAAGAAATTCCCACTCAGGTAGCCTACGAGTAAACATTACCGTGCCTTATCGGTAATAATCGATTTCTACCAGTTTACGAACCAGTAACAATTATGTGAAAATTCGAATTATTTTGTGTGTTATGGAAACAGCAATTATCATTGAACTATAATATTATTATATTCAACTGACCGAAAACTGCAGATACAGGTAACTGTTATATCACTATTTTTTACCCACAGTGTCCTACTAGGACGTCTGTTCCAATATTAAAAATTAAGTGAAGTGTTTTTGGTATCCAGGAACACTCACAATAATGAACCCAAATCCAAAACTCATAACTCCACAAGTCCACCCCACAAAATCATATGTCGCTGCTACTTTATCCAAACCTCCACCTCCTACTTTCCCACGGAAGGAGCAAGCCATTTTAATACACGCTATTCCAAATACTGTTTTATTTGACTATGTTAAAGCAATAGGAGACATTGTAATCCCAAAAAATATTACCTTTGCATCACGTATCCCAAATAACCGCATCTGTATTTATCTTTCCTCGCCTACAGTTGTTGATAACCTTCTAAAAACACATCAAAATATCTCTATCAACTCTACAGTAGTTCCCATCAGAAGACTTATCACCCCAGCTAAACGCCTTCTTATATCTAACGTATCTCCTTCAATTCCACATTCCATAATTGAGAAAGCCCTTAAAGATATTGGATTACAGCTGGTCTCTCCTGTGTCATTTGTGAAATGTGGTGCACTCGGAGAAGGTTATGCACACATAATGAGCTTCCGAAGAGTAACGTATATTATCCCCGATAAGGAGAACTTTTCACTAGATAGTAACTTCGTTATTACATACGAAAACACTCCTTATAGAATATTTATTTCTACGGATAAATTGCATTGTTTTTTATGTAAAGAGGTCGGACATACCGCTGACTCATGTACCAATAATACAACTACTTTTTCTCAAACTGAACTACCCCATCTAGAGCCCTCTTCATCTGAAACTACTGATATAATTTCTGACGTAAGCACTCCTGATCAATTAGACCTAACTACCCCAAACTGCACAGAAACCCCTACTGACATAGATACTGAAACTATACTCCCATCAATTCCACCCACAAAAAGACAAAAAAGAGCTATATCAACAGACAGCAATTCTGATATTCCTTCTCTTTTATCTTCAGCAAGTACACCCGAACCACCGTCTAACCAAATGTTTCCTCCGTTATCCACAAAAACAAACACTGTCTCCAAACCTCACAAGAAAAAAACAAAAACTACAAAATCAGAGGAACATATTCTAACAGCTAGTTCACTACAATCCGTAGCGGCCATTTATGAAAATAATCCATCTGGTCTAACTTTGACCGAGACTCAGTTTATTGCTTTCCTAGAAAATACACATGGTAATCCTAGTCCACTTAATGAAGCTTTTGTGTTTACTTCAAATATTGAAGGACTCTTACACGACATAACAGTTCTCCATTCAGAAACTAAGGAAAGATCCCTTAAAAATCGACTTACCAGACTTCAAAAGAAAATCAAAAGACAGCTAAACTCAGATGACTCTGATAATATCAGCGTCTCATCTGAACTTCTAACCGATAATGAAACCAATACCCTCCTCTCCCAACAGCCAGAACAACCATCTCAGTTGACCCTTTCCCCTTCAACTCAAGCTTCACCTTCAATTTAATCCAATGGAATTGCGATGGGTTCTTTCCCCGTATTGAAAGAATCCAACAACTAGTGACAGAAAAACAACCTGATATCATATGTCTACAAGAAACAAACTCAAAAATATCTAAGCTTCCCACATTAAAAAAGTTCGAAGGATACCATTATATCAGAACTAATTGTAACAGAGCCAGTGGTGGGACATCTATTTTTATTTCCAGTGAAATATATTCATCCCATCTCCTCATCACCACGGAACTCGAGGCTATAGCCGTAACTACTTGGTGTCCAAATAAACTTACGATATGCAGTGTATACATTCCTCCTAACTACCCTCTTCAAGAAATCGAAATTCTAAATCTTATCTATCAGCTCCCCGCTCCATATATTCTAGTAGGTGACTTCAATGCTCATAACTTTATGTGGGGGTCAAACCACACTAATAGCAAAGGTAAAACTATAGAAAACGTTATCAATTGCACAGGCTCCTGTCTACTAAATACAGGCTCTAATACGCATTTGAACTTTTCCTCTGGCACATTTTCGGCTATAGATCTTAGTTTTAGCGACCCAAAAACATATACTTCACTATCTTGGAAAACTTCAGATGATCTTTATGACAGCAACCACTTTCCAATATTTGTATCATCTGATAGCTCCAACCATGAACAAACTATAACCAGAAACTTCTGGCGACTAAAAAATGCCGACTGGAATGACTATACTTCACAAACAGATAACACCTTACCTTTTCTATCCCTATCCGACAATATTAACAATAATCTATTATTAATCACCGATTCCATACTTAAAGCTGCAAATTTGCACATAGGCAAAAATAATATTTCACATAAAAGAAAGGCAGTACCTTGGTGGAATACATCTTGCCAAACCGCAACAGAACAACAAAAATTAGCTCTTAAAAATTACCGTAAAAACAAAAATCTGGAGAATCTCATTGAACTAAAGAAAACCAGAGCCAAAGCCCGATTTATTATAAAACAAAGTAAAAAATCATCTTGGAGAGAATATGTATCTTCCATTAATTCAAGAACCAATCCGGTGGATCTTTGGAAAAAGATTAGACAAATCCAAGGAAACAACACCAACCTCAAAATCTCTAGCATTGCTGTAAATAGCACTACAATCACTGACAATCAAGAAATCGGCGAAACCTTAGCAAAGCACTTCGACAATAAATTTAAAAGTAAAATAGATACCTCCTTACGAAATCCATTACCTAACGCCCCACCTTGTTCCTCACCCGATACAATAATGGACATCACACATCTTAATTCTCCCTTTCTTTTTGAAGAACTAGTATCAGTTATTCAAACCTGTAAAAACAATGCCGCTGGTCCTGACGACATTCCTTACATATTTATCAAAAAGCTCTCCAATTGTAGCCTACTCAAAATACTTGAGATGTATAATTTAATCTGGTCATCTAACCAATTTCCCAAACAATGGCAAACCTCTATCGTAATACCCATTAAAAAGCCTAACCTAGATCGTTCCTTGGCCAACTCTTATAGGCCTATATCACTAACTTGTACGATGTGCAAAATATTTGAAAAAATGATTAATAAAAGACTTCTATGGTTCATTGAAAAACATAAGATATTCGCTAGTGAACAGTCAGGATTTCGTCGAAACCGTTCAACCCAAGACAACCTTGTAATCCTCCAAACTCATATATCAGAAGCCTTAAACAAAAAACAAGAAGTCGTAGCTGCCATATTTGATATTGAAGGTGCTTTTGATACTATAAGTAGGCAATGTTTAATAAACAAACTTATCCTTCTTAATATTAATGGTAATATATTTAACTTCATACAAAATTTTCTATCTTCTAGATCGTTCAGAGTCTCTGTCAACGGTATTTTATCTTCTACTTATACTCAAACTGATGGCGTACCTCAGGGATCGGTACTAAGTCCTACACTTTTTAATCTAGCAATAAGTGATTTATGCTCTCATCTCATTTCCCCTATTAAACAAATCATGTATGCTGATGATCTAGTAATTTACTGTCATGGACAAAACTCTTTTACCACCTCGAAGCTTATTCAAGCTGCTGTTGACACACTTTTAAAAAAAACTAGTGACATGGGGTTATCTTTATCCTATGTAAAATCTAAAATTATAAACTTTAGTAGACGTCCCCCTTCTCCATCTCCACTTATTTTGATTAACAATGTCCCTATTCCTGTTGTTAAACAATGCAAAATTCTCGGATTAACGTTTGACGCACGACTAACTTGGAAGCAACATATATTTGCAATAAAAGGAGAAACGTGCAAAAGACTAAACATAATAAAAACTTTATCACATCATTATTGGGGATCTGACGAAAACTCACTTCTTAAAATATACAGATCACTAATACGTTCCAAGCTAGATTATGGTTGTCACATATATATATCCGCCTCCAAAACATATATTAACCTTCTAAACTCAATTCACAACACAGCCCTTCGTCTTTGTATTGGCGCTTTTCGATCTAGTCCTATAGATAATCTTTATTGCGAAGCTAACGAACCTCCTCTTTATATAAGACGAAAACAACTGCTACTCTCTTATGCAGCATCGGTATCAGCTAACCCCTCTAATCCAGTGCATCCCTTATTTGTAATGTCCACATACAATTTACACAATACCAATTCCTTACCACCAATAAAACCTATTCCACTAATTTTAGCACAGACACTTAATGATATCTCTCTTACACATACCCTTCCTCTTTATCCCCCTATATCTCCTCCTTGGATCATCTCCACGCCCAAATTTAACACCTCGCTCACCAACTTCGATAAAAATAAACATCCGAAAGAGATCATTATAAATGCATTTAAAGACATTATATGTACAAATAGTTACGACCTAATATTATACACGGATGCCTCAAAAAATGACACAGGAGTAGGCTGCTCTGTCACAACCTCTCATTCATTAATTAAATCATCACTTATACCATCCGTTAGCAGCGTTCATACTGGCGAATTATTTAGTATATTGCAAGCTTTCAACCACATATCTCCACTTAATAAGCAGGTTGCCATATGCACAGACTCTTTAGCATCAATCCATTCTATCAAAAATATATTTACCGATCATCCAATCGTCCAAAAGATCCTAGACTCTTACCAAATTATCTTGTCCCAAAACATAACAGTTACCATAATTTGGCTGCCATCTCATATTGGTATAGAAGGCAATGAAACTGCAGATCACTATGCTAAACTTGCTACAGCATCACCTGAAATCACCGATAAAATTCAAATTTGTAAGGACCTAAAATTATATACTAAAAGAAGAACCAGACTCCTTTGGCAGCAGCATTGGAACTATAACCGTTCGATCTTACACGAAATACAACCGTCAATAACCAGTCAGCCTACATTTGACTATTCAGCCCTGTCAAGACGAGATCTCATTGTGATAAGACGACTTCGGATAGGACATTCAAAACTCACTCACGGCTACCTAATGTCCTCTAGCATCCGTCCCTCCTGTCAAAGCTGCCAATCATATTTGACAATCAAACATATTCTCACTGAATGCCATCAACATTTATTGTTTGTATAATGAAAACTCATGTTATAGTACCTGTGTAAGTGGCCATAGCAGCCGAGCACGTTAAAGTCGAAATAAAAAAAAAAAAAAAAAAAAAAAAAAAAAAAAATTATGTCCAGATCAAAGACCTTTTATTATTTTATATCAAAAACAAATTCAAAATGTATTCAGTACTTAACTTATCTAATTAATAAGAAACAATTAAAAAAAACACAAATAATTAATACAAATCTTAATATATGGTCATAGTCGAATGTCTCTGTTAAAAAAACTAAACAAGCTAAGACTTTTTTTGTTTTAAAAGAATGCTGACTCCAACAAATACTGCTTTGATTGTGACCTGAAATAGATCGCACGTCCTTTTTTGATTCTCCAAATATGCCTGCTCTAAGTTCTGTCTACTGTGGGTGGTTGATAAACTAAAACAGTTTATGAAAACTGCCGTAATCTCTGCTCAAACTCTTTACTCCAAGCTCCTAACTCCATAGATACAATCTACTTCCGCTCATAACAAAAAAATATCTGTTTCTACTTACAGTAATTACTCTCGTTATTTTTGGCTTCGGTTCTGCTTACCACATTTGCATACTATTTTCAACACAAACACCAAAAAATACCACTTTTTTTAACAAATTCTCTTTTTTAAACTCGACTGCTATCTCTCGATGTTCAAATCACAATGCCTCTTCTCTTCCTCTGGTGTCGCATCCCAAAAACCATTCTCCCACCTTTTTTCTACTTCCATAACCAATCCGACACTCAGCCCTTCTCAAACGCATCTCTAACTTATTTGTGTCATTTAATTTTTTGGATTTTCCAAAAATTACCTGACGTATTATACATAACAAACAGTTTACTTGGTGTGGAGAAAAGGGGTAACCGATAAATTAATGCGAGTGATTCCAAGCAGAAAGATCACTGATGTCATTGATACTATGCTATGCAACAGATGCTTCTAAGTCATCATGGGCGATGATGTACTCAACTGAAGACTAGTACCCAAATAAAACTCAACAATGACTCCCGCAAGGATCGATGCTGACTGCCTACTCTTTAGCATTTATATAGCAGTCATGCCCGAAACCACATTAAAGAAGTTCGGATATGCAGAAAACTGGACGTTTGCTACAAGCCATAAAGAATTAAAGACTACTGAGCAAATATTAGCAAACGATCTCTTATCCTCGGAAGATATTTCCGCCGCTGAAAATTGCAGCCCAATGCCGCCAAGACAAAGGTATCGTGATCGTGTTAATTTAAACAGCAAACTGGTCAACTACCTATTAAGACAGACTCCCCAGCCACAATAAAACACCCAAAAAATGGGGACAGCACTGGGACCCGTGTTGCGGAGTACTGTGCATCGGCGAGCCTCAACTGCCCGCACACCAAACGTGTTGACGCCCAACTAAGTTAGACTTTGCACTGGTCCACATAGTCCTCTCACATGAAGTCCTAGTCCTCTAAGAACATATCTTTATCAGAGTATCACGTTAGTATCACCAGCAGAGACATAAGTAGACTTCGCTCAAGAAACATCCATATAGACTGCAAAAATTCTATTTGAAACGAACTTCAAGATAACCGACCATTGACGAACAGAATGGAAGAAGAATGCACCGCCTGCCACTCGGGGCATATCCCATGTATTACAAGCAAGCCAGAACACAGACGAATGTGGGCCACACTGAACAGAATAAAAAAAAATGTGGCAGGAGCTTCGACGTAATTTTTAAATGGGGAAAATACCCCTTTAAATTGCGATTGCGGTGCTGTAAGCTGCTAGACAATCAGATCCTACAGTGGCAATCCGTCGGATTTCTTTGTTATGACCAAAGAGTCAATTAAATATATTTGCCAACTAAATGTTTTTTTGTAAAAATTAATCATTGTTATTTACTATTTGTACTGTGTTGTTCTCTTTGTTTATACACAAAACTTAACTGCAATGTAACCGCTAACACGCTAAATAAATAAATAATATATGTTTACCAATATCTCTATAAATAAGCATATGAAAGCACTCCACTTGATTAGTGCCATGTTGCTGATAGGGCTGTTAAAAATTTTCGCACTAATTTTCATAACATTCATAATAAAACAGTAATTTTCCTTTTTGATTTTGTTTTTGTTGAAATTTTTAACTATTTAGTATTTTTTTAAATGGTTTTTAAAACGGTTTATCTAACCAGTAGGTTTTGTTTTCAATATTCAAATCGCCTGCTCGTACACAAACAAAACATATTTTATGGTATACACTTGCATATTGCATTTCCTGGTAAATTACGAACACTCTATTTAGAAATCGGCATTGTGGAATTGTTTAGTCTAGACACCAGTTCGTTTTTGTAAAAAATATTAAACGAGCTAAAAGAGTGTTTCACCTAACAGAACATGTTTAGTAATCTACAGGATATTCATAAAATGT
Source organism: Diabrotica balteata (assembly GCA_918026665.1). NCBI lineage: Eukaryota > Metazoa > Arthropoda > Insecta > Coleoptera > Chrysomelidae > Diabrotica > Diabrotica balteata. The sequence continues at coordinate 22,934,394 of OU898279.1, read as the reverse complement.
GATTTACTGCATTTAAACTTCCACTAAGTGTCGGAGTATATCATATCTGTTTAATTTTTCATTTAGGGATGTCAAGAGGTAGGTAATATTTCACGTTCGTTATCGACTTTGTTTGTAAAATGCATTGAAAGACTAAGACAATTATTTAAAATAAATATCTATAAGAATATTGAATATATTTTAAACGCATACAATAAAATTACATCTTTTTCACAGAATACTCCTCATAGACTAGGCGGAATCTGTTTTGGGTTGAGTTTAATCGTATATGATCCTATTTTTTTTAGTTTATTGTGTCTCAACTACAAGGTTATTGAAACTGGGTCAATTTTGTTACCCTACATAGTGTACATTACATTAATGTACAATAAACAAATTTGACAATCTATCGAACCTTGGTAGAGCATATTATGACTTATGGGGAAGAAGTTTGGCAGATCACGAAAAAAGATAGACAAAGAATAGAAGTAGTTGAAATGGATTTTCTAAGGAGAGCGTGTGGTGTATCCAAAAAGGATCATATCAGGAATGAAGATATTAGAAGTAGGACAAATACTGTATATTCCAGTGTAGACATAATTGAAACGAGACAACTAGTGTGGTATGGTCACATAAAGCCAATGAATGAAGATAGATGACCAAAGAATGCTTTAAGTTACATACCACAACAAAGAAAAAGAATGGGAAGCCCTACAGTTGCCTGGGAAGAACTCGTATAGAGTACTCTTTTGTTCTTGCTTATATTTGACACATTGTTTAAGAATATGTTGAAGGTTAATGATTCACTACACTTTTCACAAACAGGTGGTTTCTCCGAAGCCTATAGGTGTCCATGAGACAGCCGTGTGGACCAATTCTTAGCCTGAGAACGATTAATTTGTCTCTTCGACTTAAGTTAGGAAGCTGAAAGGTTTCGATGGTAGATTGTATTTTGTGTAATTTCGAGGTTGAATTCTTCCATTGGTTTTATCAGGACTTTTTGATTTGGGACCTGGAAGAGTGGTTTTAGATCTAATGCTAGTTGAAAAGATTTGATGTGTGATGTGGTTGTAATTGCCTCCTTTGAAGCAGCATCAGTAGTGTCATTACCTAAACTACCAACGTGTGTAGGAATCAAGATTAATGTTATGTTTGTTCCAGAATAAGTGAGACAATTTGTTGCTTCATGTATGGCATAAACTATTGGATGTTCGGAATATATATTTTTATTCGAGTCGATGGAGGACATCGAAACTGTATATATTGCACTTTCTTGTCTTTAGTTTGGTTACATAATCCTCTTAATGCTTGTAGGATGTCGTACAGTTCTCCAGTATGGATAGAGGTGGATTATGGAAAGTAAAACTTCTGAATAATACTATTTGAAGTTGTTACAGAATATTCGACACCTGTCTCAGTTTTAGATGCATCTCTGTAGAGAATTTCGTCATATGAGTTTTTGTTTACCAGCTCTAGGAAAGATTGCCTCAGAATTTGGTTGTTGGTTTCATTTTTATGATAATTATTAAGCGAAAGGTAAATTTTTGGTATGTTAATTTATGTTATTTTAAAAAATCAACATGTCTTGTCATGACAGGGGAAGTAAAATTTGAGAATGTTTGGTATTTACTATTAGGCTCACAATTATAGGGTTTGTAAATTAGCTTATACATAGGGTTGTTTTGACTCGAAGACACTTTAGCAAAGTATGTCAGATGTTGTTGCCTGCGAAGTGAAAGGAGAAGTTCACCTGTTTTGCAGCAAAGACTTTCGGCTGGACTGGATCTGAAAGCTCCGAGACATATTCGTAATGCATTATTCTGAATAATGTCAAGAGTCCTTAAATAAGTCTTTGATGCTGACATGTAGGCAAAGCATCCATAATCCAGTTGAGAATGCATGTTTTGTTGCTTTAGTTGCTACGAAATATTATTAGAAATAAAAATTTGAATACGCAGACACTTCAAAAGAAAGGAAATTTTTTATCGAACAATTTTGAAAAAAATTTAAAAAATTCAATTTTCTCTCTCCTGTTTGCTACTATATCTCCGCAGCTTTGCATGTTATGCAAAAAACTTATAAAGACAAAAAGTTTTGCAATCGCATATCCTTTAAGATATAATTTATTGTAAATTGAAAAAACAATTATTGCAAAATTAGCATTAATTCTAATTAAAAAAAGGGTCAAAATCAAAATATTTAAAAGCCACAGAAAACCCTCAAAATTTACCCAGAAATATTTCGCAAATAAATTTTGCAATCTAAATTTTTGAAAAAAAAATTTATTTTTAAACTTACGCAGTGCCAACAAAAAATATTTAAATACTTCAAATTTTTTTACGTACAAAAGTTCAAAAGTTCGGCAAAGAAAATTTGGAAAATACGAAGAAATAAAGAAATAATGAGGAAGTATGGAAAACCAAAATTACGGCAAAAATACGAGCCCAAAGAACTAGGTGGCTGGGTCACATTATACGAATGCAGAGAATAAAAAAACACAATAATGAATTAAAGAGAAATGGGAAAAAAAGAGGACGTCCAAAGAAAGTTGATTCAGACTCTTAAATAAAATTCGGATCACTGAAATCCGTTAATTATGAACACCTAGTAGAGTTAGGTCCTGTAAAGCATACCAGAATATCGTCCACGTATCTTCACCATTATCAAAACTGTTGGAGTCCGTGATGTTTCGACATCTTTGTTTCTAGATGATCCAAAAAAATATCTGATAGTAATAGCCTTAGCTTAGAGGATTACCCATGAAAGTCCTGCAGTGTTATTTGTACATATTTGATTATAAAATTCAAACTTGTCTTTATGCAAATTTTAATAAATTGTAACAAATTTTACAAAAAAAGATTATTTTTTTTTACGTCAAATCAATATAATCTCGAATTGTTGGGTAATTGAAAATTAATTTTTTTTAATTTTATATGACGGAGCTGTATAAAAAGCCGTAGGCAAGACTAGGGAGACTTGAGACAATGGGACACTACATTTATTTCCTAAGATCGGGTAAACAATGCCATCTGTTGGTTAATGGTTCATAACTTGAGTCAAGTCTCTCATTGCACTGCCAGCGTAATGGCGACAATAGAGAGTTTTTGTGCTAGCGTATACGTAACGTATCTTTTTGACATATAAGCATGCGCATGAATGGTTGAACTAACGTATCTAGATACGTATTACCTAACGTAACGGGCTGGTACGTTACGTTCATACGCATCCCTATCAAGCCGAAATTAACCGAATGTACAAGGGGATCTTACCCGATTACCAAAATAACAATCAACATCCACATTTGTGGTTAAGTATATTTGTTTTGATTTTTATAAATAATGGAAAGCAGTAGAAAACGAATTCACTTCAATAAAGAAGATGATATGTTTTTGTTTCAGGAAGTCGTAGGAACCCTTAAGATCATCAAGAAAGGTGAAATTTAATCCAAAAGCGAAAAAGGTTTTTACATTGTATATCAGACATAGTATCTAAATTAAAACGGCCGTATAGTCGTGCGAGATGTGGAGAAGAAGCGGATTTTCTATGTCCTCGTCTTCTTCATCATCAATAATGTTCGTAATGGAGAAGCTGTATAAGATCCTCTACAGTTGGAAGAAAAAATATCACAGCATTCATTCAGAGGTGCTAGTTTATCGATCTGCATTCTTTCTGGTCTAGCGCAGAAATAGTCGATACAAATTTATAATTTCCATAATTATAACGACTCATGGCTGCACATTATGAGCCTAGAGAGGGCATGTTTTGATTCGATAAACAATATTTATGCTCTTCCGGCTCTCTAAATCATTCTGCCAATGCCCACAATAATATACAAATAAATGCCCTTATTTTTTCAGTGCGACGATTTTTTAGCTTAAGTATATTCACATAAACATGTACTAGAAGAAACTAACCTAGAAATAACTAACCAAGAAAAATAAGAGTGATAGATACACCGACAAACAGGAAAGGAAAGATCTAAGGAATAAATTAAATTATAATTAAAATAAATACAATAAGTAGCAAAAAAGAAAACAAAAAAATATATAGAACCAATAAAATCTCTGGTAAATAATGAAACCCATCGACTAAAGTGGATCCGAAATAATAATCCAAAAAAAGTAAAGAGAAAAATTAACAACATTAGCTAATTCTTACCTTATGATCTGATCAAAATCGCTTACCTGAAACAATAAACAGGATCATTATACAGAACAAAGACATTATTAAAAACAATATAAATGGCAAATTAGTAATTTATCAGGAAATAAAATATCCAAGTAAGTAATTATTATAAACTTATTTTTTTATGGTTTAACTATTTAAATTACCAGTTTTCAATTTAACATTTTCTAATTTAAATCGTAAAATAACTCGTTTAAATTTATAAATAAAATTACATAGTTAAATCTGTACTGTTTAAAAGTTTAAACAAATTATGCAAAATTAATTTCATAGCATGTTTTTAACAATATTTGAAATAACTGTTATTAAATTGTTTTCTTGTGACATATATGGGATTAAACCACAATTGATTGCAATGAAAATTAAATGTTTAACTCTATTATTAACTCGAATTCAGGAAAACGGAGTTCTTCCAACGATAGGTGTGAAGTGTAACTTTATTTCTTGTTGCAATTAACAATTGACAGAGAACAACCAGTTAAAGGAAGAATGTGCGCAGACGATCTGGTTCTAAGAGGAACAAATCTAGAATCCACACAAATAATCCTTCAAACCAAATTAAATAATCTTCAGAAATAGTCTGATAAAACAGTACTCAGCTTCTCTAAAGAAAAAACAAACTAATAGCTCTTCTCAAAAAAGCGAAAAGAGGATATCCAATTTTAACATTGAATGGTAAGAATATCATAATAAAATTCCTCGGTCTTATAATTGACAAAACATTGGTTTGGAAAAGTCACATTAAAAATCTAAAAGGTACTTGCCAGCAAAGCATTAATATTTTGAAGACACCGTCGAACATTACCTGGGGCAGCGATACGCAACTCTTCTACGAATCTTTTCATTCTTAGTTCGATCAAGAATTGACTACGGCCCAGTGGTATATAATTCAGTTAAGAAAACTGTTCTTAAAGAACTAGATGTAATTCAAAATATGAAACTGCCAGTTGCTTTGGGTGTCTTTCGAACAAGCTTTTGCTTCTTTAATCTTTTTCTTAATGAGTTGCGTTATTCACTTTTCAGGCCTGGAATAAACTTCGTACATTCCATGTACTAGTCTTCTTATCATGCTTATATCTAAATATTTGTGGTAACCGGGAGTTTCTTAGCACCCTCTACCCACTTAAGGGGAGCCCGGGACCAAGGGCCGTTTCTATATTGCCTTGATCCATTAGGATTATACTAGGGAAAGTTAATTGGGGTAGTTTCCCGTTGCCTTCCCCAAGGATTTTTCTACAAAAATACTGTACTATGCATAAAATGTGTTGTACGATAGTATGTAATCAAGCACAGAAGAGGAGAAAATCAATCACACCAATCAGCTTCGTACTTCATTCATAAATTTTTTCATGTAAAGTATTGATATTATTCAAACTTATTTGTGGGACGGCGAGGACACCTATTCCTTTCAAAATAGTAGTTCAAATATATGTAACTAATTCTCTATTATCAGTAGACTTCGGCAAATATGCAAATAAAAATGTAGAAAATATGCGCATAAATATGCACGTGTTTACCCGAAAATATGCAAATATTTTACAAAACATGCATACAAATAAATAAAAAAATCGTAAAATAGTAACAATTTTATTAAAAAAAAAAAGTGTACATAACTAAATATTTCCTACTATTCATTAAGATTTACATTTATTTTAAGTAACTACATCATTATGAATAAACTTATTTAGAATTATGGTAACAATAAATGACCAAGTGGTGTTCAAAATTTTTTTAACAAAAACTTGTGGCTTCTGTCTGAGTACATATATTTATATATGGAAAAACTTCGTTCAACATCAACTGATGTAACGGGAGCATTTTTCAAACTAACCAAAACATTTGGTTCTAAATTAATTGTTTCCGAAATATTTCCAGCTAGAACACTGACTACTTCAGAAAGAATATGGTAACCTTTATTTTTTCAACGTGGAACTCTTTCCACGTTGTTCTCCGAGTGCAGAGGTTCTCTCTCACCCGGCTCTGGAACCCAATTGAGCCATGTGTTACCTTTAGTCAAATTTAATTTAATATAGAACATCACAGTTATTTTATAACACAATGTACAACATTTCATAACTAAATGTAATTTAAAGGGTTTTTACCCTAATATTTTGGTGGCTCAGGCATTATGACCTAGCATTTTCGATTTTAATAACCTGATGATGGACTGTGTAGTCCGAAAACGTTTGTTCTATTGATGTGGCCCTTTTAAGGGTTTTTTAAATAAATATACCCATTTACAAAGATTAACCTCTTTTTTTTTTTTTTTTTTTTTTTTTTTACTTAAATTGATCTTCTTTGAAATTGTAAATGTTTGTACCTGTAGAGATTACGTACTTTCATCATTTCTTGATTAAAATGACTACAAAATTTTATAAAAGAATTGAAATAAATTGGTATGTTTAAAAAATTTTCAAATACAGTATAAAAATCTGAACTTTTATGTACTTTATGCAAACTTTTATACAAATATGCCAAAATATGAAATATTTGCATAAAATATGCACAATATATTGCATATTTGCCGAAGTCTAATTATCAGAGTACCTAGTATTACATAATATAAAAAGTGCTGAAATAATTATAAGTAACCCGGTATATGCCGAAAGACTTAACAAATCTGTTCCACACGATTACCTTTATAAAAAAGCTCCTAAAAAGACACCGCACCGCAATGTTAAGCGCGTACTTTTAACTTTAAATCTAATTATAAAAACCTAATATGCGTAACTCGCTTCCAGCTAAATTGGACAAAGGAGCCGTAATCTAAATTTTCGATACCTAACTGATAATGTCGTATATCAAAAACGACGAAGGTGTGGGTTCCAAACTGAGACCGGATGGATTTTAGGTCTTTATACACACAAACTGGCCGATTTAATCCGTCTTTCCATAGAAGAGATCACGTCGTTGAAGATGAGCGTTTACTGATTTTATCAGTGGTGTAAATATAGGGTAGTTTCAAGGGCTAGTTTTAACAAGACGATAATGTATTCTCCTAAACAAACATTATTACTGTATACATACCAATAGTGTTATACAAACTTTCTGTTTTTTTTTTGACGAACATTTTTTTATTCTTGTTGCAGGTGCAACCACGCGTATATCCTTTTTAAAACTGTAGTTTTATTTTGTATAAAGTTTATCTACACGTTTCCTAAATTAATTTTTTTATGTAGCAATAATTATATAACGCTGTATTTTTTTTTGTTTTTTTGCTTAGACTATCGTCATATTGTCAGACACAAAAGGACTAAGACAGTCATCATTATAATTATTTACCTAATCCCTATGCCCTATCAAAATAAAAGATTACATCGATATTAGGAGAACAGGGACACACTCTTCTCGCCTAGGGACCTATCAAGGCATTGATTTATATAAGACACAACAACACTAGGTCACGGAGAGGAGGAAGTTATACAAATGGTTTAAAACAAAGGTAACAAGATTAACTAAACTATTTTTAGAGAATTATAATGATAATTTGCACAATTAAAGATAAAAATACGTTTATTGACGTTTCAATTTCCAATTCGGAAATCGTTCTCAAAATCAAGTATTTTGAGAACGATTTCCGAATTGGAAATTGAAACGTCAATAAACGTATTTTTATCTTTAATTGTGGCTTATTCCCAGTTATAAATAGTAACCGAAGTACCTGGGCGTAACACTAGACAGAACGCTATCATTTAAAGAGCATTTAACAAAAACTGCCCAAAAGTTGAGTACAAGAAATAACATTATACAGAAGCTCTGCCGTACCACCTGGGGAGCATCGGCTTCCACTCTCCGCTCTACTGCTTTAGCCGTTGTTTTCTCGACCGCTGAATATTGTGCCCAGTTTGGCTACACAGTCCACACGTAAAAAAGGTCGACACTCAGCTGCACATCACTATGAGGATGATAGCTGGTACAATTAAATCAACTCCCACCCAATGGCTTCCAGTATTAAGTCACATTCCACCTTCACATTTACGACGAGTTGACGCACTTACACGTGAATACAAAAAGATCATGAACAATATAAACCTGCCGATCCACCAAGATACCGAGGATGCACAAAATACCCGTCTACGTTCTAGAAAACCACCAATGAAAACGGCAAGAATGATACATGAGGAGTTCAACATCACGAATGCATGGTCCCAAGAATGGAATGCATGGCAAAATAACATGCCCTGTATTACCCACAAGCCACCACTCTAAACAGGATCCGAACCAGACGTGGCAGATGTGCATACATGCTACATAAATGGGGAAAGAATCCGTCTCCTCAATGTGACTGTGGGAAGGACCAAACGATCGACCACATTATTGAAGAGTGTTCCTCAAGATTCTATAACGGTAGCCCTGAAGACTTCCTGTTTGCAACTTCAGAGTCAATTGATTATGTTAATACACTTGATGTTTGTTTGTAATTATTTAAAGTTTGTCATATACCTATACTACTAGTGTTTGTAATTTTGTTCTAAATGTGTTGTAATTGCCATACGATAAATAAATAAATAAATATCGTCTTCTCTATCTACGGTACATAATGTTAATGTTGTCCCCGTAGGCAGAAAGTTTTACTGATTTGTTTGTTAGGATACTGTCTCTTGTAACTGGCTATAAACAAATATGGGAGGAAAATCCCAACGGCATCCAATGGAGACCCCTGGGCAGACCTAGACTGAGATAAGGGACCTAGACTGTTTGAGGCGGCGTTGCTCAGAATTGGAAGAGATGTGGACATGGTCCTTTAGATCATCCTTATTTGTACATAATCAAAAGAAAAATAGAAAAAAAAAATTAGGAGATGATTGCTACTAGAACTTAAAAAAAATCATAAATCATTTGCCATAAAGAGCACCACTTTGTCTATTCTTAGAGTGACAAAGAAAACTCATACTCATATAAACAAATAACAGGAACCAATCACCAAAATACATATACAGCCAAATAACAGTAAACAAACACACTTACCTCGTATGTTCGTTCAGAAAACCTCTTAGCAATTGTTTATTTGTTATCCAAGAGAAAAGAAGATTGTTAGAGAAATCAAAAATACAATGTTGTTACATACAAGTCATATTTATTATTAGCCAAAACATAGATTTAGTTGGACATATTAGTTTAAATCTTATAAATAGTAAGATTACAATTTAATACTTTCTTAAATCTTTAAAAAATTTTAATATAAATTTGTCCCGGTAAGTTAAAAATACATAAAAATTTTCTTAATATTAAATGTATTAAAAAAATTAGAAAAATTAGAATTTCAAATTTATCTGGATCATAATTATTATAACAAGTTATGTACTTTTTCTTTTCTTACACTCTACATATACAAAATTTAGCGTTGTATACAAAAAAAAACAATAGTGATCAAAACATGCAAACAAAATTACGGGTTGTACCCTCTCAAAAAACACCAACACTGCACAGGGCTGGATACATATAGCACAAAAATAAAAATAAGATACATATGTCCTTTTTCATATTGACCACCAAACGGAAATATCTGCTGAAGCAGTATAAATAAGGTAATTACTTACTGTGAATTTCTTTGTTTCACTATACTTGCTTTCACTGTAGACTTGTGCGTTTTTTAATAGAAAAAATACCGTTTCCCTATGTTAACTTAACCATGGTAGGTTTCTCAGCAAGAAAAACTTCTTTTTCCACTCCCATATCTGGCAAGTGAACAAAGACAGACATTTTCACTAAACCTTTAATGCATTGAACAGGGAATTGTTGGAACTAGGGGACACAACCTGGCGAAAAAAGCCAGATCACTGACTTGTTTAAAACCTGGATCGGTAATAATCTCAATTTTCACACATTTTTAATTTTCCCGTCCTCAGAACCAATTCTGTCTAGCAAGAGATTGATGGAATTTAGAGGAATCTGAGATATTTGGGAATTTGTAAACAGATACTTACTGTGCTTATCTGTTAAATGCAATTCTTACAGAACAAGGGTACTTAATACTGTATAAACAAACACTCATAATAAATTTTATAAGTTTTTTTTGAATCGTTACATATTTATACAGTTTTGCATGCCATATTAGGTCCTGTTGCATCCCCCCTATTAAGTAATTTTTATTTTAATTACGTTTGCGTCCCCGAACTTATGCTTCGCATTTGCCATCGTTAGCTCTACTAGATAGAAGATAGTTAAACCTGTCTACTATCTGGTATTGTTAGAAATGGTTAGTCAGCTGAATAATTTGTCTATCAGTATTTTCGTTTGGACTGTATTAATAAAAAATCTTATAGAAAAATGCACTGAATATAATAAACCAATATCTTTAATATTTGTCGACTATGAAAAGGCATTCGACACCGTAAATCAAAAAAAAAATGTTGGAAGCTTTGACACGATGCCGGATTGACTATCGGTATATAAATATAATTAAACACATATACTAAAACGCAACAGCCAGTGTTAGAGTGGGTGATCGTCAAACCCAGAAATTCCCAATACAACGTGGAGTACGCAAGGGGACACCATATCGCCGAAACTGTTTACTACTACTTTGGAATATATATGTAATAGGTCAAAACTGACCGACAAGGGCATAAACATAAACCGAGAAAAGCTTAGCCATCGAAGGTTTGCAGATGATATTGTGCTAATAGCTGATAGGATAGATGAGGCCAAAGAACTTTTAAATCAGCTCTACCTTTCCTCGCTAGAAGGGGGATTGAAAATAAATATATCTAAAACCCAGATGATGACCAATCTTGTAGTCAGCGAAGATATATGCGTAGGAATAAGATCCATAGACCAGGTAATGGCCTATAAATACCTAGGTCATGAGATCCGCATAGGAAAAGATAATTGTCAAAAGTGGTGTAAGTCACTTTTTTTATAGAATAGAGATAATTGCATATTCAAAATCTCCATATTTAAATCTATTAGACGCAACTGTGGTGTAAGTCATAAGTCTTCCATTTGCTCACAGATAGCAGCACAAACTTGATAGTCAAACAAAATCTCTGTTGTAGTAGAGGAAATAGTGGTGCAAGTCAGACTTACACCACTATTCCATCATTCCTATGACAGTTGTTTAGTATTTTGTGGTTGTGATTTTTCAATACAATGGATAACGACAGTTTAAGTGATGTGTGATATTTATCGCCGTACATTTAATAATGAGTACAACCTTCATTTTCATGTACCACAAAAAGATACGTGCTCTAAGTGTGATGCTTACAAATTAAAAAAAGCTGCAACAACAGATACTAATGAGATAAAACAGATTGAAGTTGAGTACGAACTCCATCTTAGGAAGGCCGAGCTGGCACGTACTTCTATGAAAAAAGATACAGAAAAGGCCCAGACTGACGATTCTTACTATGCATTCACTGTTGACTTAGAGAAAGCCCTACCTTTCCCAAAACTAACCACATCTATCGCATACTATAAACTTAATATGTACATTTACAATTTGGGCTGCCATGAGCTATCATCTGGCTTAGGCTACATGTATGGATGGGATGAAACAACAGCTTCGAGAGGATCTCAGGAAATCAGTACCTGTGTCACAAAGCACATACAATGACAGCTGCACTGGCCAAAATAGAAACTGGACTTTTGCCTTGGCCTTGTTACGATTAGTTCAAAGTGAAAACAATACTATCGAAATAATTGATCACAAGTTTATGATAAGCGGACACTCTTACTTACCAAACGACTGCGACTTTGGTTCAATTGAAACTCACTCTAAAGGCAAACTGATTTATGTGCCTGAAGATTGGTTTTCAGTCATAGTTCGGTGTAGAAAGGAATAAGCTTTCATATTCACAATAGAGAAGACTTTAAAGATCTGAAACATCTCACTAAATCAATTTCAAAAAGAAAAACCAATACCGATAACCAACCAGTGTCATGGTTAAAAATGCAGTGGATTAGACTAAAAAAGATGAGCCATTTTCACTGTTCTATAAAGAAACATTAAATGAAGATTTTTCCTTTTCACAAATTAATATCCTTTAAAGCAATCAGAAGGGAACACCAACATTGTTGAAAAATCTTCAACTGGATTGCCTGTACACAGCACCTCGACCAGTAATGCCAGCTTAAAAACGGGATATGTGTGATTTACTACCATACATTCCTCCAGTCCACCATTCTTATTTTAGAAATCTTATATCATCTGATGAAGTCAATGACGAAGCTGGACCACTTCCTGATGTAGGAGAAAACAATGACTAATAAACTAGTGAATTTATATTTGATTTTCTAATGTAAAAACAATAAACATGTTTTACTTTCTTTGCATTTTTTTTAAACACTTAAAGGAAAAGTGGTGTAAGTCATTTCAACCCTTAAAAAGTACCCTTGACATAGTTTTATTTTTACAAAAATGTTAATAGAGTTGAACATGTTCTTAGTAAATAAAAACATATCACAAGAATGTTTATAAATGTTCCACAGATTTAATTACAATGTTTCTAGTAAAACCTTTTATATCTCAAAATGATGCTCAGATGACTTACACCACTTTTCCTTTCACCGCCCCATGTCTTAAAAGAAAAAACTTTAATCAGTGTGTTTTGCCAGTGTTGACTTACGGTGCGGAAACGTTGACCATGACAAGGAGAAGAGTTCAAAAGATCAGTGTGTGTCAAAGGGCGATGGAGCGTGCTATGTTAAGCGTTTCACTACAATACAAGATCCCAAATCGTAAGCAACGACAAAGAATAGGAGTGGCTGATGCAGTAGAGAGAGTAGCAACACTGAAATTTAACTGGGCAGGTCACGTGGCTCGAATGACAGACAACAGATATGGACAAATCGGATACTGGAATGGAGACCAAGAGATGATACCTACCGAAGCAGAGGTCGTCCACCAACACGTTGGACTGACGATCTAAAACGTTGTCATAAGAATTGGATGCACAAGAGGCACAAGATCGGAATAGATCGAAAATTATGAGGGAGTAAGTATAGTGCCTTCATTATCGTAACTAACAAAAATTTTGAAAACAAAGACAAAAATAGGCATTTAATTTTTAAAAGAAGCTGAAAACTGAAGAAATCGCAATAAATATATCCACTTAAAACAAAATTAATGTGATGAATAAGATCAAATTTGTCCCTTTAGAGATAATATTTTATTAGTTAGGTGCAGATCTTATTGTCTGAACTCTTATAATCAAATAGTAGTTGTAGATCTAGATGATGGTCTCTTACAGCATATCCTTTAAAAATGACAGCTTACAAAAACGCTATAGAATTATTCAATATTTTTTCAATACGGTAGTTATTGTGGTCACCAGTAGACGACGCATAAAAAAATGGTCATTTTACGGCTGAACATTAATAAATAATTGCGTTTTTTTAAACTGCTCCTCCACTTACTGATCTTGATAGTATATAAAATATTTATCTATTTATTTTATAGAACATTTCAAAGAGAAGGTTTATATATAAAAAACATTTTACGCTAAATGATTAATTTCAAATTATATTTCCTAGAAAAACTAAGCACTTATTTTTAATTTTATGTAATAAAATAACATATTACAGTAATTTTATTATTGAAAGGTCTTTCAAAATACCAATTTAAATTATAATTACATTGAAAATGATAAATCGTTTATTGAATATTATGGTGTCAAAGTTAATAAATTTTGTGATGTATTGAAGTTTCCATAAATCATGATGAAACTGTTTACACTTATTCACTAAATTATTTTAAATATAAATACAACTAGTGTTTTAATTTTAAATTATGAGCCATAAATTTAGTTTTATCACATGTAATTAATGAATTCCTGGATCACACTTGTAAGTGATAAAACTGTCAATAATATTCGATATGTTTACATTGATGTCAAGAGACAAGTTGACTAGATATTTTGAATGAGCTACATTTCAGGGTATTACATAGTTGTTTTTCTTATAAATTATCGGAATTTAATTATTATTTCAAACATTACGGTATGTCGAAAATTCATATACACAAGAAGACGACAAAAAGACAATATCTAGAGATATGAGGAGAGTCAAAAAAGCGCAAATACGATTTATAAAGTAGAACTTCCACAACAATTTGGTATTCTAACACTATATGGCCGGCTCCACACATGGGATTCAACGTTGGCGCCGACGTTGGAGCCAACGTTGGGTCAACTGTTCGGTGAAGCATCCACACATTGGGTTGAGTATTGGGGCTATATCAGTCTGTGGCGCAATCCCTTTGATGTGTACGCAAAAAACCGACAGTCCACAGAAAACTCCCAACGTTGGAGCCAACATTGATCCCAACACAGTTTTATCCATACACACATTGGACGAACGTTGTTGAAGCCATCGTTGGCCAATGTTGAGCCGGCGTATCAGAGTAGGCTACAGAATATGCTACAGATGAACGAAGAATATACTCCAACAGAAATGTATCAACACCTCAAGGAAAGAATAAACAATGTGGCGAAGGAAGTACTGGATATTGAACAACACAAGAATAAATATTTGGAGAAATACAGTGACGACCTAGAAGAGATGATTAAAAGGAAAAACGATACGTTTCATAAATTGTTAAACGACAGAACCCGAGAAACAAGAGAGGAATATGACAGACAACACCCTCAGACAACAAATGAAGCAAAAAATAAGGCTTAAGAAGAACGAATACTGACAGAGAACGTGCAGAGACATATATAACTAAAAAATGTACAACAGATCAATGGAAGCATGAAAAAAATAATAAAAAACATCAAACGTAATAAACGAAGTAAAAATATCATACAGATAATGACATCAAAGTAGTGGACAAAGCATTATACAAAATTACTGCAGGAGATTAAAATTAAATCTATGTCACAGGATGTTGACACAATAATAACAGAGGAAGCCGAAATTACAGAGGAAGCTCAAACTAGAGAACTAAAGAACGAACTAAAAACAACAAAGCACCAGGACCATGAAACATAAAAATGGAACTGCTGAAATATGGAGGCGCAAGGATCCTTTATACGAGTAGTATACGATAGTATTTGGTATATTGTTTATTAAACGTTCTCTATGGTATTTTGGACACTTAACTAACAAATGGATGACAGTAAGAGGCCTAGCACATAGGTCGCACATGGGGTGTTCACTGGCCGAAAGTAAATAAGAGTGTGTGATCTTAGTGTGTCCTACACGTAGGCGCGTTAGAACCGTTTGAATAAACCGTGTACTAGGACTAGTTTTCCGTTGTCGTGTATCTGGTTTTAACGATGTTAAATTAGATTGCGATAAAAACCATTCGCGCTGCCACTCACCAATCACGTTTTATTTAAAACGTGAGATCTTTACATACAGTCTCACGCACTAATTCAGATTCCGCACTTGATGCTGCATCACGAGCACCACTGTCTGCCTCTTCATTGCTGATAATTCCTATATGCGATGAGATCCATATAAATTTAGGAGTTATGTGGTTATCTTGAGCGATTTGTAGTTCAGTTTTTATTAGTTGCACCAAGGGCTGTTTAGGATACAGATGCAGTATTGCAAGAAGAGAGCTGAGCGAGTCGGTGAGAAACAGAGGATTTGAAAATCTTGAGAGGTTTGCATGTCTTAGGGCACGGTATAAAGCAAATAGTTTAGCGGTGAAAACACTTAAGCTAGGCGGTAGTTTAAATTTAAAAGTAGAGATTGGAGTAACAAATACACAACCAATGCCATCTTTAGATTTAGAGGTATCGGTAAAGATGTTTATGCAGTTAAGGTATTCTCGTTCAAGAATATCGTTTAGCTTGTTTTTGATTAGTATGTTGTTATTGCATTTTTTGGAGAGCTCTAGTAGAGAGTTGTTACAATTTAGGACGCCTATTAACCATGGAGTCGGATATTGGATGTTACAGTGGAATACATCTGGGATTGTTGTGTCAAAGGTATTCAGAATTGGTCTTACTTGTGTGTAATAAGTACGAGGTTTATCAAAGAGAAAGTCAAGATTATTTTTAAAAAAAGTGTGGATGATGTGGATGATTTTTGAAGAGTGGATGATCCTTATTAGCAGCTACAGAAGAAGCATGTGAAAGTGTTAAAAGTGCCCGCTTATACTACAATGATGGTTCTCCAGTTTCGAAATATAATCTTTGTATGGGTAAAGTGTGAAAAGCTCCAATAACGATCCGAAGTGCGGCATTGTGGATTGTATCTAACGGTTTTAGGGTATTCTTGTGCGGAGTCATAAAGAAAAACGATTTGGTACGGTTTTAATCAAATTGAGTCTTTTGTTGCATGTTAGCGCCAAGTGTTGTGCTTTTTTCAGAAAAGTTTTGGATACAGCCACATACCAAGGCATTTCACGAAGTTTTGAAAAGGAATGATGCTGTTGTGAAGATAAAGGATTGGTGTAATGGATGATTTTTTCGTAAACACCATACGAGTTGTCTTTGTAACGGAGAATTCGAAGCCTGTACTAGCTGTCCATTCATCTAGTTAGGTTTAAAATGGCTGTACTATTCTGAATGTAGATTCTTTTTGTGCTCCTTTAGTCTACACCAAAATCGATGGCAGAAAGACGAGCTTTGAGAGGTTTATATAATTTTTTTTAATATGTTGTTTATGGCAACTAGGAATACGGTACGATTAAGTACTGAGCCTTGTAGGGCACCGTGTTCTGCAGTATAAAAATTGAAATAAACCTTAATAACTCTTACTTGCAAAGAAAAGTGTTTTAAAAAATTTTCAATATAGGCTAAGCAGTGTCATCTAATATTGGATACGTGCAATTTTTTAATCATGTTGAATCTCCAACACGTATTAAAGGATATTATTTTGTTGTTTGGGAGAAAATAGTCTATTTCTGTTTGGGGCTTCCGTTAGTTGTGATCCATGTTTACTTTCTGTTAGGTTTCTTTTTGTAAGAAGTATTCATAACAAATATGTTTTCTTGTTCCAGGAATTCCATAAGTTTTTCTCCTGTTGTGTTTCTTGTGCCGAATCGGAGATTTCCAATTTTGTTTTCAGTCTTTAACTTTTTTCAGTTTTAATTCTTATTATTTTAGATTATTTTTTGTTGTCTATAGTTTTTTTTAAATTTTCGTAAAACTATTTATTTCGGCGGTAGTTGCTTTTTCATGAGCATAAACGTACACAATATTTATTCTGGTTTGTGAATTTAGTCTCAAGATCATATATGTAACCCTGTCCTAGATGCTATGACTTATTTGGCTTTGTGATTTTCTGTCTTTCTTGTCCTTCTAGTAAAGTCTATTACCTAAAAGTAATTCCACATACCCTTCATTCACCTCTTCTTTTAACTTTTACTGATAATCCCATTATTCCCAATTCAAGTTCCTCAATGTCTTTTCTAGTTCGTATAGTCTTTTATCTTTTGTCATGGAACGTATGTTGCAAGTTGCTATATGGAGTTGTTTATTGTTCATCTTCCTTGGGATAGACTATTGCTTCGATGTAGGATTGTGACATAAAATTCTTACCCACTTTTCCTACCCAAGTGCTCTACTAGGTGTTTTTCTATTATTTAATCTTGCTTTTAAGAGTTCTCTGCAAAATTGATACAACCCGTGATTGAACCTTGTTCTTCTGCTGATTCATTGATGCTTAAATTCATGATCCATATTCTATATGTCTTTAGATCCAAACACCTGCGATAGAGAACAGTAAGCTATGTTAGCAAGCATTATCCTTCTCCGTATTTCCTTCTCTTCGCTGCCATCCTTAGATATGTACTCCCAGGTACGTGAGTTGTTTTACAACTTCAATATTTGCTGTCAAATTTTGAAAGATTCTTGTTTACTGGTTTGTATTGGGGCTTTAGTTTTATATACAAACTAAAGAATTACCTTTCTTTAATACTTGGATTTAAACAACAAAATAACACCCTCTTAATGATCTTTCTAGGTTTCTGATGATTACGTTCCACAACCAATAAATAGGAGCACATAAAATGAAAGTTAATAAATATGATTTTGGGAGAAATACAAATTAAGAAGTTGATATGTTAACATCATATTCAAATAACAGACTTAAGTTGAATACCCCAACAAATTACACGTTGTAACTCAAAAGAAAAAAAGAAGCATAGGCAAGGCGTAGTATATGCTAGAGACAAAGTTAACTAAGTAAATATATAAGAGGTATAGAGTGGTATCATAAAATGTTTTAACCCGGTCTAGCAGCAATAAAATTTAAATGCACAAACTGGAGAATTAAATAATTTCAAACAAATACCTCATAACACATACAACAGTTTACAATAATTACTAAAACAAACAGAAATCGCCGTTATTTATACACATTAATTATACGTTACATAAAACAAGCAATTACGGTAGAAATTTCCCTTATAAATATGCAAAATAAATGCACCTGCCATTTTGATTGTGCCATTAAAGTTTTTCGTGTTAACTTAATTATATCTAAACTGTGACTCTGTTATTTCTTAGATCTTATTCAAGTTTGTATTTAGCACTCGTTTCACCTACGAGTATGGAAATCGAACACAAGTTCTTGCCGAAGGGAGCGCCAGTCAGAGCTGAAATAGTTGCACTTAAAAAGTACATTTAGTTTTGTAATTAATATATACTAGGAGTTAACACTAATATCCCATTTTCAACTGGGTCTTGTGATTTAGAAATTTATGATATTTTTGTATCACCATATATAAAAAAAATCCATTTATTGAACTCCAATCTCCAATTTATCATCTTGGATAACTGAAAAATCGTCTTATAGCAAACTGTGAAGCAATAAACAACTCACAACAAACGATTGTATAGGCAAGAGTTAGCTTGTGTTTAAAACTGTGTACTTAAAACTATTACTTTTCATAATCGTTTCATCATCAAAAGTTATCATTTTACTTGTAGTAAGTGTATTTTTAAACAAACATTCCAAATACTCTGTATACTTAAAAAGTTTTAAACGTTTTTTGACAAAAGTTTATCTCTACTGTTCCAGTTTTTGTTCTAAATAGCTTTTGGTATTTTCTTACTAACATAGTCTCAGATCAGCATAGAATGAGCACCAGGGCTCAACTAGTACGCTGTAGTTTCTCAGTTAGATGATCCAATACTAACGATCCAAGCGTTGGAATGCAAGTGTCACATGGTTTTCATGGTTTTCACAAAAACTTAGACGACGTAGCCATATACAAAGAATGTGTGAAGAACATATTTTAAAACAAATCTTAATGTGGATCCCTCACGGAAGAAGAAATAGGGAACAGAAGGTCTCTCTCTCTCTCTCTCTCTCTCTCTCTCTCTCTCTCTTTCGTGGTTTCCATATTGTGATGGATCTTAATTTCCTCCCATACTTCTAACCAATTTTCTCCATTGATTTTTATCTTTTGCTGCTTTAAGGATTTTGCAGAATTAGTGGCCCATTGAGTTCTGAATTTGATCGGCCACTATCTGGGGGTGACCGTCGTCTTGTGTTATTCCCGGAACATTTCGAAAAATTTAATCCCTCTAAATTATCGTTACTTTTGCTTACCACGCGACCAAAGAAGAACTGTAAAATTCGCTGCAGTAATGTCAAGTTAATTAACAATAGAAACGTTTGTCCAATGAGCTGACCAAGGTATGCGCAGCATTTTTCTCCAACACCACATCTTAATGTCCAAGTTTACTTGATACTTATATCTACTTGAAATTCTTTATACTTTACGATGAGATATGTCAGGTTTAGGATTTGCTCACGTGTATCTTTTCCCTTTACAAACATCTTTGGCTTATGGTGGTATTTAATAATATAGTAAAGTGTTTAAATGTGTTTTAATGATACGTAACAAGATTTTACTGGAATATGTTTTTAACCGGACTGTACGGTAGTTTTTACATCTGGTAGTAGCTCCTTTTTTAAGTAGTGAAATATAAATTGAAATACACCAATCAGATGATCATTTTCCTTAATTCCAACCAGCCACACAGATAAAACCGATGATATGTAAACTTTTGTCACCAAGGGACTACAGCATTTCTCCTGGTATTATGCAAATTCTTGGGGTATTTCTTTTTAGAGATTTAATTGCATGTTTTACTTCAGAGAGCAAGACAGTGGGTTCTCTAGGATAGTTAGATTGCCAATGATTTTCTGCTAGAGTCTCGTTATTTCTATATAAATCGCTACAATAGTTTCGCCACGTTTTTAATGTTTTATCAGTATCGGTTTTTTTTTAGCAGATATAAAAAACTACCGTCCTATAACACTCCTCAATGTAATGTATAAACTCTTAACAAAAATTTTAACCAATAGATTGACGACAAAATTCGATGGATACCAGTCGAAAGAACAAGCTGGTTTTAGAAAGGAATTCAGCACAAGTGACCATTTACTAAGTATGAAAATACTTATAGAACGAGCAAATGAATACCACATTCCTCTATATATGGCGTTCATAGATTTCGAAAAGGCTTTCGACAGTGTCGAACATTGGGCAGTGAAAAGTTCTTTGATTAACAGCCGAATTGACCACAGATATACGGAACTAATAACCAATATATATAAGGAAGCCAAAACAAAAATTAAAGTATATGAAGGAACAAAATCATTACAAATAAGTAGAGGCGTGAGACAGGGTGATACAATATCACCGAAACTTTTCAATCAGGCTCTTGAAGATACTTTTAAAAGATTAGAATGGGAAAAAAAAGGTATAAATTTGTGGACAACGCTTGAACCATCTAAGGTACGCTGATGACATCGTATTGATAACCGATAAAAAAGATGAATTATTTGAAATGATGAAAGAACTGGACGTAGAAGCTGGAAAGATAGGCCTTAATATGAATTACAGCAAGACCAAAACTATAACAAATACAGATGAAGACATCACAATGAGAATCGGACAAGATGAAATAGAACAAGTTAAGGATTATATATATCTTGGTCAAACTATAAAACTTAACAAAGAGAACCAAACAGCAGAGATCAAGAGACGAGTTAGACTGGCATGGGCGGCATTTGGCAAACTAAGCTACATTCTTAAAAACAAAGGATATCCACAGCATCTTAAGACCAAAGTATATAATCAATGCGTACTCCCTGTTCTTACGTATGGCTCCCAAACGTGGACATTTACAAAAGCAAACATGGACAAAATCATAAAAACCCAAAGAGCAATGGAAAGACAAATGTTGCACATAAGACTAATGGATAAGAAGAGAAACGAGTGGATAAGAGAGAAAACAAAAGTGAGGGATGTTAGACAGGAAGTTGCAAAATTGAAATGGAGATTTGCCGGACACAATATAAGACAAAAAGAAGACCGATGGAACAAAATTCTTATAAGTTGGAGACCGTGGGAATATAAACGAAGCAGAGGAAGGCCCCAAATGAGATGGGCAGATGATATCAAGAAGCACGTGGGCTCTAGATGGATGACTGTTGCGACAGACAGAGAAGAATGGAAAAGGATTGGGGAGGCCTATGTCCAAAGATGGACTGAAGAAGGCTAATTAGATAGATAGATCAGTATCAGTAATCACTCAAGAAGCTTACGAAACGCAACAAAGTAACTTTGATGTGAAAGCCAGGTCACAAGGGAATTACAGGAAATGAGGAAGTTGACAACCTCGGACTATCAAAAAGCCTTATCAGACAGGAACTCCGGACCTGGGAAGTTAATCAACTAAGATTATCTTCGTCTAACACACCAGGACAAAGCTAAGCTAAAGGGGTAATAAAAGTGTTGACTACTGCAAACGGCCTTTTCCAAATAAGTAAAAATGATATCAAAATAGTCACTGGTCTTCTCACTAGCCACTGAGTTACTCAACTTCCTGAGAAGTATTTGCGTCCTATAGTTCAACTAGATTAAGGTATGCATAAAATATCTCTACAGATCGAAGTGCGGTGAGGCTGCATGGCCTCAAAAGTCATTATATAATCATAATATAATCTAATCTAGATTACCTTTTTTCAAAGAACAGAAGGTATTAGACAAAAAGAGACCTAGAAGAAGATTTATGGAGGAATCGAGGAGAGTGGCCACTGTATATCGAAAGAGGTAGAAAAAGTTTTAAACCGATGTATATATAATAATTGTTTGTTTTAGACAGAACACATTGTCTATACAATACTGACCAGTACAAGAGATCTTCAAGGCTTTCCAAACAATCTTAAATTTGGCTTTTAATTGTCTTCCCGTACATGCTAATGATTGAGTTGGTTACACTAAGCTCTTGGCAATTCTTACAATAATTTATTTCGCCTTTAATCTTGTAAATATTGCTCATAAATATATACCGTTTTAGATTTTGGCGGTAGCTCTGCAGCTCTCAAGAATAAATCAACATTTCAACTTTAATGTCTCATTTTTCATGTCCAACATGTGTTGACAAATATCAATTAACACCAGCCAACGCAACTTTTTTATTATTTGATACGACGATAAAAAGTTGACTTATTTTATAATTTATTTATTAATTAATTACGTACTAAATGTTGCATTCGTGCCATGAATAATTTATAATGACCTGTTATTAAACTATCCGACATTATAAAAAGGTTTGAATCATTAATAAGTGTTTTAACAAGGTACAGTAGACCTGTTATTACTACTTTCAAATTTATTTTTCCACCGGTAAGTCGCCAGAGAAGGAAATGTTCTTAATTCCTTACATAGGTAGGTATGCACATTTTAATCGGTTGATCAGAAAAACAAAGATTTCTATTTACGGACTACGGAGTAACTTTAAAAAGATGTGTCATTTTGAACTACGAAAAGGTGAATTATATTTTACATAAGAAAAAGAAAGGTTTAAAATTATCTCTTTAGAATAGGTTAATTTATTATGTAAAGTCCCCGCTAAACTTTGTTTGGGTACATGTTTTTAAGAAAACGCAAATAGCTCACCATTAGATGCTTAGAAATAATTAATTTAATATTTTCAAAAACTAGAAGAAAAAAATCATTCAAAACGGAAAATACAGATAGATTTACAAGACTGAAACATAAAAACAAGAGGGAAAGTAACAACTAGGAACAGCATACTCAGAAAGCTAACGGGAAGTAAATGGGGCGCACGTCCTGGCGTTTTAAGAACAATGGCACAGGCACTGTGTTTCTCAACTGCTGAATATGCGTGCCCCGTTTGGAGCAGATCTGCTCACACCAAACAAGTTGATACTGGGCTAAATGAGATATGCAGGATAGTAACGTACGAGAGTACGATAGTACGAGAAACATACTATCGTATCTCTATGCAGGATAGTAAAGTACGAGTGTACGATAGTACGAAAAACGTACTTTGCAGTCACGATCTTAGCATTGACCTTTGAGTTCGTATGACATCTTGCTACATCTTTCCTGTCCTGCTGTATGGAGTGGAAGCGTGGACTCTAACTGAGGCTATGCTTAAACGCTTGACAGCCTTTGAGATGTGGGTATACAGACGACTACTGAAAATAAGCTGGGTCGACAGAGTTAGAAATGAGGAGGTCCTTAGACGGCTGAGCCAAACAACACAACTGGTCAATATAATAAAGAAACACAAGCTGGAATACTTCGGTCACATTATGAGACACCCTGAAAAATATGATCTTTTACATCTGATCCATTCAGGGAAAGATCCAAGGTAATCGTGGTCCTGGTAGACGAAGAACATCATGGCTGAAAAATTTTAGGCAATGGTATGGAAAATCAACTACATCGTTATTTAGAGCTGCTGTCAATAAAGTCACGATAGCGAATATGGTAGCCAACATGATATCCAACGATCGATAACGGTCATGGAACTAGAAGAAGAAGAATGATAGTAACGGGGTGCATGAAACCAACGCCACTTTCAAATCTATATAGAGCAGCGGGTTTTGCAGAACCCTCAACACGCAGAGGAGCTGCAGAACACATAGAGAAAATTAAACAGATCGCGGACGATCGGCATGCCCTATACAAAGCTCAAGCACCACGAAAGCGACTAAAATCTACGAAAAGCTTCCTTGGAATAGTGCAGGATATACCGCCTGAGTATTTTCCACTTCCCCATGTTCAATGCACCGGCCAGTCCCTAGACTTTAAAACGTGGAAAACCTTGAATAGGATAAGAACGGGGGTTGCTAGAGTAAAATCAAACATGGCAAAATGAAGAAAAATAGACCAAGATGGTGTGAACTGTGACTGTGGAGAAACAAAGAATATGGAACATCTCCTTACATGGAGAAACTGTCCTCATCGATGTACCCTTGAAGATTTGTGGCTCGCCAACAAAGATGGAACCGACGTAGCCCGATACTGGGTCGAAATTTTATGAATGACATGTCCGGAAACGATAAAGTAAAGTACAAGACTGAAAAGTTCGTGAAAAACTTATTTATTAATTCACACAAAATTATTTTTAAACAAAGGACAATATAATATTTTTTCTTACAGAAAGATATACAGAAAAATAATATCAGAAAAGATCTGGGAATGAAATTTTAGAAAACGATAACATTGAGGAAAGCTGGGAAAAATTCAAAAATAACAAAATTAACGTAGGAACCGAATCACTTGGCGAGAGGAAAGTAACGAACACTAATATATCAAAAAAGAAAACACCATTGTTTAGTGAGAAAGTGAACAGAAAATGTGAAGAAATGAAGAAAGTCTTTTTACAATACAGAACACAATAAAAAGGTAACACTGGCAGAACTTCTCAAAACAGATGGAACACGATTTCTACGAAACACAAAAAGAAATATGAAGAATGATAAGAGGACAAAGAAAATAGATAAACTAATAAAAGTGAAACATAGAGGGAAACATGGGTAGACTACTTTTGATCCCTATTTGCTAAAGGTAACGATATTGAACCACCAACACCAGAGGTGACGACAAACGAAGAAATAAATATTGAGGGGAAAGAGGTAAATGAAGCATAAAGGAAATTAAAAAATAGAAAATCACCAGAAGAAGTGAATCACAGAATACCGAGCAATTACTAAAACTAATCCAAAAAATATTAGAACAACACAGAATTCCTCAAGAATGAAGATCAAGCATCCTAATACCTCTAATAATACTAAAATTAACAACCGAAGTGATAACCAATCAACTGAATGAAATTATAACACTAGCAGAAGAACAACAAGCTTTTAGGTTGAGAAGATCATGCACCGACGCTAACTGAACGAACGAACTAACTGAAGTAGAAGTAGAACTGATGTCAAACAGAGCCGCAGGATGCCTGAATGAAATAATATGGAAAAATAAAAATATCAGGAAATAAATAAAAGGCAGAATTTATAAAACAGTCATCAGACCAATAATGACGTACGCAGCGGAAACACGACCTGACAAATTGAAGATATGACACTATGGGACTGAGATAGAAGTACAGATATACAACGTGATGCAAGGTGAAAAACATCAAGAACTGGGTAGAAGAGTAGAGTGGAACGATCATAGAAAATAGAGTAGTAAAGACGACAGAAGACGGTTCCCAATATGAAGACGATTAGTAGGAAGACCACGAAAACGATGGAACGACAACTTCCTGGAGGCACGTCAAAAAACAAACAGAATCTACATAAAAAGAAAAATAAAGATAAACAAAATTCGGTCAATTTCTTCTCCCTTGTCAAAATATAATAAGGCTCCAAAGCTCCTTTTCGTAGTGAATAGTAAAAGCCAAAGTATTCAGGACCACAATAGATCAGATCTTCATCTTGAGGCAAATCTTGGAAAAGACTAGTGAATTTAATATAGACACACATCATCTTTTCATTGATTTTGAAAGTGCTTATGATATGAATTTCTGATTCATGCGCACTGAAAGAGTTTAATATTCAAACTCAACTTATTGATATAGTAAATGAAACACTTAGAGTGCAAAGCAAAATTCGAATATAAAACCCACTAACAGATACAATCCACCAACCAACAATACAACGAATAATATAATTTTGAACTAAACACAGCATACAATGAACCCGAGGTCGTAACATCCATGAAGATCGAACGTCTACGGTGCATGGGCCATGTTGAATAGATGTTGGAAACTGAAACACCAAAACATATAACCAGGCAAACACCAGTAGAGAGAAGGTCACAGGAAAAGGAAGGTCACAAACTTTGATAAATGGAACAAGTGGAACAAGATCTGAAAACACTTAAGATTACCAACTGGAAAAACAAAACAAGAAACAGAACAGAATGGCGGAAAATCCTAGAACAAGCCAGGACCCAGAAAGGGTTGTCGAGCTACTGATGATGATGATGAAGGTATTCAGGTCGCCTATAAATACTGGGCTAAAGGATTTTCATATCATTTTCACCTAAGTGGCTGATTAGTAAATTGTTTACATCTCAGAGTTCTGTTAAATAAGCTAGAGGTCGAACTGTCTATAATCGTATTAAGACAGAACTGAAGCTGGCTAGATCGCTCTATTTTTCGGCGAAAAAAAAATAAGGGAGCAAAAATTTGAAAACACTTGATTACTTATAAAAAAATTATAAAAGATCTTGTTTATGTTAGCTTTATTTATAATTTTTATCATGTAATAATAACTTTTTGGACTTTCTTTATCAACTTAAAACTTGTTGAGAGCCCACCACAGAATCTCTTATGGAACTCTATTATATGCTTTTTCAAGATCAATGACATATTAGCGTTTGTTTTTTTTATTTTTGCTAATTTGCCTTGCATACCTTGCAAACCCAAACTGATTATCGGATATTTCGGTTTTTTCAAAGTATCCCTCTATCAATTACTATCTTTCATATTTTCAACGTCCGACTTAGTAGTTTTATGGCTCTGTAGTTTATGGATCTTTATATAAATCTCTTGTTTTTGTAAAAAGAAGCTAATAAACGTCTTCACCATTCATTTAGCATTTCTCTCACTTCTATAATCCATTTAATAAACCTGTTAGCCAACTTGTTGGCGTCTTTCCTAAAGCTGTCTAAGCAATAAATACGATCTAAAAAAAGTATCTTTTATTTATAGCTTTTATTCCCACTATTCCTGCGAAACGGTTGTTTATTTCTGGTTCAAATAATAATTCAAACTAATACATGAATATCATAAATTAATTGTTGATTAAAGTAAGAAGTAGGACATATTAAAGTTGGTCAATCAATTAAAATAATAAATAATAGAATAGAGTACGTGTAATTGTAAAATAGAAAAAACGCTTGGCATAATTCATAAAATATTATCTGTATAAAGAAACGCAGCTACCATTTGTTGACATGTGACAACTGGCAGGGTAAAAAAATCAACAGCAAAGCTCATTGGTAGGTATAAAATAGGCGTCGGCGCAAGTCACTTGGCATTACAAACTTACAGGAAGAATTCTTTTTCTTTCGCGTTAAACTGGAGATAGCACCACGACGTCTCGTAAAGATCTGACCTTTCTCTCGATATCGACAAACTCTCTAAAGCCACAAAAACGTATAGGGCGGTCCTTGGGAATTGTTAGGTAACGTACCGTAAATAAATTAGGTTTTAAAACTGTCACCTTCGGCCGTGATACAATTCCCCAAAAATTTGATGTTTCTAACAACAAGTAGTCCTCTAAAACTTGACAACAAATATGACCATGCCAATTTTACAGAGGAATTTAAAGAGTATAAAAGTAGGGTTAAAAAATTTAAATATATAATTAAATAAGACCATATTATGTTAAACATTTTAAGAATAGTAAAAGTAAAATATTTAAGTAAATACTAAATACTATTCCAAAAAATAATTGTAAGAGTAAAAACTTTGCTGTTAGTGGAATAATTTTGCTTTTGGTGGAATAGTAAAAGTCGCGAAGTCTAAATACGCTAATTTGTCAGCAAACATAGAACGCGTTCCAGTTTGCGCCATTCATTAATCATTGTCCGTAGCAGCCGTGAGTGAGAAGTAGATTATGATTTTTGTCACTTAATTTGGCAGTGATTAAGATTCTAAAATTCATCTATCTAATCCTGATACTTGCTTAGAAATGGATTTAAATTGGCTGGTTTTTTACGGGTTATTTGAAATACGAAAATTTTATTTATTATATTTATGAGAATAGGTAAGCCACAATTAATTGAACTGAAAATTGCATTTTAAATCACTTTGGATTTCCACGCTAGAAATAATTTTCAAAAGAAAGATTATTTTTAAAATTCTGGAAAAATGTACAACCAATCAAATTTGTATGAGAGTAAAAGTGTGAAAATAATGGGCTCAGAAAATTTTTGGAAAGAAAAAATTCAACGAAAACTTGAAATGGAAACTGAAAAGCTATCAAGCTCCCACCTTAACCTTGGTGGAAATCAAAAAAGCTATCAACCTATGTCAAAATGGTAAAAGAGATGTAAGAACGGAACAAATACAAAAACTTGTCACTATGACGTGAAGATAACTAGCAAAACTAATGAACAATTACTCTAAATCTAATAAACTGACAACAATCTGGTGAAAATCCAAAGCCTTGAAACCTGCGAAAAATAGATATGATCCCAAGAGCTATAGTCCAATATTGCTGCTGTGCCACATATATGAGGTACTCGAACGAATGATCCTTAATCGGCTGAAAGGTGACATAGAACATCTTCTCGTCGTCCAACAAACTGGATTTAGATCTGGTAAAAGCAACACTCCGCAAATACTTCTCAATATATCTCAATATCTGGAAGATGTTTCAAAAATCACAAAATCACTGGGGTAGTATATAGAGATCATGCCTATGCCTATAATCTACTCCTCAAAAAATAATATAGCATGACCAAAGATTTCACTCTTACCTGTTTAATAAACAAGTTTCTTCAAAACCGCAGATTTTTCATAGAATTCTAAGGAAACAGAAATGGGCGTTAGAGGATTCAAAAAAATGGGCTGCCACAAAGAATCGTTCTGGCTTCAACTCTCTTTAACATCTCTATTAACGACAACCACTACTAGCAGGCACACACAGCTTGACTATGAGGACGACTGTAGCATTACAGTCCAGGCAGACGACTTCGAAATTATTGAAGAAAAATTATCTGAAAGCTTAGTGCCTGCTACAAAAAAAATTACCTGAAACCAAAACCAAAGTGAAAGTGAGACTCCTGGAACATTGTCCAGCACCAAAATATTTGGGTGTAACCTTGGACCGAACCCTTACATACAAAAAACACTGTCACAGTTGCTGCCAAACAAAAGATAATTCGGAAACTAACAGAACTTCTTGGGGAGCGCAACATCATAACACTTAAAACTAGTGCTATGGCCCTAGGTTACTCCGCAGCAGAATATGCTTGCCCGGTATGATACAGAAAAAGTTTTCTGCATATCAACAAATATCTGACTGAGCCAGCTTTAGAAACTAGACTGAGCTTGTGGAGAGATCATTGACAATAGTAATTAATAGATAATGTCCTCCGAGAACCTCCGACCTAGACAAAAAGAAGTATGAACGATATGGAAAGATAGACCTGCTGCTGGGTGACAAGATCCCAAGTTAACCTAATAAAACGGTGAGTCGGCCCTATGTGACTATGGAAAAAAGCTACAAAGCACCTTCTGGTTTGTCCTTTATGTCCAGCCACATGCTCAATGGAGGACCTGGTTTGCGCTGTACCAAATACGCTTAAAGGTGCCAATTTTTTGCTAACAAATGTATAGTAGTCCTGTTTTAATTTTTTTATGTTATTTATGTACTGATATTATTTATATATAATGTATGCATGTCTGTTATCGTAAAACATATTAAGTTAGGACGTCTGAGGTAAACATGGCCTGTAATGCCGATGGAACAAATTGAACTAGGTAGGGAAACGCTCCTTAATAGATCTATTGATCAGAGAAGAAGAGGAAAACCTTAACAAGGTTCCTTGATAATATCGATGAAGAAATGAGAAATAAAAGAATACGTGCTTGGCGGAGAAAGGCGATTAATAGGGAAAACTGGCGAGAAATTCTTGAGGAGGCAAGGACCCACTCAGGGTTGTAAAGCCAAAATGATAATGACGATGTATAAATGTCCACTCTAAAATGTGGGGTGCTTCTGACTCGAATAATTAAAATGATTTGTTGGGATATATTCTATTCTAATGTTAGGATCTTGATTCCGCTATTATCTGTTTGCGCATTTTCAAGAATATCTGTTCACTTTTGATGATATTTATATCTACAATTTGATGATATATTACCTAGCATATTGACTATATATCATATTCCTCCTCCTAAGTGCCTTCTCTATTGAGGTTGGCGATCAATATGGCAAATTTCCCTCTGTTCTGGGCTTGATGGATTAAGTCATTTCCTCTTGTGTGAGTCCAATTTCTGATGTTTCGGAGCCAGGATTTCTTCTTTCTTCCTATACCCCTTTTACCCTCGATTTTGCCTTCTAATATTACCTGGAGCTGCTCAAATTCCTTATGGCGCATAATGTATCCTAGATATGACGTCTTTCTAATTTTGATTGTATTAACCAGATCAGGTCGTGTGTTAATTATTTCCAGTACCTCTTCATTTGTAGTTTTGCTAGTCCAGCTTATTCTTAGCATTCGGCGGTACATCCACATTTCGAATGAATTCAGTTTGTTGACGTCATACTGTTTTAATGTCCAGGTCTCACAGCCATATATTAGTAGAGACCACACATAACACTTTAGTGTTCTTAACCTTATTGTGATTGAGAGCTTGGGGTTACAGAGCATTTTACGCATGTTCATGAAGCCAGATCTTGTTATTTCAATACGTCTTCTAATTTCTTTTGAGTGGTCTAGCTGACTGTTTAGCTCTCTGCCCAGGTATATGAAGCTTTGGGAGCTCTGAAGGGCGATACCATTGATTTGTATGTTGGGTGTAATTTGTTCATGGGGGTTCTTGTGGAATACCATGATTTTGGTTTTGGAAAGATTAATATCCAAACCTAGTCTGTGACTTTCTTCTGATAGTATGTTCATCAATATTTTTAGTTGGTCTTCTGTTTCTGCTAATACTACGGTGTCATCGGCATATCTTACATTGTTAATAATGATTCCATTGACTCTGGCACCTTCAGGGCGATCTTCAAGAGAAGCTCTGATGATATTTTCGGCATAGACATTAAATAGAAGAGGGGACAGAATGCACCCTTGACGCACTCCTCGTTCTATGTTTACATAATTGGTATTTCCGTTGTCTGTTCGAACACATCCTGTGTGGTTCCAGTATGTATTGCTTATTATAGCTATGTCGTGTCCGTCCAGCCCTACTTCTTTTAGCACCTCAATCAATTTTTCGTGTCTAATGCGGTCGAAGGCCTTTCTATAATCGACAAAGCACACATACAGCTATTTTTGAACCTCGAGATACCTTTCTGCCATTAGTGTCAATCCCATTATTGCTTCTCTGGTGCCTCTACCTTTCCTAAAACCATATTGAGAACGACTCAGGTATTCTTCACACCTGAGT
The DNA here is from genome assembly GCA_918026665.1 of Diabrotica balteata. NCBI lineage: Eukaryota > Metazoa > Arthropoda > Insecta > Coleoptera > Chrysomelidae > Diabrotica > Diabrotica balteata. The sequence continues at coordinate 22,902,928 of OU898279.1, read as the reverse complement.
CAATATATCATATTGACTATGTATAAGACAGAAAACCAAAGTCACCGATGTGGTGCAAAAATCATTAAAGTTGAAATGGGAATACGCTGGACATGTAGCTAGGAGCGATCCAAACAAATGGCACAGATCAATTTTAACCTGGAGACCATACCAACACAAAAGACCCAGAGGCAGACCTCCTATGAGATGGACAGATGATCTGAAAAGGACTGCCGGGAAAAATTGGCTACAAGTAGCATACAATAAAAAACAATGGAAAGGAAGACTTGAAAAGGCTTATGTTCAGATGTGGACGTGAATGGCTAGACGAAGAAGAAGATATTGACTATAGGTCAATACTACTTAAAAAGAGACTTTGTTAATAAATTTTAGGTAAATAAAACTGTTGTTAATGGTAACAAATGTTGGTGGAATTTTCTTTTATAAAACACATGTGGTGGCCACCCTGTATGAAAGAAAACGAAAGCTATATTTTGTGTCTGTAACCATAAATTATTCTTTTCAGTTTTAAATACAACTTCGTGTTATCTGATCATCGGAGGTGTCGAAATATCATATTTTAATGAATCGCTTCTAGTGATATTCGCAAAACAATTTATGGCATTCGTAAAATTTGTTTTCTTTGCTCGGTTGCATTATATTACCGAAGATCTTCACCCAGCAACGTCTAAACCAAATAAATTCGCAGCTAGATCATTTGTAACAGTCAAGCTAAAGCCCACGTGGTAACAAGAAAAACAACGAAAATATCATTCAGTGAGAGACCGACGCATGTGGAATATTTGTTTTCAAGATACCGCCTGCACTTCTGATTTATTTTATCATTCTTAATTATAGGGTACTTTAAGAGGACTTGATTTATTTAAATAAATAAAGGCAACAATAAAAGATACACTAGATGAATTACCTGGGTAATTTTTCATAATCTTCAATTGCATAGTTCCGTGGAAGATAGTTTTAAACGGTCGTTTTAAAAAAAATTCAGGAAACAGAAAATAAAAGTAGTTACACGATAGTTTTTGTTCCTTGTATTTACACGTATTACCTTCCTCACCGTTGCCGTTTTGAGTCCCAGCCAAACTCATTTTTAGATTTACTTCTAAAATAAGACGTTCTCACACTTGAGAGAATAAGCTAAACGAAGCCTAATAATTGGCTCCCAAAAAAAGTCGTTTCACTGTTCTACATGGGCTACCAACTTTCGGTATTTAGTTATATTGACACAGAAAATAATGCAGGAAAATATCGTCCTATTTGCCTTCTTTCTTGTATCAGAAAACTGTACGAGAGAATGCTACTTTCACGTATCGAGGAGGTGATTGTGATGTCTGGAGGCCTGTCTCCGAGATAATATGGTGTCTGGCAGGGTAAAAGTACAGTGGATGCGGTGACCGATGTGCTCCGGGCAGCACGGGGAATTAAGGGGGGTTTTGGATAGGTCATCCTAATTCTCTTTGACGTCCGAAATGCTTTTAATACATTACAGTGGGGTCACGTAATGAGCTCTTTGGAAATAAGGAACTGTCCTGGGTATCTGAGGAATGTGGTCGCTGATTATCTTTCCGAGCGGAAGATTGTGGTGGAAAATGGTGTGATGGTGGATGTAACGGCTGGGGTCCCGCAAGGCTCCGTCCTGGTTCCGACGCTGTGGAACCTGGCATATGAGGGGGTCTTAAATTGCGAATATGGGGAGGGTGTGACCACCTTCGCATTCGCGGACGACCTTGCTATGCTGTGGCGGCACGGGACAGGGAGGAACTCGGATTACGGGTGCGTGTATCCTAGTTGAGGATACAGACTGGGGCCGCGTAGAGGACGACAGACTGCACAACACCGTGGAGCACCCTTCTCCTTTCGGATTTGGGACCACCGATATTAGGCATTATCCTCTCCAGCGCAGTTATTCTCTGAACAGCTCTTCAGATCACCCCCCTCAAATGTTCCCCCCAAATCCAACCCTGGTGGGAGTAACTCCCAGATACTTGACGTACTTTTTGGACGTCACTCTCGCTCCCTCACACTCAAATTAAACCCTACCTCTCTTTCTGTAGCCTCTGAGTACTACAGCCTTTGTCTCATCCTCCACGAGAGAAAGATCATGCTCACTCAAGATTCTACGCTACATTGTTTGTCAGTATCTGGAGGGATTATCCCTCCAGATTCTACGCTACATTCTTTGTCAGTATCTTTAAGTAGTTTTAAACTGTTTGTCCTCGTTTTAGTGTTATGTTTCGTACAATTTTATGTCATTATTAATGTTTCCACATTCTACGCTTGCCGGATAGTTTACATTTTGACGAAATGCCCCTGAAGATGCTATTTTAAGCGAAAGTACTTGGGCTAGATTTAATTAACTTGTGCTCGATAATAACCTTATTTTTCAAAGTCAGTTTTTAGACAGTCGTCCCTGATCCAATTGAACAAAATGGATTCAAGCAGTCCCCTTGTCTTTTTATGATAAAATTGGTTATTTTATTTCTCTCCCTATCCAAACTAGATAAGTACCACCAACAAAAGTATTGTAATGTAAAACCGAATAAATAGTTTTAGAAAAAAGATTTTCGTAATGCAATATTTATTATATAATAAGATTTTTTTCAGCTAACTCTGCACTAAGCTTCTGAAACTGTACAAATTAAATTACCTCCTAATAACTATCCCAAAACCCCACCACGTGTGTGATGAAGCGTAACAATTTTCCAAATTTGACATCCACTGAACTGGATATAATCCGAACGCGAATTACTGTAAATGCCCTGAATCTGAATGTATCGAGGGGATAGAAACGTGGGATCGGTTCGTAAATCAGAATCTGAACGATATCGCCAGGTGGTTGCTGTTCTAGCATAAATTCTGTTTATCTTGAAAATTGCATACAGTCCAGATTTATAGTCTCATTGACATACATGATTGTTTCAATAAATATGCGCTTGTAGAACGGTCGTAGATACATTACTGAAACTGCTACATCTATTCGAAATAATGCGTAACCTATTTGTGGTAAGATTTATATCTAATAAATCTACTATTGTTAGTCGTTGTTGTTAGTTACTGTTTTTATTAAAATTTTTTAATAATTTCTAATAAAATTGTTACAAAATATTAGTCTAGGTGTCAGCTGGCCCACCGTGGCCTTTTTAATTCTGATGGGTACAATATTAGAGTTTTTTTATGTATTTTTGGCTCCTGATTATGAATTTCAAGGATTTATTTCGATCCAAGTAGCAAACAAAATTGTTATAAGCAATTTAATTATTTATAAGGATTTAGGTTATTAAAAAAAAGAGATAATTTTTTTTTTCAATTAAAATTTTGTTCCTTGAAAACAACAAGGAAAATGGCGTTTACTAAATTTTAATCCAATAATTAGAACTGAAAATATTGATTAGACCTCGAGAAAATTACTCCAAAATTGTTGCAAAATAAGAGCTTTTCGAAGCTTTTCGATCGTAACTTCTACACATGTAATGAGCTTTACAAACTCACATAGTAAAGCTTAATTTAGAGACTTTCAAACAAAATTTGTTAAATTACTTTATCTTTATTTGTATTAACGATATAGTTAATACGAAGCCCGTTTGATATTGTAGTTAAAAAAATTGTATATTAATTTATTAATAAGGGCTTTAAGCAAAGTTAAGCAATAAACATATATACTTTAATTAACAGTAATGGTGGAAAAATTCAAAAGGAACATTTTGAGCTTGAGAAAATGTTCATAGGTTTATTTTTGGCCAAAAACCTGAAATAATGTTCGTATATAATTTCTATAATTAAGTCACCAAGTAGATCCTTTTCATTATATTTACTTTAAACTTAAAATTTTTTATTAAATAAGAAAGAAAACATGAAAAACTAAAATTTCATAAATATAATTTAAAAGTAAATTGTTCTTATTTATTAATATTATTTTTACAAACATTTTCTTTTTTGCATCTACATCGAGATATATAAGAAATCTCAACTGTTTTACATTTAAATAAGTTTTTAGACCAATCTTTACATTTATAAGGTGGTATTAATTCTGCGCTTGGAGGTAATCAAACTAAAACTTGTTGGGCCTTCAGAGTTTTTTTTTTATTTAATTAATGGCTTTGGATAATTGATCCATTCAGCCACGATAATGTATTTGACTACTTGAATTTGTTAATGATGTATTGACCTATTGCATTTATTAACAAAATAGTACTTCGCATAGAGGTAAATTAAAAATATAATGTAAACATCAGTATCACAAGAATCAGTAGCTTGATAAAAAAACCATACATTCATTCGTTCCATTCAATGCCCTAGCCAACAATATTTAGGACCCACAAGGGATTACATAATATAGGAATACTTTTCACGCTAAGGTGCCTTTCATAGCGACTTTATTACAACACAAGACATGCAACGGTAAGAAGGTAACTATATAACATAAGGATAGACAGAGGGAACAAAGCTAGATTTACATATTCACATTACCCATTCAATCCTAAATTTTTCTTTTAGTCCTTTTTAAATCTTCCCAAAAAATTTGGTTAAACCTAATATTATGACGACAGATATATAAAATGGAAGATTGACTCTAAGGGAGAGGTATTTGTTCTTTTATCAGTTTTTCCAATAGATACTTAATAGCAGCTTCATTATATATGCACTCGAACATCCAATGATTGATATCGTCAGTGTTACCATTACAATCACAAAGTTCGGTTTCACTTAAATTAAATCTATAAAGATAGGCTTTCACAGTAGCATGATTAACAAGGCATCTAACTAACATTGAATATACTCTTCTATTGGAATGACTTCTTGCACCAAAAGGCGCAGTAGGTAGAAAAGGGGGAATTTTTGTGTAAAGGTTGTTACTTCTGTTACAAAAAGCATTCCATTCAATTTCCCAGTTTTCTTATAATTCTTGTTTACACAGCGAGACTAAATCACTTCTATTGAGCCAGCTATTCATAATTTCTAATCCGTTTGAAGCCGTTTCTTTAGCAAAATAATCTGCTTTGGTGTTACCCGAGATACCAGCATGTCGTTTTACCCAAATGAAAGAGACTGAATTATTTCTTTCAAGTAGCTTTAGTAGCAGATTTTAAATTCGACATGATTACTATTTTTTGATCAGACATTCTTTTCTCACAGTTCGTTCGTGATCATTGAATCGACCGGTCGATTTATCGAGTGCGAAGTAATTAACTACAGTGTCCAATTTCGAATAATTTTGTTAAAATTTCTAGTGTAGTAGGTTTTATAAGAAACTTAATTTATAGTGAGTGTATAATATGAGTGCCAACCAGGGGGGTGGTGAAACCCCCCAAATTGAAACTCAACCCGAATTCAAAGGTGACATAGATGTCCCAAATAATTGGGATATGGATGTAGAATCGCAACGTAATGTATTAGACAAAACAACAATAGTAAATATCAATAATCCAAATGTAAGTACAATAATTAATAATTCTAACGTAAATCATACGGATTCAACAACAGATAAAAACCAGAAACCAGTACGTATTCCAAGTTTTTATAATAGTATAGATATCGCTCCTTTTTACGTTTATGTTGAAAGTAGTCTAGATAATTTCGATAGTAAATTAAACGCAATTAGAATAGGAGATATATTGTTTAAAGAACATCCAGAATTGGATTCCAAAATTAATTGCATAGATTCTATAGGGCGTAATAGGTTAAGAATTAAATTAAAAGACTATAAATCGGCAAATAATTTATTAAAGTCGGTTAATTTAAAGAAATATAATTTGTTGGCATATATTCCTAAATTTATTACACATAAATTTGGTATAATAAGAAATATAGATTATGAGTTTGATGAAGGGTATGTTAAAGGGAAAATAAATCCGGTTGATATGCATTGTAAATTTAGTGTTGAGGCAGTCAAACGAATGAATCGCAAAGTAATTAAACAGGACGGAACTAAAGAATACGTGCCTACAAAAACTTTTTTTGTTACTTTTAAAGCATCTAGGTTACCACAATATATATGCATTAATCATGTAAGAATTCCGGTAGAACCCTACGAGCAAAAGGTGCTACTATGCTTTCATTGTTATAGATACAGTCATTTAATAAAGCAGTGTAGAAGTAACGTTCGCTGTTTAAAGTGTAAAGAGGGACACGAGACAAAAGACTGTAAAAAAAGTTTAGTAGAAAAATCATGTTTCTATTGTAGTGGAAAACATTATACAAATGAAATAAAAGAGTGTCCAGAATTTATTAGACAAAAAACAATTAAAAAATTAATGACTGAGCAAAATTTATCTTATGCCGAAGCTAACAAAAAAACCCCTAAATTTACTTATGCACAAGTGGTTAATAAATATCCGGGATCGACCGAAATGTTAAACAATAATTATATAGCGGAAAGTAACCACAATTTATACAGTAATTCTAAAGCTTTTCAGTTACAATCTAATATATTTCCTTCTTCCCAAACGCAGCCAAACGGGCAAAAGTCGAGTTCGGTGTACTCCCAGCATCCCGCGGTTTCTCACAAAAGACCTAGGTTGGTGAGGTCTCAAGAACAAGAAAATACACTGAATTTGCACAAAAATATTATATCACCTATTCATTTACCGAGTTCATCGACAGCCGTTTTCGAAAAACAAAATTACACATCAAACTTAACATTGAATCAGCCTCATCAAGACACTTGTGTCACTGTTACGGAGAATGCTTTAGTAGGTTTAATTTTATCTATTATAGGAATCTTAAAACAACAAAATAAATTTGAAATTCAGGAATCAACTTTACTTAGTATTATTCAAGATAAATTTAACGCAATATCTGATGAACAGTTGTTTTAAGATTTGCCAGTGGAATTGTAGATCAGCTATATCTAATAAGGAAAATCTTCAAAATATGTTAATAAATGAAGATATAGATATTGCTATGCTTTCAGAGACGTGGTTTAAGCCATCAAAATATGTAAATTTTGCAGGTTATAACGTTATTAGGGAAGACCGCCCTGACGGGTATGGAGGTGTGGCTTTCCTGGTAAAGTTAAAGTTAAAATATAATGAGATTATGGTAAGACACTCCAATAAACTGCAAGCAAACTGTATCCAACTACTATCAACCAACAAAATCAGTATATTTTTTATAAACATTTATGTTACTCCAAGAAGTTCCATAGGGACGGATGAGTGGGACGAGTTTTTGGAATCTCTCCCGAAGCCATGTGTAATCGGGGGCGATTTCAATGCTCATCACACCGCTTGGGGATGTTTAACAACCAATTCTCAGGGTAACAGGTTACAAGATGCAATAGACAATACGGATTTGGTACTATTAAACGATGGCAGTCATACATTAGTGCCCACCTTAAACAGTAACTCCTCAGCGATAGACTTAACACTCTGTTCATCAAGTATAGCACATCTTTTTGAGTGGCAAATAATGGACGATCCACATGGTTCTAACCATATTCCGATTTTAATTAAATTTAAATGTGAAATGAGCAGTAATGAAATGATGGTGTATAGTAGATGGATAACAAAAAAAGCCAATTGTAATAAATTTCAAAGCGAAATGGACAATTATTTTATAAATAATGATAATAATTCTAATTACAGCCAATTTATTAATACAATTAATAATGCAGCTGTAAAAGCAATACCACAGAGATATAAATATAAGCAAAATAAAAAAAAATAAACACTGGTGGAATGACGAATGTCAGGCAAAAGTCAATAACAGAAAACATTTATTTATAATATACAAAAATAATCCAAACCTGCAAAATTTAATAAATTATAAAAGAGCTGATGCAATAGCAAAAAGAACGATAAAAATAACTAAATCAGAATCATGGAAAATATATTGTCAGTCCTTAAATAAAACCACACCTATGAAACAAGTTTGGCAAAAAGTAAATAGTTATAAAAATAGAAGACAAAACAATACACATTACATAGAATCAAGTGCTGAATGGATAGAGGATTTTCAAAATAAATTATGTCCAAAAGTTTGCATTTCTAAACCACTGCAACCTTGTTTATATGATTCCTCTGGAAATTCAGATAATTATTTAACAACGCCTTTCAGTCTGTATGAATTGAATAGAGCTATGAAAAAAAATTCTAATACATTCCCTGGAAAGGATCATATTCAGTATAATATGATATTTAATCTATCTTATTCCGGTAGAAAGGCGTTGTTGGATATATATAATAATATATGGTTTAATAAAATACCAATTCCCAGTGATTGGCTTGATTATATTATAGTACCTTTATTAAAGCCTGGAAAAAAATCTAATAATTCAGATTCTTATCAGCCCATAGCTATGGCATCTTGTTTATTAAAAACTTTTGAACGAATGATTAAAAACAGATTAGAACATTTTTTAGAATTCAATAAATTATTACCCGAATACCAATTCGGATTTAGAAAAAATCGTTCAACGTTAGATAATGTGACTACTCTAGTTACTGACATACAAAGTGGATTCTCACACAATTTTTCAACAACTTGTTTATTCATAGATATAAAAGGAGCGTACGATAACATTCAATTAGACATTTTAATGGACAAGATGCAAAAGCTAAAACTACCGGAACTACTTATTTTTAATATTTATAAATTGTATAACGAGAGAAATATTTATATTCGTACAGTAGACAAGTTAATAGGTCCTCAAAAAGCCGCAGTTGGCCTTCCTCAGGGCAGCATATTAAGTCCTATTTTGTACATTATATACTCTTTCGACTTGGACACTATATTCCATAGGAATATAAAAACATTACAATATGCTGATGATATATGTATATATACGGCAGAACAAAATATAGTAAAATGCCATCAAAACTTAGAGGTAGCTTCAGATTCATTAGAAAAGTGGATAAAGAATAACGGATTTTCCATTTCTGAAAATAAGTCAGCAGCTGTTACATTCACTAGGAAGAGGTTTCATCATCCGTCTTCCATAACACTAAAAAATTACACAGTCCCGTACTTATCTTCAATTAAGTATCTAGGTATTACTCTAGATACGAAACTTAACTGGAAATCTCATATTCATTATATAACATCTAAAATTGAAAATGCTATAAACATCATAAAAGTTTTCAGCCATAGTAAGTGGGGGGCAGATCCTAACATTTGTCTTCTATTTTATAAATCTTTTATCCAGTCAATAATCGATTATGGTTGCGTATTATATGGATCGGCCTCTGAATGTCATCTTAAAAAGATTGATCAAATCCAAAATAAATGTTTACGAATCTGTAATGGGTATCTGAAATCTACACCCATAGTTGTTATGGAGGCGGAAAGTTGCATACCTCCACTTCTGTTAAGAAGACAATTCTTAAGTAATAAAAACTTATTTAAGATATACGCAAAAAATGACAATCTTACACACACAATCCATCAGTTAACTATCGAGGTTTTAACAAATCGATATTGGAAATATAAAAAAACTCCTCTACTGATCGAAAGTTATTATAACTACCCAGAAATTAAGGACAATATATTGACTATTAACAACTTCACGTCTTTTAAAACACTACGATTTTCGCCCTGTATTCAATTTAATCGATGACTACCCTAGTCTCCCGGAAAAATTACTAAATAAATATTTTCTTAATAAAATTGATTATTAATGGAAAAATCATGATTACATCTTTACTGACGGTTCTGTAATTAATGGAAATACCGGTTTGGCCCTTTATCATGTTAATAAAAAAATAAAGCGGCTGTATAAACTGCCTAAGGGTTCGTCAATATTCACTGCAGAGATAGTCGGAATTAAAAAAGCACTAATCTATGCTCAATCCCTATCCGGCACTAAGATAGTAATATTCTCTGACTGCAGAAGTGCATTAGAAAAGATAAAAAATATTAATATAACCGACCAGTATGACGAGTTAATTAAAGATGTATATGAAGTACTTACAAAATTAAATAAAAATGGAAAGATAATTACATTATCCTGGGTGAAAAGTCATTGTGGGATAGAATATAATGAGATAGCAGATAGATTAGCAAAAAGAGCTACTACAGAAGGGGAGATGATTAACATGAAGCTACCTTTAAACGATCACGTAAGCCAAATGAAAATAACCATGAAAACTAAATGGCAAGAAAAATACGAAAAGCCAACTCTGGGAAAAAGTTTAAAATGTTGCTTCCAAAACTAAACACAAAACCTTGGTTTTTTAAGGTACAGAATAGAAATTTTATAAAAACAATTTCACGAATCAGAAGTAACCACGCAATGTATCCGGAATATAAACACCGTTTAGGTATCCATAACGAAGACTATTGCGAATGCGGAAAACATGGTAGTTTAGAACATATTATATTAGAATGCCCGTCTATTCAACAAGAGATCTCTACACTACTTAATAATCTATATAAATTAAAAATAGCCAAACCTTTTAACTTGTCGAGCTTACTTGCAACTGAAGATATACGAGTATATGAGGTAATTTATGAACATACGGTTAAATGTAAATTTAAATTATAAGCACACTAACATAAATCCTACTCTTTTGTATCCATTCCAGGGGTCCTCTCCACCGTGTTACAAAACCCCGCCGAGACGACCCTTCGGCAAATTAGCACTCCTTCTAAATCTCCTTTGTGATAACTAACAAAATTATATGATAGGAAAAAAGCAAAAAAAAAAACAAACAAAAAAAAACAAACAAAAAAAAACAAATCAAACAAAAAAAAAAATACAAAAAAAAAATTAATCAAAAAGTACACAATATAATTTAAAAAAAAAATAGCTATATTACAAGAATAATCATTAATATAATCTTAAATATTATGTACAATAATATGTGTTGTTCATTAAATATAAGATACGCATTATGTAAAAATTAATACTTATCTGAAGCATTTTCCTTATAACTTTCACACATTTGCTCTGGCCAATTGGCTTAGTTCCAGTGCCATAAAACAAAACACACACACACACACACACATTCTTTTCTCAATAGTCCATTCTAGAGCTTGATATATTGCAAACAGTTCTGCGGAATAAATGGAACATTGTTGGTTTAATTTAAACTTAATGTGTTCTTGATTGTTTTGGATATATACCGCACAACCAACTCCCAAAATGGATTTTGACCCATCTGTGAAAATCCTATATGGCTTATCAAATTTGGCAAGTTCTTTCTGAAGTTGAATGGCGTTGTTATCATCAAAAGTAGGGAAATAAACTTTGGTTTGGGAATAAAGAATATTGAAATTAGATTGGAAAAAATTAGTTTCAGCTGGGATTTCTAAATAGGAAGAAATATTAGGAAATGCTATAGCTAAAGTTGGAGAATTTTTGTTATGCCATCATTTGTTAACTAAGTTAGACACAGATCTGTCGGATATTTTTTGCAATAGGTAGGATTGGTTATTATTTTGACATTTAAGGATAAACTTTTCAGTTAAAAAAAGACGTCTTAAATGTAATGGAGGTTCCATATAGTCGGCTAATAGATTTTCAGTAGGTGTAGATTTAAGTGCACCTAAAACAGAGTCTTATTATTTATGTAGATTCATTTTGTAGTCATTTTATATGCAATTGGATTGAGTAAGATATTGGTGAGATATCTTCAACAATAAAAACACCTCCATAATCATATAAAGAAAAGCATTGTTCATACGCAGCAGCGTGGGCAAAAACCCGACTATTGACTACACTAAACTCGGAAAAAATCTTGATCCTACAGCTAAAAAAAAATACTAGAGAAAATGCAGCTACGAAAAAAAGGCATATATCGAAATGCGCAAGCGATAAAGCAAAACTTAACAGAGCTTCCAAAGATGTAACAAAGTTATTAAATAATATCAAAAACAAAGGTATCCAGGATTACCCAAGTTCTCTTGTAGCCTCCGAAGATACATACTACTCACTTTGAAAGGTAACAAAAAAGCTTAAACAACCACAACAATATGGTCCTCCAAAGAGACATGCAGGGTAAATGGGCCAGCAATAATAAGGAAAAAGCAGCAGCCTTTGCTGAACACCTGAAGTAAAAGTTTTTGAATCAAACAAATCAGATCTCAACGATAATTTTAGCGAGATTCATAGCTTCTTAGAAGCTTCGCATTAACTGGACTTATCGATATAATCTTCACGCTGACTGAAATAAGAAATACAATTATGAAAAAAACAAAAAAACCCAGGGTTTGATCTGATAGCAGGCAATTTATTGCAAGAATGTACAATAAAAGGTTACAAATATCTGCAGCACATTTTCTATGCCAGAACAGGTTACATTCCGAGTCTATGGAAAATTTCACAGATTATCCTGACACCAAAACCTGGAAATAAAACCAGAAATCTCATAGACCTATAAGTTTGCTGCAGATTCTAGCAAAGGTATTCGAAAAGCTTCCATTGGTAAGATTGATTCGATTTACAAAAAAAAGTTAACTTATTCCGGATAACCAATTCGGCTTCAGGTTAAAGCATAGGACAATCGAGCAGTTCCACAGAATAAAAATAAAATTTTGATTGCATTTTATTGACGGTGTTTTTATCATTGACGGGTACTAGGTATTTCCTATTACCGGTGCCCGCGGAGATTTAAGAGAGTGGTCGGTATTCACAGGCATAAAAGAACAACTTCTTATCGAGTTCCATTTCTAATAACTGGGAATTCAGAATCAGTGGTTGTACGCAGGTGGTCGCTTTATATGAGTGGTCGCTTACAGAGGGTTTACTGTACTATTCAAACTAGAGAATTACAATCTGGCACATATCATAAGGAGCGAGCATTATAAGTTACTGCAATTAACAGCACAAGCAAGAATACAGAGTAGAAGTCGCGGAAGTAGACGTATCTCCTTAAATGACAAGCACGGAAATAATTGGTGTATTGCATGATAGAAAAACTCCAATTAAACCCAACGCTAAATTCTCTAAGACCGCCGTTATATAATCTATTAGATACTATACAAATTTGCACTATGTTATTTGAAACGTAAGTTCACAACATGCGCAAGTTTCACTTACTGGCCTAAAATACATACACGATCATTCGAGTGTCAAAGCAAACATTCAACATACTTTTGAACTCTTTCATCCGGCTAAAACTCATGTAAAGTTTGTATCTGATCTCAATATTTTTATGCTCAATGCACTTGTCAACGCTAATTCTGGTATTTTGCCGTAATCGTAAATATTTCTTTTTAAATTGGCAGCTCGAACATGTCTGTTGTTCATGGATGATAGATAATATTTAAGAAGTTGTAAATTTTGTTACCTGTTCAACTAAAATCTTGTATGGCTTGTAAGTTATAACTTATAATATAACAGATATTGCAAGAGTAATGTACATATTTTTATAACACAGTTTATGTTAACCTATTTTAATATTATAATCCTTTGACCAATAATTCCGGTTCTATTTAATAAAACACAAATTTTAGGCAAAATTTGTCTTCAACATATGTAAGCTCTTCCTCTAGTGATATACAGATTTTAACGCATCTCTTACAATTCGACGTTTATCTATAGAACAATTTTTTTTGGTCCCAATATAGATATTATGCAGGCCATTCACGTTCCGACTTGTGGTACGACTAGTGGTCCAACTTTTGCAGTTGGATCTGAAATCGGACCGTGAGTGGGCTAGTTGGATGAGTTGGACAACTAGTGGTACGACTCGGAACATCTAGTGGGACGACTTGAAGATCCGACTTCCGACTGGCGACGAAGTCGGAGCGTGAATGGTGAAGTTGGAAGTTGGATCACAGGTTGGATAGAAAATTTCCTCAGTCAGTTGACCTTCGGCACCTGTTACGTATTAGATTTCCATGAAATACTTTACGCAATGATCTCTAGTTCGCGAATATTTTATAGAAAATAAACTTTCAATTGCACGAAAATTACCTTTTTGTTAGGGCAAATCATTTGCCTTTCTGTAGATCTATTTCGGTCATTCCCATACAGGTAAATTTCCGATACTCCGGATTGGTTACGGAAGAATTATCAACAAACAATGAAAATTAAATCATAGTTGTAGCAAAAGATCACTAGTTCGCAAAAAAATAATAGCAAATAACTTTCAATAGCACGAAAAATTATTCCTATTAAAAATATACGACACACACACAACAAAATAAATCCCAGCTCCAGTTTAAAACAAATAAATTATACATTTTATACCTACACAAATCTTTAAAAACTATAATTTTTTTCTACATCTTAAAAAATCATAAAAATCAAGAGTTAAAAAAATTAATTAGTTCAGCCCTAGACAAATAACTAGAGAAACGAAACCTAATTTTGAAACATACGTATCATAACATACATATAACAAGCACAATGCTGCCATTTTCCTCCTCCTAATTATATTTTGCGTAACGCTTATTCGATACATTTTTTGGTTAAGTGATGTACACCATCGTGAAAACAACCTAGAACTGAAGTTGGACCGCTAGTTGGATAGAAAGTCGGAGCGTGAGTGGAGACGAACATCCAACTAGTAGTCCTACTAAGTGGGACCACAAGTCGGAACGTGAATGGCCTGTCTTAGTTTTCGAAATAACCTGTTCATTTGACGCAATATTTTTTTCTGTAATATTTTCTTAAGGTCTTACAAATTCAGTAAGCAGTTCAAATTATAACTCATGTATTGTTGTCTTGCCACGTTGCAATCGACGTCTAAGATGGTCAGTACAATGTCTTGATTAAAGGGAAATTTACTTCTTCATGTATCCTCCATTATATGGAGGTTATATGTACACCGTGGCCTGGAATTAGTTTTTCCTAATGATTGGTTTACAACTACAGTAGATATTCTGTTACATTTTAAAAGTATTAAGGCCTTAAATTATGTTTAAGGTCAATACATCCATGTATAAATAGTTGCATAGCATTAGGCCTGTTTAAGATTTTATTCATGAAAAATATTTAGTTCTATGTATTGTCAGGTCATGCTTGTCAGCAAGAAATGCTTATCAATCATGTCTGTGAGGAAGAACCGTGCATCATAATGAATTTGGGTGATTTTAATATTACAAACACGGTCACTAGTGGCACAGAAAGATCAGAACAAGGCATCTCGCGCATGCAAAAAACGAACTGCCAAGACAATGAAACGTCCCAAAACCCTGGACTTTATAATCATGGAAGCAGAGATGGAAGAATAGATATGTATCAGGGAAGAAAAAGAGAATATTATTTATGAAATTACAATATAAAAAAGGCTGCAAGATAAGTAGAGACGACAAGACAAAATTGAAATGTGGTTATATTTCTGACAAGGCTAGACACGGAATATTCGACAACTTTTGAAGAAAAACTTTTATGAATACATTACAAATTGTGAAACCTACAGAGAGATGAAGGGGATAACGGGAAATATCTAGAAGGCAAACATCGACTGAGTTTTATTTAAACGCTGAACATAATCGAATACGAGTATGCAAAAAGTTGTTTTTAAATCCAAAAATTACTATAAAGAAGTGGGTCAGAGAAACAGTTACAGATAATAAGCAAGATGAAAAGCAGCCGAAAAGCAATAAAAAACTTCTTTCAACAAATTCTTTTGACAAATTCCCAAACTTGAGTCCCATTACTGCAGGACAAATAGTTCAAAGTTATACTTGAAATTAGTATGGCAATTAAAAGCACAATTATATAGAGCTTACTGCAAAGATTTTTGTGGGAAAAATAATATAAAACCCATGTCAAGAGTCACCTTTTCTATAATTTTCGATCAGCAAAATTTATCTTTCTACCATCCTAAAAAGGATAAGTGCGATGTTTGTGCTTTTGAAACAAATAATATTTCGCAAGATGAGTATAATTTTCACATTCTGCTAAAAAACGAAGCACGTCAGAAAAAAGTTATTGACAAAGAATCAGATAATGAAGTTTTTGCAATTGATCTGCAATATATGCTACTCCGTCCAAAGTCCAATGTGAGCTTCCTCTATTACAAAACAAAACTTACCGTACATAATTTCCCGATTTACTATCTTAAACGCCAGCAAGGTGAATGTTTTTTGTGGAATGAAGCAGAGGGTCGGGTAACAGCTAATGAGTTTGCAACTATAATAGTAAATTTCCTCAAAAAGAAAGTTGAGGCCAATCCTCGTCATAAAAAAACTAATTATATTTTGTATAGCGAAGGTTGCACTGCTTAAAACAGAAATTCTGTGTTACCAAACGCCCTCTTTATTTCCATGCCATTACATTTTGTTTTCCACAGCTTGAGTGCTTGTTCCAGATAAATTTTGAAAAGGGTAGGCGAAATACAGCAACCCTGCTTGAGTCCTTTCGAGACCTTAAATCCTTCAGATATCCTTGATCTTGTTTTAATTTTTGCAGTCGTTCCATTATACAGACTTTGGACTGCTTTGATAAGACCATTCTTAATGTTGCTTTGCTGTAGGGTTGCCCATAGTTTATTTAGGAGTACACTGTCATATGCTTTTAGTAAGTCTACGTACACCAGGTGAACTTCTTTATTGACGGCTGTTTTTACTCAATAGCTTGCGTAATAGAGTACAAGTGGTCTACAGTGGATCGCCCAGCTCTAAAACCAGCTTGCTCCTCTGCTTCGTAATCTCTAAAGTCATTTTCTATTTTGTTCTTAACAGGTTTCCCATACATCCTACTTATTGTGCTGTTTACCGCAATTCCTCTGTAATTTTCACACTGATCCTTGCTGCTCTTTTTGTGGATAGTTGACATGATAGATAATTTCCATTCTTTTATTAATTCGGCCCCATTCAAGCAGTCTTGAAATAGTTTTCTTAACTGTACCTGGAGTTTGTCTGTACCGGCTTTTACTAATTCTGCAGGGATGTCACCAGGACCAGGATATTTTCCATATTTCAGGGATTTGGTTATTTCTTCCATCTCTAATTTACTTATTTGCATTGGTGATGAATTCATACGTATATCTATCGTATTGCCTTCCATGTTAATAAATTCTGGTCTTTGTTTTGTTAGTAATTTTTTGAAATATTCTTCCCATTTTGCTGTTCTTATTGTTGATATATCGTCTTTTTTCTTATTATTTCTCATAGTTTTAATCAATCTTCAACTCTCTGTGCTTCTTCTACCTCCTATGTAGGTGTTGATCTTTTGGCAGTTTTGTTCTCATGATTCATTCTTTTTTTTGAGTTATCTTTTTTCTTACTTTAGCTTGTGCTTCTTTGTAAATTGTTTTATCGTTTTCTGTTTTTGTTGTTAGGAATGTTTGGTATTTCCGACGTTTATTTCTAACTTCCTTATCTATTTCTTCATCCCACCAGTACTGTTTTATTCCTTTATGATTTTCGTCACATTTTCCCAGTGCTTCTTCTGCTGCTAAATAAATCGACCGTTTGATGTGTTCGTAGTGTTCTTTGGTATTTTCAAAACTACCCATTTCTAATTTTTGGTCTAATCATTTTTTATACAGTAGCTTTACACTCTCATGGTTTAAACTGTCTAGGTTGTACCGTACTTGTTTAATTAACTGATTTGACTCGATGTGCTATTTTTCTTTTTCGTATCTGTTTGGGAATACCGTTTTAACTTTTAGCAGATTACGATCGGTGCCACATGATGGCCCTCTGGCTACTCGCACATCTTGTATTTTAATTATAGTTCATTTCAGATTTCTGGTCTGCTGTATCCACGTGTACTTGTGTATATCGCGATGTGGATAAAATCCATTTAATATTTTTAAGTTATTTTGTGTGCATGCTGTTATTAATCTGGTTCCATTATCATTTCTGGTATTTTCACCGTGTGCTCCTACCACTTTGTTGTTCAATTCCCATCCAACTCTGCGGTTGAAGTCTCCTAGAAGTATGATCTCCCTAGATATTTCTACTTTTATAATTTCATCGTTCAGTTATTTGAAAAATGCATCTTTGCTGTTTACCAATGCGTCCTCATTAATTCCATATACACCTAGTATGGCTATTCTGCTTCCTTTTATCGTGGTGTTCATGTTTATCAAGATCTGATTAATTCCTTCCCAAGAGGTAATATGTCTTCTTAAAGTTTTGTGAATAATAATAGCAACACCTTGTTGTGCTCTTTGGTCCTTAGTTACTTCACTATAGAACAGGTCATAGTGACCCCACTTTCCGGAACCCGTACCCTTCTTTTTTAGTTTCTGTAAGCACCGCGATATCTATCTCTGCATTTTTGAGTTCTGACTTGATTTCTGGTGTTTTCGGAAGACACCTTGCACATCCCATGTACAAAAATTCATTAACCGTTTTCTTTGCTGTTTTCGTCTACTGTGTTTACAATCTTTTGTTCCAAGGCTTTGGTTAAGCTTCTTAACATTGTACGTATTTTATAAGTACCGAGGAGTTGGCCCGTTGCCTCAACCCCCAACCTGGAGGGCCCGGGATTTTACATCAGAGTATCCTTCTCCTATTGGAGTTGCTTCCACTGCAGCTAGAGAGTCTCACCTACCTTTCGATTTTAAACAAGCCCTAAAATCAGGGGCTGCCACTTCCGTCCTCCAGACTCTTGTGAAGACCTTCTTTTCCGCCCTGGATGTCGTTGTGGACTTCATCCGTGGACAAGGGTCAGGAAACATCTGGAATCTGCGAAAGGCGATTGATTCACTTTCCCTGACAGGACTATCCAAAAACGAGTTCCTACCCGTACCCTATAATTTATATAATATATAAAATAATAATCGCCAAACCTTAATAATCACAAAAAACTTGCAATATATAGGAAGATAATAAGGAAAAAACTAATTTGCAAAGAAACTCAGAAACAGAAGAAATACTTGTTTTTCAGAAGAGAAGATTAGTCTATTGCTTCAATGTTAGTTTATTAAATTTACTTAATAAAGAATAAGTCCAGAATGAATTAGAATTACAAGAAAATAAAGAGCACTATAAGAAAGATAAGGAAGTGGAGTACAGGAACAAATAAAGGAGTATTCATTAGATTGGTCCTGGATAGTTTTGTTTCCACATTAATTATTAACAGTGTCATCGAGGAGAAGAATAGAATGAACAGCGAGATTCTCGGCATAAGAGGCCTGTTCCGGGATAAAGGAAATCAGTACCAGTCTTTACAGATAGCAGAACCACAGGTATAGAGGTATAGGTATAAAGTTTCTCTTAATAAACAAAAACTTACGCGTGTCGGTGAAGAACTTTATCTCAGTCTCCGAAAAGATCTCTGATATTGAAACTACAGACTTTTAAACGTTTTCCAATAACGCAGACCCTGATTGTTGATTTGTGAATACAAAAACGCAAAAATGGTCTGGTTAAATAACTCTGACAAGGCCACAACCTATAAAAATTAACAAGAACCTAAAAACGAAGATTAAATTAATTTAAGATTTTTATTTACATCATTTATATCAATGCGCATAAGAAAATCTTTAAAATATATTACAGAGAAAATTAAAACGATTTTGAAAAAAAAATATCCGTTGATATATTATGATATTTTTGCTAATAAATTTAAATCTATAATTTTGTTTTTAAAACAAGGGTAATAAAACTGTTGACACGAATATTTTACATCTAAACACTTAATCTCTCTCATAACATTTTGTTTAGCCTGAAAGTGATTGATTTATTTTTTGTGTTGTTTACAAAACTTTCCAACTGTTTCGTTGTTGTATAGAAATACTTTAGACGTCTGGGAGTGGGTATAGCACCATACTCAGGAAATTCATTCAACTCATTTAATATGAATAATATTTTTTATGGCTTTCTGCACTTAAAACTGCCAGACTTGTCTGTGTTTTTAATTTTTGGCACGTACCACCTCACTAATGCGTCATAGCGTTCATTAAAACAGAGCGACTTAGATGGGCTGAACATGTAATATAAATGTCAGAGACGATTGCTAAAAAGAAACACCTTCAAGGCATTCTTCAGACCAGTCATTTCAATTTGATTGGTAATAAAAGTATATTCAATATTTTGGTTTTTTTTCTGATTAAACAAGAAAAAACGGCCGCATTACACAAATCATCATCATAAGTGGCTCGACAATCCGTTGTGGATCTTGGCCTGCTCACAAAGAAGTCGCCACTTCTGTCGATTCCTGGCAACTTCCCTCCATCTTCGAACCCTTAGAATCTGTAGGTCCCACATCATCAATCCATCTCATTCGTGGTTGTCTTCTGCTTCTTGTACCCTCTGGTTTTGAAAATGTTAGTCTTATTATGTATTCGTGATCTGACATCCTAGCAATGTGTCCAGCCCATCTAAGTTTCTTCACTTTAACGAAGTTCACAATATCTGGATCGGTGTATAACGGATATAGTTCAAAGTTGTATCTTCGACGCCATAGCTCATTTTCAATTAGGGCTCCAAAAATATTTCTAAAAATTTTTCTCTTAAAAATACCAAGAAGTCTTTTATCATTTTGAGATAAAGTCCATGTTTCAGCGCCATATATCAAAACCGGTCTTATTAAGGTCTTGTATATATTAAGCTTTACTGCACGTTTTATATTTTAATTTTTTAAATGTTTCTGGAGACCGTGAACAGTTCTGTTTGCTATTGCTATGCGTATTTTTATTTCATAGCTTGTCGTGTGTGTTGCGTTTACTAGCGATCCAAGATATGTAAATTCTTTGACTTGCTCAAGGGTATGGTTGTTAATTTGAATTCTCTGTTGGATATTTCGAGGGTTTTTAGAAACCAACCTATATTTGGTTTTTTCCTCGTTTACCACAAGTCCTAATTCACTTGCTGCGTCTGCAAACCTTGTGAAACATTACACCATATCTCTCATACTTCTGCCAACTATAAACTATATCGTCAGCGAATGCGAGACTTTGTGTCGACTTATTAAAAACTAGTCCATTCATTCCATTTATTCAGTCCAATATTTAATTGTCTGATTGCCTTTTCCAAGGCAATATTAAAGAGGAGACACGCCAACGCGTCCCAACTTGACCAACAATATCCTCTGTAAAATGTTTAAGTCTTTTAAATAATACATTGCCGAAGCTTTTATTCGCAGATGCTAACAGAGTAATGCCTCTATAGTTCTTACACTCCAGTTGATCACCCTTTTTATGCAACGGATATATTATTCCCTTAAGCCAATCTTCTGGTACCCATTTATTCTGCCATATAAGTACTATTAGTTTATGGATTGATGCAAAAGTTAATCACCACCTTTTTTATACATTTCCGAACAGATTTCATCGATTCCTGGGGCTTAATTGTCTATGAGTTTTAGGATCGCATTTGACACTTCTTCTCTTATTGGGTCTTCACTGTGTAGTTGACGTTATAGATTTTGTTAATTTTCTATGTTGTAACCTCCTTTAATATAGTTTATATGTAGATGTTTGGCATTACACAATGACGACAAATATGACGACAAATATTGACTTCAGCAAGACTTTTCAACTGTTTTATTACGTCATATATTTTGAACAAATGAACAGATCAAACAAATGAACA
Organism: Diabrotica balteata; assembly: GCA_918026665.1. NCBI lineage: Eukaryota > Metazoa > Arthropoda > Insecta > Coleoptera > Chrysomelidae > Diabrotica > Diabrotica balteata. Next base: position 22,881,553 of record OU898279.1, on the reverse strand, counting down.
AATGAAATGTTCAAAAGTTTTGAATAAAAAACTGGAAAATATCAAAGTATTAGTGATAATATTTTCTCCAGACTGGGTGCAATCATTTTTTTGATATTTCATATGAATCATGAATTTCATATTTGTATTCTGCTTATTTTTTTATCCTAAGAAATCCTACGTAGTTGGTGATAAGAAGTAAGTCCTCTGTATAAAAGAGTTGCTGAAGATGTATTATCTTAACCTAACGAACTCTTACCACTAATATAATTATATTTTTATATACCTAATGTATTTTATTAGAAGTTTCGTATCTTTGATAACGTTAGACGTCCCACTGTAGCTAATACTCACATTGATAGCAATATCTACATCTTAGTTGTTATATACTAACGGTAGATGGCAGTATGTCGAGATAAAATCTTTGCTGAAAGCCACCCACAGCACATCGTGTTGAGAGTGTTAAAGAGAGTTGACGTTTCTTTTGTGTTACGGCGAAGGAAGTCATTTGTTAAATTAGTTGTTTTGGTAGACAATGATTTACACAATGCTTTAGAACCGAGATTCATGGGACTCCCGGTAATCGTGAACAGCTGACAGTTTTTATAGCTTTTGTGGAAAATAATTTGCAATAAATTCAGCATTAATAAAAAATATATAAATCTACCGCTAAAATAAACAATGGAAGTAAATTAAAAAGACTAGAATAATTTAAACAACTGAAAAAGAGTGTTTAATATTTTAAAATAAAAACGATGCCACGTAATCAGTAAAATAAATAACTGACAGATACAGAAGAATGGAGGATACGCAATTTGATTAAAAATGGTCTTTCTTAACTTTTTAAATGATATTCAGATTAATTTCCGGATTTTAAAAAAAAAAGCCGTTGCAATTTACATTTATTTTAAAACAATCCTTTTCTTTTTCTTCTTCTTCCTTTTCCCCAGCTTTTTCCTTTTCAGATATCGCTGTCCTTTACTCTTTGTCGCCACTAATTTCTGTCCATCAGGTCGTCTTCACCTAAAACTCTCCTCTCTCAAGGTCTGTGCCACACAGTCTTTGACTGTTCTCCTTGGTTTTCCTCTACCTCTCCTTCCATCAATTTCTAACAGCTCTATCCTTCGTCCCACATAGCTTTTATTTCTATGTCTGACATGACCAACCTTATATATCTTTCGTTTCAGCTCTTTTCAGATTTTTCGATCACAGAGTACCACCCTCATTCGCTTTCAGTTAAACTAACCAGCTCTTGGTGCCCATCAATTCCTCTTCCTCCCGACCATATATACTCCGTTTTCGACCTACTAACCTTAAGTCATCCCTCTTCAATAGCCCTTCTCCTTCGCTTCAACGTCTCATGTAGTAATTATTTGCTCTCCTCTACTACCAACATATCATCAGCAAAGAGCATTGGCCAAGGAGCCTCCTCCCTTGCAATATCATATGAAAATAAAACATAAAAAATATAATTATAATAAGTTCTAACTCATTGATGGGACCACTGGTTGTTTGTGAAATTTCTTACAACAAGCTTGCATACAAAGGCTTCTCTTTTTAGGCTGTGCAGAAATGACGCGTTTCTCGACGGTTTTTGTTTGGGTACATACACAAGTGAGTTTGCCGGACTCTGTTTTTGTTCGGTGGGTGCTAGAGTCGCTAAATAATGGAGCTTTTGTAATCTAATTTTTTTCGAAGCTGGTTGAATTTCTTTTTTAATCAACTTGATGACCAGTTCTTCTCTTACCTCTATCATTTTTATTGTAGAAGTCACTCAGAAGTAAGAGGGCCGTTTTGCTGCCAAATACGCTCCCCTGTTCAGTTTGCGATGTACCACATCTCTGGGTTTCGTTTTCTGTTATTCCGTAGGTTTCCACAAACATAAGTTTTTCGTGCATTGAGCAGTTTGGTGAGAGTAACAAAATTATAAAAACTATCTACATAAACCGTGTATTCTTTATCGAGGTAGTTCTCAAGTAAATGTAAAACAACGTTAGTAGTGTGATCTACATTACTATCAGTTTCCTCAGATTTTCCGTTCTAAATCTTTGTTTTCATTACACGACTGTCGCGATTGGCACGGACTCACATAGTTCATACAGTTTAATACCATATTGATTGTGTTCTAGGAATGTTCCATTGATAGAAAAATACAAGGTCCAATTTTCAACAAAAGTCTAATAAAAACTTTCATCTTCGCAATACTGTCCCATTGCCATTTTGATAACCTATTAGATTCTTTTTGAACTTTACGAACACAATTAAAATAATAAAAATATCGTATCTGGACCACATACTTCGAAACGATAAAAATACTCTCTTCTACATGTCATCATACAAGGAAGAGTAGAGGGAAGAGAAGTTTTGGGGAAAAAGAAGAAATCTTGGCTGAGATTGGACTCCTTGGACAGCATATAAATTGGTTTGTTCCACTGTTTGTTTGTTCCGGTAATGCAAGAACCTGATAAAAAAAATAAATCCATCAGCGTTTGTAATGTTAAATTTGACGTATCTATTTTCACAAAAATATGTTCTTGGAAAATAAATAATTTATGATTTTCTTAAATTTATGTTTACATATTATCATTTACATTTGATGCTGTTGCTTGGGAATCATCGTCATTATCTTCAGGTTCGGAGGCGACTTCATTTTCACTATCATTTAAATTCTCAGAAAGTTCATAATTGTCGTTACAATCCTCGCCAAAAATCGTATCAAATTCTCAATCACTTAAATTTGTGTAGTACTCAGTTTCATTTTAAGTCAGTGGCCTTTTCTTATTCATATTCTGTTCTTGATTATTTAATTATTACAATAATTATAAAACAAAACAGTCAAGAAAGACGTAAATGTAATGTCAATTACATAGATACACTTGTCAAGATACTGCTGAACAGTATGGAAGATATCTATGATTCAACTTTTCTGTTGAAGCGTGTCTGTTTGCGAATTAACTAATATTTGGCTTCCGCGAAGAGATTTCTGTTACCGAAGCCAATTACGAGATAAGACGAAGACTTTTTTTTATTTAAAAACGCATTTTTTATGCTTTCTGATGATCAATATGTACTACATTAGAGTTTTTAATAATATAATGTGATTAAATTATATTGTCATTTTCAGTCAGATTTCTGAAAATTGCTGTGGCAGTCAACGTGTTTACAGTAATATTTAACACGATAACTACTACCACAGCCACCTTTACTTCCAAGCCATGAAGTAAAAAAGGCAACACCGCATTCTATGACGTCGGTAGTCCGATAATCAGCTGTAAGGTCTACCAGAATATTAAACTAATTTGAATTTTAGGAAACTGATATTTTGAAAACTTCAATTCATTACAGAAATATTTTTAGGGAAATTAAATTAATAAAACCTTATACATACCTAGTAAATATATATATAAAGTTTTATTATTATTTAGGTTATATTATCAATAAAATAGCAGTCAAGAATCTCTAGAAATTTTAAATATTAAGTACCTAAGCATTTAAATAACACAATACATTAACACGACATTTAAAAAGATTATTAAAAATACAAAAGATATAAAATTTGTGCTAAGTAAAAACTTAGTGTAACTATTATGATTAAAAAATTCATCCTAAGAAATCAGACACAATATAAATATGGTTCTAAATTAATGTAATTGAAAATTAAATATTTTACTATTTACTTATAACTTTTGTTGAATTTTCATACTTAGATATACAAAAGTAGCAATTTTAAATATGAATAGGTTTGTTGTCATATAGACAAAGTTAAAAGAGGTATACATGAAAAATGTGTTGAATGTAACATACCATTTATAACTTGCATATGGATTTAAAATAGCCTATATTCTCAAAAGATTTTTGAATGTAATACTCAAATTTGTTATCACTTATCTAAAAAGCAGATCTAAATGAGAAAGTAAGTTCTCTAATTGTGACCATCTTGTTAATTTAATATATGTATTGTAAAATCCATTTCAAATCATTACCACTTAATCTATTCTTACCTACATTAACGATTACACTAAAATTACTGCTAACTATTACACTACATATTACACAAATATTATCACACTTGTGTTCCAACTGATTAATGTTTAATACATAGAAATATACAGTCACTTGTAATTTTACTTGTCCAGTTTTTCAATGGGATATTATTGTCTAAGTCTAATTGACATAATTATGTTATCTCTTGTTCCCTCTTCTTATGCAAAAAGTTTCTTCTGTCTTCGGGATTCCTTCTTTCTTTAGTACGATGAACAGTTACATATGATGGTACTTCAGGAAATATATTAGGAACTGCATTGCCTTTTAATTTGGGAAATATTAACTTTTCAATGTTCATGAAAATGTTTGGCACATACTACGGAAGATTTGGTAATTGTACAGCCTTCTCTATGAATAGAGCATAAGCCAGTATACCTTCTTTGGGGATCTTTTGGAAACAAAAACATACTTTCTGCCTGTTTCGTTTTTAAAGTACTGGCATAATTGGTTTTGCAACCAGGTACACAACAATGCCAGAGCATCTGTAACAAAAAACAAAAGTATTATTATTGTTGTTTTTAGTTTACATATTTTGTAACAAGAAGCAAAAGTATTATTATTTTCAGTTTGTTTTGTAGGTTATATTTATACTTGCCTTTTAAATTGTCGTTAAAAATCTTCTAAAAGTTCTAAATTTAATGAAATTTTACTTATATTAATATTTTCTAATCGATTTAAACACAATTTACAAATAAAACATTCGAATAAAGTTAAAAAAAACAATAAATTCAACAAACTTTACAAGCCTTCCTATATGAAATGTTAAACCAAAACAAACCACAGTCGGACTACCACGCGTTGTTGCCAAATTTCTACTTCATGGCTTGGAAGTAAAGGTGGCTGTGCTACTACAGAAGCTTCCCGCAACGTACCAGAAAATAGGTCTCAAATTTTTTTCTGCTCTTTAAAGACAGATCATGAAGCTTTAGTTTCTACAAAAAAGAAATATGTAAAGCACTCTAATATAAATTTGGACATAATAAAAATTTAGCAGGCAGATAGGTGCAATCTTCTCAAAAAGAAGGATGACTTGGTTTAGAAACGTTACGGCAATGGTTCATTTTCAGCTCTATTAAACAGTTTCGATAGCTGCCTAGAGAGCTAAAATTGCTGTGATGGTAAATAACCGTTGGAGCGGAAATGACACTTGAAAAAGTAAAAAAGATATTTTAAAACGCATTTTAAAGTTTTTTCAAATAAAAAACAAACAAATAAATTTTAATAATTTTATTTCTAAGCCCACATTTGTTTGTCCGTCCAAATCAATCGAGGTTAATAACGTTCTTCGACGTCTTCCGATTTCCAATCTCCATCTCATTCTATCGTTCCATAGATCGTCCTTCAGTTTTCTTTCCCTGATTTCTTTACCAACTCCTTCTCTCCAACTTCTTCTAAGCCTTTCTGGTCTCCGCCTACCTCTTGGTTGCCATTCAAAAATTTGTCTTGGTATTCTATTCTCCGGTATTCTCCTTACGTGTCCGTACCATCTCAGTTGTGTCGTTTTGATATCATCAACAATATTATGTGTAACTCCCATGATTTCTCGGACTTTCCCATTTGTTATTCTGTCGCGTCTAGAGATTCCCGCCGAGCGGCGCCAGAAGTCCATTTCTGTTGCTCTAAGCATTTTCTCTGTTCTGTCTTTTAGGGGCCACACTTCGCATCCATATGTTGTGATATTTTTTATTATGATGTTCTTTTATTTTCTTTAGAGATGTTTTTATCCCACAGTACGTGTTTCAGTAAAGCTATGCCTTTCCTTTCCTGTGTATTTATTCTTTAATGGCTGCATCTAATTTTCCGTCTTGAGTGATCTTTACTCCTAGGTATTTGTAGTCGTCACATAGTTTAACCTCTTGCTTTTCCTCTAAGACAAGGTTATGTTGATCTCCTCTGATACTCATGTACTCAGCTTTTCCATATTCACTTCTAAACCCCACTCTGTAAACTCTTTTAATAGTTTTCGCATCATGTAACTAAGGTCTTCAGAGTCCTGTGCGATGATGACCTGGTCATCCGCAAAGCACAGAGTGTACAAAGTTAAGTCCATTAGTGGTATGCCCATATTCGTACATTTTTTCTTCCATTTGTTGAGTGTTGCTTCGAGGTATATTTTAAATAATGTTGGAGATATACAGCATCCTTGTCTTAGTCCTTTAGTCACTTTGAATCCCGGTGTTATCAGATTTCCTGTTTTAATTCCGGTTGTTTGTTGATAGCACAACGTTTTTACAGCTTCAATCAATTCTATATTTATATTTGTTTTCTCCAGTGCCTCAATCATAATTTATCAAGCGGGACACTATCATATGCTTTCCTAAGGTCTACGAACGTCAGGTGGACTTCTTGGCCACGAGCAACTTTCTTTTCAATTATCTGAGTAATAGCGAAGACATGGTCTATTGTAGATCGACCTACACGAAAACCAGCCCGTTCTTCGGCTTCCATATCTTGGTATTCTTTTTCCATTCGATTTTTTATTATTTCCCATATATTCTGCTAATACTACTAGTAACTGCAAAATCCTCTGTAGTTTTCAGGTTTCGATTTATCTCCATTTTTATGGATGGTGCTCATATGCGATTCTTTCCATTCCTCAGGTATTTCATGATTATTTATGCATTCCTGGAAAAGTTATCGTAGCCGTTAAATTAGTATTCTGGGCCCATTAACTACTTGTCTAAATGTTTCACAACCAAAGTAAAAAAAATATTTTCTCTGCCGATTGGGCTTTGATTGTTGCGAGTTGGAAGGTAAATACTGTGGTAAAATTAATTGGTTAAAAAAATTAATACTATTGGAAATTTGTTGACAAAATATCACCATAAAAATTTATGATTTTATGGATGGATATACAAGTTATTTTCAGTATGTTCCGATTACTCGCTATTTCAATTTTAAACAGGCAATACACAGCGATTTTATTTCACATTGTTTGTATTCCCTACTTTTATTTACAAATAAAAAATATATTTTACTGATATGTAAACATTTATCCAAATTGCTCATGGGATTAAAGTTACAAGCTATTACAAATCCCCAATAAAGGTTTCGACCGGTTCAGATAACAATTTTATTTTTCACTAGGATAATCCCAGTTTTGTGTGTCGAATTGGGGTCGTTTCAAACGGGCATTAAACTGACTGAATGCCTCGAATTGGCCCAGTTGTAGAGCATGATTGCGGTTGTACAGCAATCTAAATACACTGTAAATATCTACTAGATAAATAAGATTTTCAAAAAATATTCGTTAATTTAGGTATGCTGAATCTTTTTCTCCAACGGTGGCTTTTATTTTGTTAGAAAATTATTATCCAAACTCTTTCTATATCCATCTACGTTTTTTCTTTCGATACCTGACTTGATTTAGGCTATTTCTGTTATTTTACTGATTCTAACTTATTCAGTCATTTTCTTTACTTTGATTCTTATTAAGTCTCTGAGAAACTCAGCCTTTTCAATTTTAAATTTAATACCATAAGTTATAACTTTAATTCTTCAGCCGGAAGATTTCTAATCCCTTCTTTTTTTCAATTTATTAGACTTACTTATATTAACTTTTCCACCATACGAGAAGTCTTAAACAATTTCATTTAAATACGAGGTCCTACATTATCTACAAATATATACTATTCAATTTTACCTAGTCCTAGATGTAATCAACATAAAAGGACAATTTCATATATCTTATCTAATCTATCACAAATTACACTTTGTAGACCACACTCCACACGATAAAGAGTAACATAGGTTGCCTAATGCACACGTCATTCTCTTAAACATGACCTTTAATAACATCGGTAATTTCACATCTTTTATATCCAAAATTAAATATTTAAATTTTTTAAAATCCCAAAACCTGGATTGCTGTTATTTTTAACATCATCAAGGTTTTTGAATCTTTTGGCTGTAGTAATACTATGTATAATTAACATTGTTTCATGGTACATTGACATTTTGTTTTCGACACCGTTCATAGGTATCTTGTCAATCAGTTACCAGCTGAAGCCCGTTTGAAGAGGTTTACTCTCCGGCCATTGGAACTCATTTAAGACATGGGTGTATGTTACCTGAAGTCAAATTTAATTTAATATTAACCATCAAATGTGATTAACAACATTATGTACAATCTTTTGTAACTATATGTAATTTTAAAGGGTTTTTACCCTGATATTTTGGTGGCTCAGGCATGTCAATTTGTAAGTATAACCATTTTTGCTCTTTTTTTAACCTTAGTCAAAATTTTAAACCACGTTTGCTTTAACTAAATGGTTTATACTTATTTTAGGCATTTTAAACCTGATGATGTAATTATTATTCCGAAAACGTTCGTGTAATTGATGTACTCCTTTTAAAGGTTTTTAAATATACCAATTTACAAAGATCTAACCTCTTTTTGTGATACGTGGTATACAGCCAGCTGCAGCATTATTTTCCTTGTGGATTTCTGTTATATTTTCTGCCATTTTTTAATATGTCTAGTCATATCATCCTAAAATAAAAATGCTTAGATGGATAAATGGAGTGATAAAAAAGCATATAATTAAGAATGAGTATATTTGGAGGGAAAGAAATTAAAAACTTTTATAACAATATAGATGAAATAATGCGACTGACAAAAAAAGGCGAAATTGGTCGTGGTGCTGAAAGAGACAACATAGGAGCATACGGTTTCGGTACCAGAAACAATAGAGGAGAGAGCATGGTACAATTCTGCGTAGAGAATAACCTATTAGTAGCCAACACCTTCTTTAAACAACATTCTAGAGGGCTATACACTTGGAAATCACCCGCGGACAGAAAAAATAAAATTGTTATAAATAAAATTCATTTGTCACGATAACAACTTCAAGAAGTACATTAAATCTATTAAAACATATCCAAGAGCTGACATTCATAGCGGTCACAATCCAGTTATAATGGATTTTAGACTAAAAAGATTTCTTAAAGCTAAAAGGGAAAAAGTGTCAAGAAAAATAAAAATCTCACAACTAAAGAACCCTGAAAAAAATGAAATAAGTATCAAAGTTAAGAAAGAAATAGACACGCTAGAGGACTTGATATAGCCAGACGTTTAAGTAACATGGATTGCTCTGAAAACGAAAATAACAGAGATACAAGAAGACAACATCGGGTTCACAAAAAAATAATAAAGAACAAGAATTGATAACGTAAGAGACCATGGATCTAATGGACGTAAGACGAAAACATAAAATAAACCCTATAGAATACAGACTAGTCATTAGAAATAGAATACAATAAAATCATTAGAAAAAAGTGCAGAGAAGCTAAAAAAACTGGATGTCAACTAAATGCCTAGAAATCGAACAACTTCAATGGATGGAAAAAAAGAACTAAAAATATTATATTCCTTACCTTAACATGAGATCGAAACAGCTTACCTGAAATTAGAAAAAATATGATTAGAAAAAGTCAAAAACGGGTAAAATTTTTAAATAGCGTATAAATAATCTACTGGGGTTTTAAAGTATTTTTTGTTTGTGAATGTTCGGATGAATAAAATATTTCTTCCTTAATCCAACGACGTAGGGGGGTGGTGACAAGAACATGTGCAGTAGTATCAGATTTAGAGTTAATTTGTGTTCAGTGACAAGTGTTGATTTTGCTTATCTGATATTTGTTTACGAAGAAAAGTTGGCAGTGGAGGTCTCCATACATTTTGCACATTACCTGCAGACAGAAAAGTTAAAATTGATAGAAATCCAATTGACATCATTTTGCTCGATAACAACTTCAAGAAGTACATAAAATCTACAATCCAGTTATAATGGATTTTAGACTAAAAAGGTTGGTTAAAGTTAAAAGGAAAACAATTTCAAGAAAGACATGTTATAACTGAAGAACCCTGTAAAGAAAAATGAAATAAGCATCAAGGTTGAGACAGAAATAGAAACGCTAGAGAACTTGGTACAGACAGACGTTGAAGTAATATAAACTGCTCTAAAAACGAAAATATCAAAGATACAAGTAGACAACATTAGGTTCACAAAAACCAAGAAAACAACAGAAAACAAGAATGAATAAAGCAAGTGATCATGGACCTCATGGACGTTAGACGAAAAAACAAAACAAACCCAACAGAATACAAACGACTCAATAAAATAATTAGAAAAAAGTGCAGAGAAGCTAAAGGAAACTAGATGTTAACCAAATTCCTATAAATTGAACAACTTTAGGAAAGATACGACACCTCCAATGACCATAAAAAGGTGCAGGAAATGACATATAGATACAGAAAGAGGCAAGAAACAACATTAAGAAACAATAATAACGAGTAAATTATAGGTACAGAAAACAAACTGGAGAGATGGAACGAATACATTCAGACACATTAGGACGATGATATAGCTTGTTCTCCAGCATTCACGGATGATCTAATAAATGAAAAAGGTCTAAAAATAACAAAAGAATACGTTATTTATGGAATATAAGCTCAGAAGAACGGAAAAGCCACCGGCCCGACAATATCAATTTCGAAATACTTAAATTAATTGCATACAACGAAAGTAAAAGCCTCGACTTAATAACAGCACTATTCAATAAGATATATGCTCACATAATCCATTGCCTCACACTGCGATGACTATCGAATATTAATGATGATGTCTTCTTCTTCTTCACGTGCCATCTCCTCTAAGAAGGTTGGCAACCATCATGGCAATTCGCACTTTCGACGCCGCTGCTCTAAAGAGGTCAGCAGAAGTGCAGTTAAACCAAGCTCTCAAATTATTCAACCAGGAGATGCGTCTTCTTCCGCGACTCCTTCTACCCTGTATTCTTCCTTACATTATTAATTGCAACAAGTTATAACGCGCGCCCGTCATAACATGTCCCAGATATTGCAGTTTTCTGACTTTAACTGTATTTAAGTACTCTTTATCTTTACCCATTCTTCTCAACAGCTTCTTTACCCAAGCATGATGTTGTAACATTTTTTTTATTATTAATATATCAAATTATTTTTAATTCCTTTTACCCCCGTGCATTACGCCGATGATTAGGAATCCTTGTGTTTACGATAGGAAAATATTATTGTAGACACCAAGCTGAAATGGAATTCCCTAATTAAGAAAGGTTTTTAATACTCTTCCGTCTTAATACTCTGTATGAAAAGAACAAATTCTTTCCGGTATGCAGTTTCTTTTTCATAAATTGGTAATTTTCGCCGAAGGCCCGTATCTTTTGACAATAATATAATCCTAAGGATTTTAATATTCTCAGGTCCAATTGTTAATACCGATTATTTTACCTCAAACTTTCCAATAGTCGTTAAGGCCTTACCTTCTGAGAAATACATACGACTGTCCGATGATTTTAAGTGGGGGATATACCTTCTTCTTTTTTTTTTCTTGGATAGTTGGTGAAATTTTTAGGGAACCAATTTACTTCTCGGTGGGCTCTTGTTGAGTGAAGTGATATCTCGTGATGCGCTTTGCTCACGATATTTCTTATCTTATCGTCGCTGTGAATTATTTTCTAAGTGTGTGTACACTTCATATTTGAGTTTTCTTTCCTTAGACTATATTAAATTATATATAGTTCTGCACTACCTTTAATGGTTATTAAATTCAGTGTTTAGTACCAGAAAAGTATTAAATTCAGTGAATTAAGCTGCCTTCGTCAAGATCTACTGTAAGTAATCTTTATCTACAATTATCTGGGCGAGTAATATGGTATGGTACCATATCACCTGCCATTATCTGGACGTATCATCTATATCTTCACCTGTAGATTGCCGATTTTTGAATGTAATTGAACCATTCAAGAAATTTCTATAAATATTACCTATGAACATACAAGTCTCAGTTTTTTATTAAATAATAGTGCGAGATAGTTAATTGACTTAACCAAGTGCGGTTTGGTTTATGTTTTCATTCCTGTAACCTTTTTGTTTTTTTTTTTTGTAAATTTAGGGTTAAGTAATTTTTGCTATCTTTTGTATTTCCTATAATTTTTGTTCATTATCTTTCCTATGATATCTCGAGATACGCCAAACTATATTTGTATATGATTGCCTTATATATCTTGGTAAAGATATTTTTTTATTACATTATAGCTTAATTTTATACATATATAACATCATTTTATAGTTGTGTATTTTTATTACCTGGGTTGCATTTAGCAGCATCATAATTTTGTGTTTAATATATTGTTATTGTTTTATGCATGTATTTTATTTGTCGGCTCCTAACAAGTTCCCTGATAAAATAATAGCTCTGAACAATTACTATCTTTAAATATTACTATGCTTTTGAACTGTAGAAAGATCAGGCTGATTAAGTTTCGTAGGTAAGTAAGTGTAATACTTAATATATTTATTATTTGTTTATATATTGCGTTGATCAGATTTATTTAATAATTTACTGTTGGTATGTTTCCTTGGGTTTGATCTCTGAACCTAAATATCTTTTCTTATCTCTTTTCTTTGCTAAGGTTTTCTTAATTTTCTCCTTAACCCCAAAAAATTGAGTGGCGCCCTGTTTCTATCTTCTCTTATCTTTGGTAATTTTACCCATCTATCTTTTTGTTTATTTCTGTATCCTTTCTAATATCTCTTATCCTATCTTTACCTATTTCTTCCGTTGGATCCATTCCCGGTTCCAAAAGCTAGTTTCGAACCCACAACTCGCTCTCCACCAACCATCTGGCTGCCGTCCGCAGTGTCTCCATTGGTTATCTTTCTAGCACCACCCAAAAAAGATTTCCGAGGTTACAATGTCTCATGTCCTTAAAACTTTTCTCAGAGTTATTCATACAAGAATTTACAAGAAGTGTGAGTTTCAGATGAGTGATACTCGATTCGGGTTTCGAATTGGACTGAGAACACCAGAAGCTCTTTTTGCCTTAAATGTTTTAACACAACGATGCAGAGCTACACATCAGATACTAGACTTTTTTTAGTAATACTTTTAAATTGAATTATTACCTGCGCAAAAAAAATAATGTCATAAAAATCTAAACATAAATACGGTATGTTAATACACATACGCTAAAGAGGTAGATGGATCGATCACCACTCGATCCAGCAAAGAGCGGAAGTGACTAATCAATACTTAGTCACAGAACCGGTCTTTCTCAAATCAACACTCCAAGATCGGTAAGGAGCTGTCACTAGATCGACACTCCTGCAGAAGCTGTTATCCTTCAGTCAACACCTTAGGGTCAGAAAAGTTCATAATAGATCATCACTGTAGCGGAAACTCTCGAAGATGAAACAGTCGGCATAAGAGTAAATGGAGTCTTAATTAACAACATCAGATATGCAGATGATACAGTAATAATAGCTGATAGTTTACAAGACCTGGAAAGACTCATGAACAAAATAGTCATGTGTAGTAGGGAGTACGGACTCTCTCTTAATGTCAAAAAGACGAAGTTTATGAAAATTTGTAAAAACAACTATAATACTAACGAAATCTTGATAGTAGAGGGCCAACAGATCGAAAGAGTAAAAAAGTACACTTACCTAGGAACACTTATAACAGAAAATAATGACTACACGGCAGAAATCAAAGTCAGAATCGAAAAAGCACGTTCTAATTTTATAAAAATGAAAAAGGTCCTATGTGGCAAAGATCTAACATTAGCTCTTAAAGTACGCCTAACAAAATGTTACGTATACAGTGTACTATATTATGGAGTGGAATCATGGACGTTAAATCTAGATACCATGAGACGACTTAACGCCTTTGAGATGTGGACCTATAGACGAATTATGAGGGTTTCCTGGGTAGATAGAGTTACAAACAATGAAATACTGAGAAGAATAGGCAAAGAGAAGGAAATTGAACTTACAATTAAAGAAAGAAAGCTACAGTATCTCGGACATGTGATGCGGGGCGATAAGTATGGCATCCTGCGACTCATAATGCAAGGAAAAATAGATGGCAGAAGAAGCATCGGAAGAAGACGAATTTCATGGCTGAAGAACCTGAGAGAATGGTTTGGATGCAGCTCAAAACAACTATTTAGAGCTACTGCCTCAAAAATTAAGATAGCTATGATGATTGCCAACCTCCGTAGCGGAGATGGCACCTGAAGAAGAAGAAGTAGCGGAACTCGATTCGCTCTTGTGACGTACAATGTTTTATACTGTTTTTGGCTTTCCATACTTCTGGCCCACATCGATGGACGTGGAATTCATCAATAGGAGTGGGTGTGCACAAAGCGTTGGTGGGACGGTAGCAATAGCTGGCGATGCATATCTTTACCCCTTCTATAAAGAAATTTAGGATAAAACACAGCTGATAGAGTATAAAATGCAGCGCTACCATCAACCATCAATCTTCTGTACTGAACTGAGACTGTAAGGCCTAGTTCGAAAGTACACAAAGCAGGACATATTGGGCGGAGAAATTTTTATACCCAACACTAAATAGTAGACGTCCTATTGAAACCTCGAAAAGGTTATATAGGACCAGAGTACAAGTATAAATGCGATATAACCAAATAGACACAGATAATCAGCTGTGTTAATTCTTTGTCAAAATCGTGCGATGGAGAATTATAACCTTGGCTTAGTATAGACAAATTGATATGCCTTATACGTGGGAATAAAATTGACATGGCAAAAGAGGGATGTCCCAGAAGAGAAATGAAAGATTCCTAAGGATTTGACCTTAAAGAAAAATGTAAGTCTAAGCTGAGAAAAGGCAGCAAATATTTGATTTCACGCAAAAAAATCCTATGTATCTCTTGATACGTAATTCGACCTAATAGGTCTCGTCAGAAGAGCTATTCATAGGGGTTCTCAACGTGAAAAATCAATATTTTCTGCCTTTTAAGAAGCAACAATAACATGGCTTCAATACGGACGCACTAGCGACATCTAATTAAACAATCGTAAAATAGTTTCGAAACACAATTCAGATTTCTGCTTTATAATCTGAGCCTTCTAAGAATTGCAAGGCAAACAAACGTTGATAAAAGATGTTAAAAGAGACATGGGGAATCTAAAATTTGCATTCCACGACATGCCTTTTACAACTAAGCAGAAATCCTTAGCGAATTGTGCTTCTAGTACTCACACAGAGTAAATCCGAATAAAATGAGAAAAGGCAGCAAATATTTGATTTCACGCAAAACAAATCCTATGTATCTCTTGATATGTATTTCGACCTAATAGGTCTCGTCAGAAGAACTATTCATAGGGGTTCTCAACGTGAAAAATCAATATTTTTCTGCTTTTTAAGAAGCAACAATAACATGACTTCAATACGGACGCACTAGCGACATCTAATTAAAACAATCGTAAAATAGTTTCGAAACACAATTCAGATTTCTGCTTTATAATCTGAGCCTTCTAAGAATTGCAAGGCAAACAGACGTTGATAAAAGATGTTAAAAGTAAGTCTAAGCTTTTAAGAAAAAGATCAAAAATAGGAAGTCAACAAAAATTTTCTAAGCTAAAAATTTTTACGACCGGAAGTAAATCATGACATTTTTATACAAGTATTTTGCACACTGATCACGAATTTGTGGTTAAAATAAGTGTTATCTATCGTTGTTTGTGGGTTATACCGATTTTATCAACTTTGTTAATGCAAGAAGTGAGTCGATATTTCTTTTTGACAATTTTTGTCGTAATAACTTTAAAGAGCTGAATCAGAATCTGTCATCTATCTATTACACTTTTTTTAATCTAAGACTGGACAGACGGACAGACAAACATAATATCTAGTATAGAAATTTTAGTTTCGTATTATTATTTTTCGATCCAATTCGTGTCAATAAGATTTAAGGAACGAGTATATAAAACAGCTTTTAGACCAACTGTTCTGTACCGTGCTAAAACCTTCTTTATGAATAAGAAATCTCAAGAATCTACAATAAGCAAAAGAACACTCAGATTACAATAGGTAGGATATTGGTATAAAATAGAAACTGAGAGTTTCTATTTACCGCAAATGCTTTCTAGATCCTATTTCTTACGTGGATCAGTCTTTTTTTGTTTATCTTATCTTCTTGACAATATCTCTCCATTTTTTCCTGCCTCTAGTTCTTCCTCTCCATTCACTGACTCCTGCCCTTTGAAGGTCTTCTTCAACTTCTTGCAGCCACTTTGATCTCGGTCTTCCCCTTCTCTTTCTTCCCTCTGGATTCCATTCTATCATTGCGTATGTCACTGCCTCATCGCCTGCTCGCCAAATGTGACCTAAGCATCTAACTCTGCATTGCTTTATTTTAGTTACGATGTCTTCCTTAAGTTCTTTCTTAATTTCTGCATTTGTTCTGCTTCTATATTCATTTTGTTCTGTTCTGATTGGTCCTAGTATGGTTCTCATAATCTTTCTCTCTGCCATTCTTAAGTCTTCTTCATCTTTTTTAACCATCGTCATTGTTTCCCCTGCATATAATAATATTGGTCTAATTATGGTGTTATAAATGCTCATCTTGCTTTTTTTAGTCAGTGTTTTGCTTTTAAGTAATCTTTTGTTTGCAAAATAAGCTTTATTCGCTGCTAATATTTTTTCTTTTATTTCGAATTTCCTTTCTCCGGATTTACTTATTGTAATTCCTAGGTATTTGAAGTATTCTACTTCTTCAAACTCAGAACTTCCTATTTTGATTTTTTTCTTCATTGGTTTTTTCCCTAATCTTAATATTTTTGTCTTTTCTTGATTTAATCTTAGCCCCATTACCTCCCCTTTCTCTCTTATTTCTTCAAGCATTTCTTTCATTATTTTTCTGTTCTTTGCAATAATAGCAATATCGTCTGCATATGCAATTATTTGACCACCTCTTGTTCTGAGATTTCCTTTATTTATATTTCGCAGTACATATTCCAATGCTAGATTAAATGGCGTTGTTGATAAGGCATCTCCTTGTTTCATCCCTTTATTTATACTGAATTCCTCTGTCTCTCCTCTTTGTGTCTTTATGCTTATTTTTGTAGTTCTCATTGTCATTTCTATTAATTTTCTGAGTTTATGTGGAATTTTTAATTTTTTAAGTGCTGTCATTAATACGTTCCTTTTAATTGAATCGAATGCCTGTTTGAAGTCTATGAATAACATTTCCAATTCTAATTTATACTCGTTTGCTTTTTCCGTTATTTGTTTTATTGTGTGTATTGCATCTATTGTAGATCTTCCTTCTGTGAATCCACATTGGTACTGTCCTACTGCCTGCTTTGTGATCTTTGATAACCTCTTTTTGATTATTGATGTCAATATTTTATATGTTGTATTTAGTAATGTTATTCCTCTATAATTTTCATAGATTTGTTGGTCTCCCTTTTTATGTACTGTTATGATCTGTCCTACCTCCCAGTCACCTGGCATTTTCTCTTCTTTCCATATATTTTTCAATAGTGCCAGTATTTTTCCTCTTAGTTCCCTTCCCCCGTATTTTATTAATTCCATATTAATTCCATCTTTACCAGGGGCTTTTGCATTTTTGCTTCTCTGTATTACTTCATCCAATTCCTCTAATGTTGGTTCTTTTGAAATTTCGATGTCTACTTCATTTGATTTTTCTTCGTGGACTGTTTCCTCCTCGTTATGCATTTCTTCTTCTGTTGTTTCCTCCGTCAAGAGCTCTCTGTAGTAATCTCTCCATACTTGCTTGTATTCTTGGTCCTCTATTATCACTATTCCCTCTCTATTTTTTATTCCATTTGTTTTGCCCTTGTATTTTTTGTTTTGTTCTTTAATCTTTTTGTAAAAACTTTTCGTATTTCTGTTTGTTCTTTCCTGCTCTATTTCCTGCATTTTTTTGTCTACCCATCTTCTTTTATTTTGCCTTATCACTTTCTTAGCATTCCTTCTTAATTTTTCATATTCTTCTCTGTCTTCCTCTTTATCTGTTCTTAGCCATTATTTCTGGCTTGCACTTTTTTTCCTATTATTTCTCTACATTCTTGGTTATACCATTCGTTTTTTGTTTTAGCCTGACTTTTACCTATCTGCATATTTGCACCTTCTTCTATTGATTTTTTGATCGTCTCCCCTTCTGTGCTTAATCTTCTGCTTCATATATCTCTTTTATTTGAACTGTTACTGCCTTTGCATATTTTTTTCTTACTTCTTCATTACTCAATTTATTGACATTCCACTTTTTATGTTGGTTTTATTGTTTTGTTTCAATTTTAACGTTTTGTCTTATAGTGGCTGTGACCATCTAGTGGTCTAAATCTGCACACGGACAATCAAAGGTAATTACGGATTTAAAAAGATTTGAAAGAAAAAAATAGAAAGTTGAAGAAAAGGGTTCTGGATAGGAGAAAGTGGTGAAAGATAACATTTAGTTAAGGGCCTCTAGTTACAAGGCATCTAGGTAGCATTTTGATAATAATTTATACTTTTATTATTGATATTAACGAAACGAGACGAAAATTTATAATATGCTCTGTTTACTATATTTTTTACCGTGTAAACACATAATTGTGGTTAGTTCAGTGAATATACACATACAGCCAAATTTTATTCGGTTTGAAACACGGTTGAGTTATGTTACGAATTATTGCCAAGATAAAAATATATATGATTTCCACAAACCATTTTGAGCGCCATTTATTCGAATGTTTCGCAATGTGAAAATCAGATTGACGAAAATAAGGTTTATTTTCAAAGGGGAATGTCTACTTGTCAGATAAGTCGTGTGTGTAGAATGAGTTCTTTATTGGACTTATATTGTACAATGGAGGTTCACTATAAATTGTTTAACAACTTGGATGAAAACGTAGAGATAACATTCTTCTTCTTCTTCTTTTTGTGCCACTCCTATCGGAGATTGGAAATCATCAAGGCTATTCTGACCTTGTTTACGGCTGACCTAAAGAGTTCATTAGTGGTACAGCCAAACCACTCTCTCAAATTCCGCAACCATGACATTCTTCTACGGCCTGGATTCCGTTTTCCTTCTATTTTTCCCTGCATTATATTTTGAAGTAATGCATATTTATGTCCTCTCATCAGGTGACCAAAATATTCGAGTTTTCTTCGCTTTAGCGTTAATAAAATCTCTGGGTCTTTTCCTATTCTTCGTATTACTTCACAGTTTGTTATTCTTTCAACCCAACTAATCTTCAGCATTCGACGGTAGCACGCCATCTCGAAACTTTCAATATTTTTCATGTTGTTCTGTTTGAGAGTCCAGGCCTCTACACCGTATAATAGCGTGTTAAATACATAGCCTCTCAGCATTCTTAATCGTAGAGGGTTGCTTATATTTCTGTTGCAGAAGAATTTTCTCATCTTTATGAAGGTGGCCCTGGCAATTTCGATACGTCTTTTTATTTCACTGTTTTGGTCTCCAGTTTCGTTTATTAAAGTTCCCAAATATTTGTAGTTTGATACTTTTTCAACTTGAGTGCCGTTTATACTAATATACGCTGGTTGTGTCATGTTTTTACTGAAGACCATATACTTGGTTTTTTTTAATATTGATATTTATACCATAATTGTTGCAAGCAATATTTATGTCTGTAAGTAATCTTTGTAATTCTTCTATTGTTCTTGCAACTAGTACAGTGTCGTCCGCGTATCGAATATTATTTACAATCTCTCCAGTAATTACGATTCCTCCGTTTGCTTGTAAAAGGGCTTCCTGACAGATGCTTTCACTATATACATTAAATAACAGAGGTGACAAAATGCAACCCTGTCGTACTCCTCTACGTATTTCTATTGCTTGTGATGTTTCAGTTTCTATTTTGATGTTAGCTTTCTGATTCCAATATAGATTGAGAATTATTCGCAGGTCTTTATTATCTATGTCCTTCCTTTCAAGAATCTCTCTAAGCTTATTATGGCGTACTCTGTCAAACGCTTTTTCAAAATCGATAAAACACGTATGTACCTCCTGATTAACGTCTAGGCATCTTTGTGTGAGAATATTCAAACCGAAGAGAGCTTCTCGAGCACCAAGCCCTTTTCTGAACCCCATCTGTGTATTACTAATATCTGACTCCAACTTTTGATAAACTCGGTTGTGGATGATTTTTAGAAATATCTTTAGTAGGTGTCTCATTAAAGATATTGTTCGATGTTCTGAACATTCTTTAGCATTAGATTTCTTTGGCAGTGTAACGAATGTAGACAACAGCCACTCTTGAGGTATAATGCCAGTATCGTATATTGTATTAAATAAGTGCAATATTATACCTATTGATTCATCATTCAAGAGCTTTAGCAATTCGGTAGGAACCTCATCCGGTCCATTTGCCTTCCCAGTTTTGGAATTTTTAAGTGCCATTTCTACTTCACATTTTAGAATTTCAGGTAGGTAAATAATATAAATAATTTCAGAGATAACATTAAAGAAAGACAACTATTCTAAGGCGCAATACAATTTGTATTTTTATTATACACACTTAACTTTTTTAAAAAGACTCTGAAAGGTCTAAGTCTTACTTAAATATTATCTTTCAGCTAAAACAACAAAATAGTTATTAAGTGTCGGTTAACAACTTTTGATTATAAAAAACCACACCTCACTATTTTTGAAATTATCTTTTGAGGACGATTTCCGGAGTGTAAATCGAAACGTTAAACTTTAGCTAAAAATAAAATTTCGTTTTAATCAACTAGGATTAATCCCATATAAAGAAAATATTTAATTTAAATTCAGCGTCCAAAAATTAAAATTATAAAAGTATAAAAGAACATAAATATTGAAGTTCTCGAATAATAAAGAAAATTGAATGGAAGGAATAATGGAATTACCTGATCCTTGTCTTTAACTTCTTTTTTTTTAGCTCTTCTCGCCTACTGGTGAATAGCTAGATTTTAAATTCGAACTATCAGAAGGCGGAAGGCTTCAATACACACCTTCAAAACATATTTATCACCCTAAACGATGTTACATTTGATCAAGCCTCCCGTGCTACTACTGAGAAATCAATTCATGAATTACTCGAAACTCCATTAAATCCGTAGATCCCCCATGAGCACCAACTCATGGCACCTGTGGAACAACAACCATTGGAGAATTACTGCCAAATAGGCAACTTCCGCTGAGCATAACCCATAACCTGACGAAAATAGTCAACGCCTAATCGTACACTCCGATTTATTTTCTAAACTTCCTTGCTAAAGTCTTCGGGAGAAGCCTTAAAAGGACCTTTTCGAGACTCGTAGAATTTACACACAGAAACAACATCATCACGTCATTCCCATTCGGTATTTGAGGAGGTCATTCTAGCAACACCGCCTTGAGTGAAATAGTCCCTCACATGACTCCAATGTTAAAAGACCTTTGTCGTTGACAGTTTTCGCAATGCTCAGCTCGGCTTGCCATCAGATTTGTCTGACTTCTACACACTTACATCTCAAATAGAAGCATCACGGTAAAGTTTAAAAATCAACTTCTGCACTCCCACAGCAGGATTGCCCCAAGGTTCCATTCTAATGATTATACTGTTTACAATATATAACAGCGACTTCACTAATCCTAAAAACACCAATACTATTACCCTGTGGCGCCCAGAGCTCAGCAACCAAGATACCAAACTTCAGTGGGTGCGTGAAGCCGTCGGATCTAGGGACCAGAGAACATCGACAGTAATTGGGTAAATATGTATTTGGCGCCGGAACGCGCCGGAATCCCAACGGATCCATAATCTATTCGGATCCCAATGTTATACGAAATTATTACTATACCATAACCCTATTTTGAGCGGACGACGCTAATCTTGTAACAGTAGCAGGATATACCTATGTCATGGCAAGGCATCCTCAGTCGCCTAAACCGTATCGATAGGTGATACGGGAGAAGGAGAATAACACCTAACCCTAACAACACTTAACTCATTTTCTTCAGACATTCAACCACTGGCGGTTACCATATATAGCATTCACAAGGAAGAATTGACCTAGGGCTATAAAAGCCAACTTAAATTCAACGATCAGATCGAGTCTCTAAGAGTGGTGTTCACCAAAACACTTAACTGGAGACATGATCTGCTGGCAACTCAACTTAACGATCGATGTGGAAAATTTGGAAAGACCCAAGCCAAAACACGCATACATACATAGAAAACGTATATTCGACCTCTTATTGAATACATACCACACATATACGCTCTGCTTAATCAAGAGATCTCACAAAGGCTGCACTTCTTGGAGAAAAGTATTTTTTTTTTAATTACAAATCCCATTATTTTTACCTAACTTAATTAACTATCCGACCTTTCAGCAACAGTAGAGAGGTTCTCCTTTATAAGCAGGAGTTATATCCTAAAAAATCATCTGGCGTTACATCTGAGTCCAAAACAACCGAAAAACTCCATGCTCATCTTTCGGCAATGTATTAGTACGTCATACATCCTAAAGAGAAACTTCTTTTCTCACTCAAGAATCTGGTGACCACTGCCAGCAGCGAACTCTGACGAGAACATCGATTTCCTCGAGGCAACATCTCCTATTTATCGTATTTAGATAAAGTTTACTTGGAGCTTTGCACATGTACAGGGAAGGATCGACTTTCTGGTGGTTTCTCGATCCCATTTATCAGTTAAACAATAAAAAAGCAAATTCTGAAAATGACCCTCCTCCAAGCTCACTTCTCCTATGGACAACATCCTGCACTGCAGAACACCAGAACACCTAACCCCACCATAACCGCCATCATCAGTGATTTTCAATATCCCACGATACTAGTGCTACCACACACAACCAAGAGCACGTCCTAAATAGACACAAAAATGTACCTAAACGGGACCACCAACATCTCTCTCGTCAATCCTGAAGAAAGTCATAATAAAACCATAGATACATAGGTTACTGCAACTCTTAATTCAAGAAAATTTCAAGGGAAGAGCAACATAAACTTTAGTCTAATGGAAGTTCATTTTATCCAACAATAAAACACTGAAAACTATTTTTTAACACTTCCACAAATGTTATTAAAATTGTAATACCTTTCTCAAGTAAGCTATTTTTGCTATGCGTCTAACACTTTATAGTCTTTAACTGAATAACTTAAGGACGAGAGAACTATTGGTCTCAACTTGGTTATGAGGATTATATCTGTTTTTTTAATTTGTTAATTTTCATTGATTCTAATAACAGCTTAAGGCCTTTATTTTGAATGTTGTAGCATGTATAAATTCCTTATAACCATCGAATATTCAAAGTATAAAATTTATCTGGTACCCCCCTGGGCCAAGTATAGATATTTTGCTAAGTCTCTGTATATATTTTGATGTAAAGGAAAACTTTCTAATTCAACTGCGTGATAAAAATATTTTTACTTGTTTAATTCTGCGATTTTAAAAGCTGGGGATGATCAAGGTCATAAGATACGATGTGAAGCGGTGTTAGAAAATAATTCTGGTTTGCTAGTCCCATTAACTTGTTGGGGGGTAAGAGAAAACGGTAGAAGCAGGTACATAGACTAAAAAAGTCAAATTCAGTTTTGGAAGAGATTTTTTGGGGACAACACGCGGCGAGTGTCGGCGTTAAAAAGCCGGCAAATTGGTTGAAAAAAGTGAATTATACTTAATGTAATGTGTCAGTTTTGAAAGAGTAATCACTGTTTATCTGTTTTTATGCCGTCTCTCATCTAAGAGATTTGTAAAACGGCGTTTACAATAACTTTGAAAAATAAACACATGTTTCCATTTTGCATAGCAGATTCCATCCTCGTTTTGTTTATCCCTGGTTGTCATCCCAGACATATTTCGCAGTTTGGAGATGCATTTGTTGGTGTGGCAGAGAATCTAAATCCAGTTTTAACCCCAGAAATTTCAAAGAAAAAATTAACATTTAGTGAAATACCTGGTACCATTTTAAAGTTAAACTTTTTTCATGTAAAAATAAACAGTTTTTCATTTATAACATTATTACATTTGTAAATTATAACCACATAAATTTTAATCTGTTTTGTTAAATATTTGCTTTCATAACAAGTTAAGAAATTTTATTAATAATAATTCATATTGTTCTGAACCTATTTTCTTGTGGCATTTTAAAGTAATTACTATTTAAATAAGAATAGTAATTACTATTTAAGCTAAAATTAAAGGTTAAAGTTTATTGACCTTTCATTTTCCACTTCCGAAATATTTTTCAAAATACAGACGTTTTTATTTTTAAAACGATTTACATAGTGGAAATTGAAACGTCAATAAACTTACTTTACCCTTTAATTGTGGCTTATTGCCATTTAAATAGTAAATAATAATAATTAAAATTATAAATGTTAGGGTATGGCTAAGCTATTATATTAATAATTCCTAAAGTTTAGAATTTAATATTGACATCGGATAGTTATTTTTATTTTTTGACATTAGGTTGTTTTTGTTTTTTAAAAAAGGTTAACCTCTATGCTCTATGGTAAGTTCTTGTAGTATCTCCAATTTCTAGAGTTTGTAAACGGATAGAACATAGCAAGTTTGATTTTGTGTTATTTTGTATTTATTTTTGTAACTATTTATATAGTATTTTTTGTAATATTTATAGTTGTAACTGTTTGTGGTGGCATAATAATAAATATTTAATTTTCTTCTCTAAACCATTTTGTTTTTTTTTAAAGTTTCTAATCCCTTTTTCATTTTTTTTGTGTTTGTTAGAAAGGAATAGCCTTTTCTTTCATCCAACAGGAAAATTCTTTTTAGCGGCGTCTATTTTAAATAGCTTGAGAACCTTCTTGTAATGTTTCAAATCCTTTATAAAAGGTATATAATACAATGCCCAAACGGGCTATCACAATTACATTATAAAACGTTTTCGGATTGTTTAAATCCATCATCAGTATAAACGAGGTAACATGCTATGAGCCACCAACATGTATGGGTCAAAACCCTTTAAATGTTATAAATTTACAGTTGTTTTACATTATATATGGTTATAGATTATGATGTTTAAGTTACCGTTGGAATTGGTAACATGGCGACGTATGACACTACATAGGTAAAATGGTACTGAGACGAAGTGTTTTCGAGGACCTGTTGATAACAACTCGAGTTGTTGAAATAAATTTTTTGTGATATATGGTATACAGCTAGCTACCGGAACTTAGTTTCCTAGTGGATTTCTTGTATTGTGTTTGTCCAGGAGATTCATGTTAGTACCCTTTTTATCTCATTTTGGTAGTTATCCTGGTGGGTTACCCTATCTCTAGCTCCATAATTTCTGTCTCCATTTTTAAGCCCCTTATAGTAATACCTTAGGTGGTATTAATTTGAAATTCGTTATTAAAAGAATGGTGATAATCTAGAAGGTGAACTGTGTAAGTAGAATCTGTTTTTCTGTTATTAAAAGCTCTTTTGTGTTCTGCTATACAATTGCTAAAGATTCTACCCGTTCGACCGATGTAAATTTTGGCCAGTCGCCACATTTGAGTTTGTATACCCCACTGTGTAATTGCTTTTTATTCTGGCTCTTGTTGTTCTTAATATATTTAATTAAGTTAGTGTTTAGAGGAATTAATTTATTAAACATAACACTAAAATTAATCATCATTAATAACAACCAAGTGAAAACAAATAAACTGAATGAAATTATAACACTAGCAGAAGAATAACAAGATTTATGTATATATTTATGTGTAGACAATAACTACAACGATGTGTACTTTACACGTTTACAATTATAGTTTTACAATGCGTTTACTCGTACGTATTCTATTATACAAATGTAATTGAACGGCTCCGTAAATCCTCAGCATACATCTGCTCTTGTTATTCGCTTTCATTCATACAAAAATCATGCCAAATGGTTGCATTGGAAACGAATCAATGTCAAATTAACTAACCTTTACATCTAAACATTTTGCACAATACCAGCTGCACGCAGGTATCTTTTGCTTATTCTGAGTATATTTTCAAGTAGTATGTATTAAGAGTTTATGTTTATTAATGTATTAATTATTTATTATTTATCATTATTTTATTAAAATACATTAATCGAGATACTTTTTGGAATTTTATAATAATACATTTTTTTCATAAATAACGTATTTTCTTTATTTTTTGCATTGAAAAACCAGAAAATAAAATAAATTCCTTTTCGATATGGATAAACGAAATGTGCAACAGTAAATTCTTATAGTTTACGTTCTTCTTCTTCTTAACGTGCCATATCAAGTCCCCTTGACGTTGGCCATTAACATGGCGAAACTGTCTCTGTCTCAAGCTATTCTAAATAGTTGCTCAGCTTTCTTTACGTAGTTTACGTTACTTTTTTTTATTTACAATTAAGGCGCATCAATCTAAGTGGTTATTAGCGCCGCTTGGTATTACAATTTTTTGCATTTTTGGATACATAATATACTTATACAGACTTTGACATACATAGATTTTTACATACATAAATATTAGTTAAACTAAGTACATTGGTTAATAGAAGATTACACATTTATTAGTACACGCACTGATGTTTAAATTTGGTTATATATTCCTATTGATTTCAGAAAACTTAAAACAGACGAATAGACACAGTTTTCTTCTAACATTCGCGTAGCGTTGTCGGTAGGTTACACTTTTTCCTCTAATTTGAATATGCAGGGCATTTAATTAAGAAATGTTGGCAACTTAGACTGTTAAAACACTTACCGCACATTGGATGAACACTTCCAGTAACATAGTATTCATGTGTTAAGCGTGTATGTCCTACTCTCAGACTGTTTATTATAATTTGGTCTTTCCTGTTGCTACACATTATCTTCCATCTTGTAACTATTGTTTTTATGTCTCGTATGTTTTTGTTGAGATTGATTCCATTCTTGAAGCCACCGTTCTTTCAATGTCGAGTTAATGCAGTGATGAAAATCTTTCTTATAGGTAGGTCCTATCAAGTTTTCGTTGTTAACTGAAGATTTGGCGGCAGCACCGACTCTTTCCTTACCATGTATACCTGTTGCCGAGAGGGGGCATTTGGGCCTGTGGGACCCATCGCCGGCTCTTCGGACTTCTTCCTGTCTCCGGAATTTGATCGGGTGTTGACCATCTTTGTTTGTCGCTATCGAAAGGGTTAATAATCGCTACTGGTATAAAGTAACAGTTACCGTGACAAGTATCGGTTATAGGTAACAGTTCCAAGGAACGGTTACGAAATAACGGATCAAAGATAGAAAACAGAACAGGTACAATAATCTAAGTATTCCTTGACTTACGGAAGGAATAGCTTAGTAAATCAAAATAAATCAAACGGTATAAAAATATAATACAAGGTAAATGCTCCTAGGTGTTTCTTGACTTAGGACAGAAATATAAAAGAAAGTGAAAATATGCAAATGTGAAAATAAAATATGGAAATATTTCTAAGTGTTTCTTGACTTACGGAAGAAACGGCTTAGAAAATAAAACATTCAAAGTATAAAACAAGAAATGCAAAAGGGAAATAGATTATAGAAATATGTCTAAGTGTTTCTTGACTTACGGAAGAAACAACTTAGAGCAGAAAATAAACAAGAGAATATGGTAAAATAGATGTACAAATATTTAAAAGTGTTTCTTAACTTACGGAAGAACAACTATAATAAAAAATAGAAAATAAAATAGTCAATAATATGAAATAATATCTTAGATAAAAGTATCAGAAATAATAATGCAAATATGAAAATACTTCTAAGTGTTCTTTTGACTCACCGGAAAAGAACGACTTAGACACACACAAATTAACAAGTCGAATAAAATAGCAAAGCAATATTTCTAAGAGTTCTTTGACTTACCAGAAAGAACAGCTTAGATACAAATACAAGAAAATAATCAATCAAAATAATCAAATAAAATATCAAACAATAAGTACATGAATAATGTGTAATATTCTAACCTGAAAAGGTCTGAATATACAATAATGCTAAAATAAAAATGGTATATAGGAAATCAGAAATAAAACAATAACTTAGTTGGAACAATAATAGCACCGACTAGGTCTACAGTAGAAGAGGCAAGCTCGACTGACTGATGAGAGAAATTCCATCTGCTTTTATATAAAACTAATCCTTTGTTTTACGTAGCAAAAGTGGAATTTCCCTGCATCGAGTCAATTAGAAATTCGGATTTGCCCAAACTTGGAATTTCCAAGTATTTCTCCGAATTTCTAAATGCGTCCGGCACGGTTGTCAGCTTCTACCTGACACGCCTCCGGAGACATACCTAGGTATATGTGACGGAATCCACATAAATTTTACAATCGCATTCTTTTGCTAAAGTTGGTACAAGTGGTTCTTTATCAATCGCAACAATGGATGAGTTGGGTTAATGGTGCCAAAGCTACTCATGGAACTTAAGGAATCTGTTATTATTAGGCACCTGTCTAATTTGGCGTTAAGTGCATATTCTAATGCTTTGTAGATTGCAAATAGTTCTCCTGTATATACTGTGCTAAAATTTGAGATTTTGTATGAAGCAGTGTAGTCGTTGTGTATGAGGGCACATTCCACTTCTTTTTCTGATTTGGAAGCATCAGTATAAATATGTTGGTAATTCTGGTACTCGCCAATCTTACTGTAAAATTGTTTAACAATTTTAAGGTCGCTTTAAGGTATTTGTCTAGATTCCAATGAGTTATTAACAAAAATAGAAACCCCTCCACTGTCTTTTTTAAAATCACGTCTGTTTTTATGATAACCTGTAAATGCCTTTGATTTTGCTAATTTTTGGTCAATAAAATTCGTTTCTTGGAGACATATTATTGAAGGAGAGTGTTTAGTTATTAATAATTTAAACATTTCTAGTTGTGTATAATAACCGTTTATGTTCCACTAAAGAATTGACATCTTTGTTCTATATGTTTATTTTTATTCTTGTACTTGATCGCTCTCTAATTCAGAGGAGGAATTTGTATCCAGCAATTTGGATATTTTGCGCTTAATCTTTGTGCAACGTGTTTTCATTATTTTTTCATTGAACAGAGGGTAAATGTTGTTTAATAATTTTAGTAACCCTCAATATCTTTTGTAAAAGTTTGAGCAACACTCAATATGTCGGGTGAACCATACGCGTTTTCAAAAAAGTTTATCGTTTCTTGGTAATTAAGAACACTTTATATATACACAATGTATATTATATACAGGGTGTTTCAAAAAAGGTAACCCCGTCTTCTAGGGTAGGTAAAAAACTGAAAAATAATTGGTGCTTGCTTAGTAAAAAATTTTTGTAACTCCATCCGTTTTCAAGATACAGGGCGTTGAAGAAAAAAAAAATTTTACCCATTTTTTACGATTTTGCCGAAACTACAGGCAACATTGTAATGAAATTGTATACGAATATGCTTTGGAAGCTGATACATCCCATGAATTTGTTTTTATATCTGATTCTCATAGAGGGCGCTAGTTACACGGATCGTACTAAATATCAATATAACTTTTTTAAGAGTTTAATTATTAATCAAAATTTCAAGTAAACTTAAATATCATTCAATTTTACACGAAAAAGGTACTCTTGGTAAAACTCGATACTGGGTTATGACGACAAATCAACAATAATTAGAGTTTTGAAACCTTGTTATTTGTAAAATCAAATCAAAATGTACTCAAATGTTGAATACACTGACATGTTTTTAACCTTAGGCGAATGTTTAGGATGTTCTAGTGCAGCTGTGACACGTTATGCAGAAAAGTTTCTAGAGAATACAGTAAAAGGGAGTAGATCAAAAAAATCTGGAGACGAACAACAAGAACAATTAATAAAGAAAATAATATTTTAAATTTACTTGATCAAGATCCAACAGTTAGCGCAAGGAATATAGCAAGACAAATAAATACTTCTTCTTCAAGTACTTGGCGGATACTGAAAAAACAGCAATTACATCCTTATCATTACAGACAAGTCCAAGAGCTCTTGCCAGATGATCTACGGTTAGAGTGGATTTTTATGAAACATTGCAACAAAGGAGAGCCCACAATTCAAATTGTTTAAAATGCATTCTTTTTACTGACGAGGCCACCTTTACGCGACAAAGTATGTTTAACTCCCATAATGCACACTACTGGTGTGATGAGAATCCACGAGTCAAAAGGGTATCACATTACCAATACTCATTTAAAGTTAATGTTTGGGCAGCAACTTAGGTAACAAATTAATAGATTATCATATTCTACATGGAAATTTAAATGGTGATATGTATCTCGATTTTTTAAACAATTCCTTATTCGAGATATTAAAAGATTTAACGCTAAACGAGCGAAGATCTTCATTTTTTATGCACGATGGAGCTCCACCACACTTTGATAGAAGGTGTTGTAATTGGTTGAGTAATCATTTTCCGAATCGATGGATTGGTAGAGGTGCAGAAGCTCCGGTTTATTGGCCTCCTCGGTCATGCGATTTTAACCCTTTGGACTACGCAGTTTGGTCGTATATTAAGGAAAAATTCTATGCCACAGAGGTAAATTCACGCCAAGAATTGGAAGAAAGAATTCAACGTCAATTTGATGACATCATAGCTGATCCCCTACCGTTTAGAAGGTTAATGGAATCTTTAGAAAAAAGAATAGACTTGTGTATTCGCGAAAACGGAGGGCATTTTGAACACTTACTGTAATTGAATTTTATTTTATGTTCTTAGTCATTAATTTAGTTAATTAATTTTCTTCTTGTGAGTTTTGTTTAATTATAGGCTATTCCACGAATATACGACTGTTTTGATTTACTGCGACAATGAATATTTTACTGTCCAAGTAGAAGTATGAAGGTCAATTGGTCTAATCATTATTCCAATAAAAAGGGTCTACTAGTATGACAACTAAACCAAAAATATTTCAGTTAAAATCTACAAATAAATACAATGACGTCTGTGAATCCAAATGTGTTCATCAGACATTTGGGTAAGCTTTCCGTGAAATGTAAACACCAAAGAGGCGTGCCGGGTTTCTTTGATATAACACAATTTATTACTTTATTAGGTATTACAACTGTAATAAAAATAAATATACTATTTTTAATATAAATGAAAATAAATTGGCAGAACGATGGTTCAAAACCAGAAAAAGGATCTAATATTTCACTTTGTTAGTTTTAAATATTTGTTTGCTTTGAGTTTATGTACTCAGTACCGAGTCGTTACAGATATTAAAAAGTAACGAAAATTTATATACAGTTTCATATATCGCCGACTGATTATGGCTGTGCGTCTGATCGTTGATGATAGTTTTAGAAGATTAAGAGAATAAGTAAATAAGTAAGTTTTTTGTTTTTTTAATATTAATTGAATATTCGACTAAAAAATTTACACTATTTGATCACTTAAGTATTGTTACATTTCGTTTAAATCACATAATTAAAAAACCAACTTGTTTACAATAAAATAATTGAAATAAAAAATAAATTCCATGATAGTAATTATATACTTCAAAATCTGAATTACAACTGTTTTATAAACTATTAACTTTATATTTATATCATGACTTCATATTTAAATCTAAGGTTTATATCTGTTGTAACAGTATTTTAAAAATGGGGAGAATTTACTATTGTACAATTATTGGACCATTTAAATCGACACCTTAAAGCGAATTTAAAACAGTCGTATATTCGTGGAATGGAGTATACTAACTATTTTATACCAGCATCAATTATTACTTCATAATTATCAAATCAAAATATTCCGAAAACGGTACATAGTATCGAGTTTTACTAAGAGTACCTTTTTCGTGTAAAATTGAATGATGTTTAAGTTTACTTGAAATTTTGATTAATAATTATACTCTTAAAAAAGTTATATTGACTAATACTTAGTACGATCCGTGTAACTAGCGCCCTCTATGAGAATCAGATATAAAAACAAATTCATGGGATGTATCAGCTTCCAAAACATATTCGTATAAAATTTCATTACAATGTTGCCAGTAGTTTCGGCAAAATCGTAAAAAATGCGTAAATTTTTTTTCTTCAACGCCCTGTATCTTGAAAACGGATGGAGTTACAAAAATTTTTTACTAAGCAAACCCCAATTATTTTTCAGGTTTTTACGTACTCGAGACGGGGTTACCTTTTTGAAACACCCTGTAGAAGATACATTATTAGACAGTATCCCTGTCTGAGTCCTTTAGTGGCCATAAAGACTTCCAATATTTTATTTGTCAATTTAATTTTAGATTTGGAGTTTGTGTACAGTTCTTTCTATGCATGAATGAGAATTATATTATGTTAATTTTCTATAGAGAAAATTTATTTTAAAGTAAAATTAATTTCTAAAACAAAATTAGTTAATTTTTGCATGCGATATTATTATTAATTAATCAAGACTTTGTATTACTTTTGCTAGCAGCACGTGTTGACTGTGTGCAATGTAACAAATACATCGCAGACTTTTCTAATTGTTTACTAAACGATTTAAAAATGTATACGGACTTCTGTAGATAATTGCATCTAAATGCACTCATTAGTAAAATAAAAAGGAAACAGTCGAGTCCCTAAGCGACTTTTAATTTTCCTAATTGCAGGTATTTAGAACTATATAATCTGAATCGAGCCTGCACCGGCTATTTTTAGTTGTTTTGGCTTTTCATTCTGGAATAAAGTATTCATTAAATATCACTTACTAACACTTGTGTGGTTTGTTAAGTCGTTTTATTTGTCGTCGACAATTTTAAGCCAATTACCCTTGTGTTAACGATCGTTCTGTAGCTTTTAAACTGAATTCCTAACTCTTTTCGTAAATCTGATGCAGTATTTATTATTCTGGTTGAGCAGTTAATCATTTCTCAGTAGGAAGTGAATAGAAAATACAGAATGGGTGCATTATGTTAGATGAAATATATTACCGTTATTTGACATGCCTAATTAGGGTGGTCGACCTTAAGATCTGGCGTTAAATTTATTCTTCCTACTGATATATACCGAACGTCCCTAAGTTGTTTATTCCTTAACGCAGTTAAACAAATTTAGAAAGGTATTATTAACAAATATCCAGAAGGTTGTACAAAAAAATGTGGCAACCAAAGCTTTCATTGCTGGATGGCATACAGCAATAAAAGTTTTCTAGAAAGTATTGTAAACAAGCATACCCTCAAGTCGTCCACTAAAGATTTTAGCTGTGAGAAAACAGAAGAAAACAGATTCACAGATATCATCATCATCACAGTAGCTCGACAACCCTTTCTGGGTCCTGGCTTGTTCTAGGATTTTCTCGCCATTTGTTCTGTTCTTTGCTTTGTTTTTCCAGTTGGTAATCTTAAGTGTTTTCAGATCTTGTTCCACTTGTTCCATGTATCTAAGTTTGGGTCTTCCATTTGACCTTCTCCCTACTGGTGTTTGCCTCATTATATGTTTTGACGTTTCAGTCTACAACATCCGTTCAACATGGCCCATCCAGCGCAGACGTCCGATCTTTATGGATGTTACGATCTCGGGTTCATTGTATGCTGTGTATAGTTCAAAGTTATATCTTCTGAGCCATATATCATTTTCCTTTACACCCTTATATATGTGTCTAAGGATTTTTCGTTCAAATGTACCTAATAGGTTCTCATCCTCATCGCTTTTCGACAGTGTCCACGTCTCTGATCCATATACAAGGACCGGTTTTATCAGGATCTTGTATATTTTCATTTGGCTTTTCTTGTGATGTTGTTAGATCTTAGAATAGTCTCGTATTGTCAGATTCTGTAGGTTGCTTTGGCCTGTCGATTTACTGGCCTTCATGAATTTAGTTTTTATTTCGTTAATGTTTAGGTTGGGGTTCAAAAGGGGTAGTGAAGCGCAATATATGATGCTGTTTTCAGTTAGCATCACTAGCCTCTCCTACTCAATTCTTATCCTCACCTCCACGAAGTGCGGCTTAGGCTACGTGGGTGAATCCCGGAGAACCTAAGCAACTCTGTCGAAGATTGGGTAGCCAACCCCAATGGAAGGCAGAGTCAAGGCATACATGGAAAAAGAAAGCCGCTACGAATGGAATACTATTTCCTCGGATTAGACATGGAACACGGATTAGACCCAAGCTACGAAATAAGGACATCCTTTTAGGCACATAGAACGTGTTAAGCTGGTACAGGCCCGGAATTGCAACACATGCCATAAAACAGCTTCAAAAATACCAGATGGACGTAACAGCGATTCAGGAAATGAGATGGACAGGATCGGGAAGCCTGCAAATGGAAAACTCCCTGGTTTTCTGGTCAGGAGAAGGGGAAAGGCACGAATTTGGATGTGCTTTTGTAGTTAACGGAAATCTCAAGTCTGCCATAATTGATTTCAAACCAATCAACAAGCGCATGTGTTCTCTAAGACTCAAAGGAAAATGGTTTAACCTAACACTTTTCTCAATCCACGCACCAATTGAAGAAGCAGCTGAAGACTACAAAGACGAATTTTATGAAATTCTAGAACAACAGTACACAACGGCACCCAGATACGACGTCAAAATCATACTTGGAGACTTCAATACCAAACTAGGTAAAGAGGACCATCTTAGAGCGGTTATTGGCACACATAGCTTACACGATAACACTAATGATAACGGATCAAGACTGGCGGAGTTCGCTGTAGCCAACAATATGGTAGTAAAAACTACACAATTTCAAAGAAAGGATATATATAAAGTAACCTGGGTATCAAATGACGAAAACACACGACACCAGATAGACCATGTGCTTATTGGCGGAAGACACTCTAGCAATATCATCAATGCTCACAGTCTGAGGGGAGCAGAAAGTGACTCTGACCACTTCCTGGTCAGAACAAAAATGAGAGCAAGACTAAACACGAGACATCCAAAGCAACGCCAACAAGGTAAGAGATGTGACATTACAAGGCTCGATCTACCTGATAATGAACGCCAATATCAGTCACTGGTACAAAATAAATTGCAGACACTGGAAGAAGAAGAAACATCAACACCAGAATTTGTCGTAGACCATAAATGGCAAAACATAGTGAACGCCATAGAAAGCGCCGCAGCGGAAACTATTGGAAAAGAAAGAAATAACAAGAAGAAAAACCAGTGGTTTGACCAGGAGTGCGAACAAAGCTTGCAGCAGAAAGCAGTCAAGAGGCTGGAGTTACTAACACGACCTACAACAGAGAACAGAGAAGACTACAACAGAGTAAGGGCTCAGACGAGAAGACTTTTGAGAAGAAAAAAGAAACAGTACCTAGAAGCGCGAATACAGCAACTCGAGGAGGAACATAGAACCGGGCAGTCTAGACAGTTTTATAGGGACCTAAAAACAATGAAGGGCAACACGACCAACAGCCCAAGATTTATAAAAGATGATACAGGACAATTACTTACCGACGACGAGGAGATAAGCCGTCAATGGAGAAAGTATTTTAAACAACTTTTAAATACAGAAACTCCCACAACAACGGGGCAACACAGACAATACCAGTTCCAGCCGAACCTGAAATAGTAGAGCCCACACTAGCTGAAGTAAAGTCCGCAATTTCGTCCCTAAAAAATTATAAAGCCCCAGGACCAGACGGCATACAGGCGGAACTACTAAAAAAAGGGGGAGAAAAGCTACATCTTGAGATATACCATCTTATAAGAGAAGTCTGGGAAAGAGAAGAAATACCGAAACACTGGCATGAAAGTCATATAATACCTATCCACAAGAAGGGAGACAAACAAATATGTCGCAATTATAGAGGAATATCGTTAGTCAATACAACATACAAAATTTTATCCACAATATTATTTAGAAGACTAACTCCATACGCAGAGGAAATAATAGGTGACTATCAAAGTGGATTCAGACCGGGAAGGTCGACCATAGACCAGATCTTCGTCCTACGCCAAGTGTTGGAAAAAAACTGGGAATTCAATCGCGACGTACACCAAATATTCGTGGACTTTAAACAAGCCTACGATTCTGTTAGCAGAGAGGCATTGTGGAAGACCATGGTAGAATTGGGAGTACCTGGAAAGCTGGTACGATTAGCACAGGTGAGCACGGAGAACGCTTCCGCACGGATCAGAATTGGCAACACCACGTCGGAGGAATTCCACATTGACACCGGGCTTAGACAAGGAGATCCTCTCGCTCCCCTGCTGTTTAACTTCGCACTGGAACATGCAGTAAGGAAAGCTCAGCCACAATTGACAAACGGATTTGCCGCACAAGGATCAAAAATACTATTGGCCTTTGCGGATGACGTGGACACAATAGCACAATCCACCAGAGCTGCAAAAGAAGTTTTCACCCTATTCGAGACCGGAGCCAAGGAAATTGGTCTTAAGGTAAACGAGGATAAGACCAAGTACATGGTAGTTACGAAGAACCCAAGACCAAGGGTTAGGCAAAACGTAACAATTAACGAATATAACTTCGAAGTCGTCAAAGAGTTTAAGTATCTGGGAGCGATCATAACATCTGAAAACAAATATGAAAATGACGTGGCAGCCAGGATAATAGCAGGAAACAGGACATATTACTCTTTAATGACCATCCTTAAATCAAAAATACTCTCAAGATCAGCAAAAATAAGAGTATACAAGACAATAATTCGACCCACAATAACGTATGGAAGCGAGACATGGACGCTGAACCAGCGGGAAACGACAAAATTACTGGTTCTTGAAAGAAAGATACTGCGGACTATCTATGGGCCTTGTAGAGAAGAAACAACAGGAGAGTGGAGAAGAAGACACAATAATGAACTCCAGACAATATATGGAGATGAAAACATAGTCCGCTACATTAAAGCAAACCGAATAAGATGGGCGGGCCACGTCCTAAGGTCAAATAACGAAAGACTTCTGAACACCACATTCTGGGAAAGGCCCGATGGCAGAAGGTCAGTTGGCCGCCCAAGAAAGAGATGGAAGGACGCAAGTGGCCAGTGATCTACGTAAAATGGGAGTGCAGCAGTGGGAAATAGCTGCTCAGGACCGACAACAATGGAGGGAAATAGTAAACGCGGCCAAGACTCACCTAGAGTTGTAGAGCCAAATGATGATGATGAATGTTTAGGCCACTGTTTTGTGCCGCTCTTGAAATGCCAATATGTGTACACTTTTTGTTATTATTGTTCCTCTGGTGTTGACATTTGACTCCCTAATTATTTTCTCCAATGTGATGTTGATTTTTCTATATTGTTTGATTGTTTCTTTTACTATCAATGAGTTTATTATATCAATGAGTTAAGTTGGTATATTAAACTTTTTCAGTGCATGGATCAGAAACTCTCGATGGATGCTATCATAGGCACTCTCAAAGTCAATGAAAAGATGATGTGTGTCTATATTAAACTCACTAGTCTTTTTCACAGATTTGCCTCAAGACGAAGATCTGATCTATTGTGGACTTCTGCCTGCGGAAACACTGATAGAGTTT
Source organism: Diabrotica balteata (assembly GCA_918026665.1). NCBI lineage: Eukaryota > Metazoa > Arthropoda > Insecta > Coleoptera > Chrysomelidae > Diabrotica > Diabrotica balteata. The sequence goes on along the minus strand of OU898279.1, from coordinate 22,844,341 downwards.
TTCCGCATATGGTCTTAATCGGTCATACACAATATTTGACAGTATTTTATATGCCACAGTCAGTAGCGTTATTGCCAGGTAGTTTTTGCATTAAAGCTGATCTCCTTTTTTATGTAGTGGGATAATTACTTCGGTATTCCAATCTTGTGGCAGTTGATTATTATTCTATATGTTCACTATTACTTCGTGTATCGTATTCAATAGGGAGTATCCACCTTCCTTTATTAATTCTGCGCTAATGTTGTCTAATAAGGTGACTTGTTGTTTTTTAGTCTGGTAACTGCTTCTTGCATTTCAGCTACTGAAGGTGGGGTTGTTTCTCTGGTATCTGTTTGATCCAGTATAATTCCATGATATAGTGGATCTTCGTTTTTTTCAATTTCTCTTTGAATAATTCTGTCCATCTTTGTAGTATTTCACTCCGTTGAGTTACTGTATCTCCTTCTCTGTCTCTACACATCATTGTTCTTGGTTTAAATTATTTTCTACTTTTGTTAAGTTTTCGGTAGAATTTTCTGTTTTTGATGGTTTATTTAGTCCTTCTATTTCTTGGAGTTCTTTTTCTATGTGTTCTCTTTTCTTTCTGCGATGTATTTTCTTCTCTTCCCTCCTTAGCATTCTATATTCCTTCTCTATCTTTCGTACATGTCGTTGTTGTAGTCATTGATATGCATTATTTTTCCTCTCTGTTATATTACGACACTCTTCATCGAACCATTCTCCTTCAGTTGATTTGGGCGTTTTTTGTAGACCCAGAGTCTCTTTGGCCGCGTCTTGTATGATTTTTTACACGCTTCCATTCTCTGTTTATATCCTCGTGCTTGTGTCTATTTTCTAGCCTTTCTTTTTTTACATTCACAAATTCACAGATTTAAAGAGTTGAAAACGGTATTATTGCAGTCATAGCTTTCTTTGCGACCAGTGTATATTCATTAAAGAGGGGAATCCAAAATGATGCAACATTACATTAACTTTGATTTTCTTCAGTTTTGACTGAGCCTTTGCTTCTTCAACTAGTTTACTGTAGGTACTTAAGTTTAAGTCCACGGTCGTTTTTTATGTCTATCAGTTAACCTGCTTCATCACTGATTTGACAAGAGCCTTTTACAATATTCAGTAGGTTTTTCAGTCGCAAATGAATGCTTTGTGAGCAGGTGTAATAATAAACTGTGTGTTCCTGAACTATAAGATCTCATATTTCATTATTTCTTGATTAATAATAACATTTCTTAGTAATGTTTATCAGTACAAGAAACAGTTGTTGATCGCTTGGAATCTTATAACACCTTACGTGTATTGGAAACGTTTACCTAAGACGTATTTATCAAAGCCGTCAAACAAATAGTGAGTAATTTAGGTTCAATACACTCATTTACAATCCATCCAACAGATGTTTATATTTCGGACTATGCATAATTAGTTTAATGTTCTATTTAATATTCCAATTCAGTACGATAACAAGTAGAATAATTTCAACAACGCTGATTAATTATTTTTTGATTAAATGAAATTAGCAGACCGGAACCGCCGTATTGTTCAATATTCTCAACACTAGGCTATAATGTGTAGGAACAAAAGGCATGTCGAATATAACACAATATGACATTTCTAATTCTCTTGAGTGAATTCAGTGGCACTGTGGTTGAAGTTGGAACAAGTAATAATTATGATAAACTCACAAATTTGTGAGTGTATACGATTTTTAATAATAAATAAATAACTTGATCAAATGAGGCCTAAACGACATATACGTAGAGGTTCTAATAATGTTGAGTGAAGACAATATAGACGCCTTGGTAGATCTTTTTAATGACATTTATGGGTTCGGTCAAATACCACATGATTGGCTTCAATCAACCTTTTTACCAATCCCAAAAAAGCCAATGCTAATAGTTGGGACCAATTCCGAATGATCAGCTTATTGCGCCAGGTCCTAAAACTCTTCTTAAAGATAATTCACACAAGAATATACAACAGATGTGAAAGAGACATTAGCTCCACACAGTTCGGTTTCAAACAAGGATTTGGCACAAGAGAAGCACTTTATAGCTTAACTGTCCTACTTTAGAAAGGCAGAGATCAACAAAAAGATGTCTTCATATACTTTATAGATTACCAGAAAGCGTTCGATTGTGTTAATCATTCAGAATTAGTAAGATTACTCCAGGAATGTTAGTTAGATGCGAATGACTTTAAAATCATAAAGAACCTTTATATGAATGAAGTGGCATATGTGAGAGTAGGACTGGAATCTACATCATATTTCTCAATCGAAAAAGATGTACGACAGGTACAGCCAGGTGTTCTGGCACCCCTCCTTTTCAGTCTTCACTCTGAAACGATTTTCGATAGAGCCTTAAGTGACACTGAAGATGAAATCAAAATCAACGGACAGACTATTAGTAATCTTTGCTATGCTAATAAAAAATAAATATGCAAAAATAAAAATATGCAATTAAATATAAGAGTACACAATAAGAACATCAAAAAGGTCCCACGCCCAGATATCTCGATAGCTGGATAACTGAAGATCTAGATCCAGACATAGAGATACGTAGCAGGATTGAGCAAACCAGAATAGCATTTACTAATATAAGAACCTTGCTAAGCAACAGCAGCCCTAAGTTAACGCTTCGATATCGCTTTGTAAAATGTTACATTTACTCCATACTGCTATATAGTGTATAAACCTGGACCATAAAGGCCAATGTGATGAACCGATTTGAGACCTTTGAAATGTGGGTATCTAGAAGACTACTTAAAATTTCCTGGACAGATCACACAACAAATGTCGAAGTATTAAATCGAATGGGTAGAGAAACGAGAATTGCTGCCAATAATAAAAAGAAGAATAACTGCTTATCTGGGTCATATATTTTGAAATTCCAAGTACCAGTTCTTAAAGCATATTATAGAAAGAAAGATAGAAGGAAAACGGAGTATCGGAAGAAGAAATACTCATAGCTTAAAAACATAAATGATTGGACAAACCTCGATGCCCATGCACTCTTTAGAGACACACAGGATCGAGAGGAGTATGCAAGAATTGTCGCCAACATCCACTAATTGGATAGGGTACCATAAGAAGAAGAAGACCAAATGAGCAATAACAAATAAATGATAAATTTGTTTGGCACAGTTTGTCAAAAAAAAAAAAGAATTTGAGTAAGTTTGTAAACATTTGCTATCGAAAGCCTTATCGAAATCTATGAATGCTATATATAGAGGAAAGTGGTATTCATTTGCTCGTTCTATAAGTATTTTTATACTTATAAATGGTCACTTGTGCTGAATCCCTTTCTAAACCAGCTTGTTCTTTCGACTGGTTTCACTCGAATTTTGTCGTCAATATATTGGTTGAAATTTTTATAGGAGTTTATACATTACATTGAGGAGTGTTTTAGGACGAAAGTTTTTTATATCTGCTTCATCTCCTTTCTTGTGTAGGACAATGGTTACTGATTCCTTCCAGTTGTTTGGGATTCTTTTTTCTTTTAATATCTTGTTAAAAAGGGAATGTAGAGTATTAATTACCAGTTTTTCACCATATTTCAGCATATCTGCAGTTATTCCATCTTTTCCAGGCGATTTGTTGTTTTTCATTTCTTAAAATGCCTTTTTTATTTCTGATTTGCGTATTTCTGACTGTAGCTCTTACTTGACATTTTTTATTTTAGCCTTGGTTGGTTTTTAATTTCTTCTGGAGGTTCCTTTTTTGTTTTATATAATTCTGAGTAGAAATGGTGGATTATATTTATGATATTGCTCTGAAGCTATTTTCTCGTGGGATTGTAAATTAATTACTATTTATAACTGGGAATAAGCCACAGTTAAAGATAAAAATACGTTTATTGACGTTTCAATTTCCAATTCGGAAATCGTTCTCAAAATACAAAAAGTAAATTAAACAAATTTTGTTTTTTGTTACATAGTGAAAAAATTCTTCTAATAATTTAATTTTGTCTGACTCATTTATATTGACAATTCAGACATACATTATGCATTTTAAAGTAGACGACTTTAAAATGATATTGCCAATATTGTTGAGTTGCGCTCCTGGGACGACTTTACTTATAAGATAGTTCATTCGATTACATGAAATCAACTTTAACTTGAGAATATCCGTCAGAAAAAATCATAGCATCTAATTCGTCTTTAAAAAGACAAACACATGACATGATGACAGTAAAATTCTCCTGTTAGTGATTCCATAGTAAATTATGAGGCAAAAACCAGGAAAAAAACCTCATAATACTATCCCGACATTGTAAGTATTTGTTCGTGAATTTAGTTTACCTTCAACAAACATCAAAAATTCTGATTTTATATGTTACGTTATTTAAAAACATAAATGATGTATCCTCTATATGTTACTGACTTACTAATACTGGTATTTTCTTATTAATAACTTCCTCTTTCAATATTGGTAACCAGATCCTACTACATTCTGCCGAGGAATTTGCGACACAATTGGCCTCATTTAGCATAATTAGAGCCGCTTCTTTGATTTTTCTTTTTTTTATAATTTTCTCATAATTTACTATGGAATCACTAACAGGAGAATTTTACTGTCATCATGTCATGTGTTTGTCTTTTTCAAGACGAATTAGATGCTATGATTTTTTCTGACGGATATTCTTAAGTTAAAGTTGATTTCATGTAATCGAATGAACTATCTTATAAGTAAAGTCGTCCCAGAAGCGCAACTCAACAATATTGGCAATATCATTTTAAAGTCGTCTACTTTAAAATGCATAATGTATGTCTGAATTGTCAATATAAATGAGTCAGACAAAATTAAATTATTAGAAGAATTTTTTCACTATGTAACAAAAAACAAAATTTGTTTAATTTACTGTTTGTATTTTGAGAACGATTTCCGAATTGGAAATTGAAACGTCAATAAACGTATTTTTATCTTTAATTGTGGCTTATTCCCAGTTATAAATAGTAATTATATTTATGATGTCATCTTTAATGTTTGTTTCTACAACGTTTACATCTTTTATATTGTTTATTTCAAACTTACCTAATTTCGGTCTTAAGCATTTCATATTTTTGTTGTTCTGTAATACTTCTTCTATTTTTATTTCTTGTTTTTTTCTCTTATTTTCTTTTATCATTTTCTTTGTTTTATTGATTTCTACATATTCTATAGATTTCCTTTTGCCTTCTTAGTTTAGCTTCCTTCTTTAACCATAAGCTTCTTTGTTTCTGTTGACATATAGTTGTTCTATTTTAGATAGTTTTTTGTTATTTCTTTTCCTGATGTTGTCCATCGTTACTGTGAGTAAGTTGTCTATTTCGTCTATATCTTTATCATCACTGTCTAATTTTGGGTAATTTGTTCTTTTAATTATTCCTCAACCTCTTGCATCCACTGTTGGATATAGGTCTCCTCCATATTCTTCCACTGTTCTCTATCTTGCGCCTTCTGTATCCAATTCATGACTGTTTTTCTCAAGTCGTCCATCCATCTTTTTGGTGGTCTGCCTCGGTATCTTTTGTCTTCTCTAGTCTCCATTCTATGAGTCTTTTGGTCCACCTATTATCATTTAAACGTGCTATAGGTCCAGCCCATCTTCATTCGGCTTGTGCAATTTTTTCTATGACATCTGTCACTCTAGTCCTCTCTCTCACTATCCTATTTGGTACCATATCTCTTCTAGTTATTCCCAACATTGCTCTTTCCATTTTTCTTTGGGTTACTCTCAATTTATTTGCAGAATGTTTGGTTAAAGTTATTGTTTCGGAACCATATGTTATTACTGGTGGCATTAGTTGTAAGCCTTTTTCTTCAAGCAAATCGGTAGCGTTCCTTTTAGAATATCCCGCATCTTGCCAAATGCTGCCCATCCCAAGCCTATGCGACGCTGGATCTCACAAGTTTGATTGTCTTCTGTTGTTTTGTTTGATTGTTCTTTTAATAGATCTTTGTATATCTCTTTATATTGCCCTAGTTTGTTTCTATCTCCTAGATCCCAGTTTCTAATTATTTTTCGTTTAATTTCATTGTTATCGTCAATACTAATTTTTGCTCTGACCATTCTGTGATCGCTACCTGTTGTGAATCTGTTAAGAACTGTTACATCTTTAATGATATATCGTTCCGTGGACAGTCTGTAGTCGATCTCATTTTTTGTGGATCCATTAGGGCTCATCCACGTCCATTTTCGTTGAGGCTTCTTTTTGTAAAAGGAGTTCATTGCGTACATATGCTTTTCTTCTAAGTAGTTAATCAAAGTAGCAGCTCTATCATTTCTCTGACCATACCCGAAATCTCCTATTTTAGTTTTTCTTTGTTTGAAATCTCGAATTACTAGTGTAAAACGATTTTTATGTTCTTCCATAGCCTTTGATATATCTTCATAAACTCGTCATCATAACCTGTCATATACCTGGATAATTTTTAATTGATGTTCTTCTTATTTTAAGTATGACATACGAGACACGGTCTGATATACATTGGATACTTTGGTCATGCTTACTTATAGCTTTATTTATTATAAATCCTTCTCCAAATTTACTATTCTTTTCATTTCCTTTATAATACAGTAGATTACCGGATTTTAGCTGTATTCGGTTTTCTTCTTTTCGTCTATTTTCTGATAGACCTGTGATATCCCATTTTACGTTTGTTAATTCTTCTTCCAGTTCATGTACTTTTTCATCCGTGGACATTGATCTAATATTGTATGTCCCTATTGAAATGTTGATGGATTTTTTTGATTTATGTAGTGCTTGTCTTAGTGAGTTTTTGTTTTTATTTATCAAAAGCGAATTATTGCCTCTCCTAGATACCGTGAGAGGTGTGGGATTCAGAAATTTTCATACCCACCTGGGGACCATTTCCTTTTGTTTTAGTATTCGCCATGATAATGAAGATAATATTGATGTTTTGGTAGACCTTTTTAACTCCATATACAAGACGGGACACATACCCAAAGAGTGGCTTCTCTCAACTTTTGTGACGATTCCAAAAATCACAAATGCTAAAGATTGCAATGACTATCGAACAATTGCGTTAATGAGCCACACATTGAAAACCTTCCTTAAAATCATACATAACAGAATCCACATGAAATTAGAACAAGAAATAAGTGATTCATAGATGGGTTTCAGAAAGGGTCTAGGAACTAGAGAAGCATTATTTGGAGTCCATGTTCTGACACAACGATGCCTGGATATGAATCAGGACATATATGCTTGCTTTATAGATTTCAAGAAAGCTTTTGATAGAGTTCAACATGAGAAGCTTTTAAGTATTCTTAAGACTAAAAACATTGATAGTAGAGATCTACAAATTATATCGAATCTGTATCAAAACCAGAAAGCAAGAGTAAGAGTCGAAGGAGAACTGACAGAGGAAGTAAGTATACTTAGAGGAGTTCGACAAGGGTGTATCCTTTCACCACTCTTATTCAACGTCTACAGTGAAGTGATTTTTCAAGAGGCTTTATTGGATATCGTGGAAGGTATTTATGTCAACGGAAATAGCATTAATAATATTAGATATGCCGACGATACTGTCATATTTGCAAGTGACATGGAAGATCTACAGTACATAATACAACATGTATACAATGCATGTGAAAGTTACGGACTGCAAATGAATCTCAAGAAAACGAAATCAATGATATTCTCAAAAAAACCACAAAATGTAAATAACCTGATCATCAATAATACAACGATAGAAAGAGTAAAAACATATAAATATTTAGGAACGTGGCTAACCGAAGATGGAGATCAAGTAAAGGAGATCAGAACTAGAATAGAAATGGCAAGAAACACGTTCATAAAATTGAAGAAATTACTTTGCAACCGTAACCTTAATTTAGAGATTCGCACAAGAATGCTACGTTGTTACGTCTTCTCTACTTTACTATATGGCATGGAAGCGTGGACAATAAAGCAGTCTGAAATCAAAAAATTAAACTCCTTTGAGATGTGGTGCTACAGGAGAATGCATAAAATATCTTGGATTGAAAAAGTAACTAATATAGAGGTGTTACAAAGAATGAAGAAAGAATGTGAAGTCATAAAAACTGTTAAAATTAGAAAGATTCAATATCTGGGACATTTAATGAGGGGTGAGAAGTACGTATTACTGAGGTTGATTATGCAAGGGAAGATACAAGGGAAGAGAAACCCAGGACGACGCAAAATGTCCTGGCTAAGAAATTTGAGAGAGTGGTTTGGCTGCAGCTCATTAGAATTATTCAGAAATGCAGCCAACAAAGTTAAAATAGCGATGATGATTTCCAACCTCCGCTAGGAGAAGGAACCCGAAGAAGAAGAAGATGATAAGAGTGTTAAAACCAAATAAAACTATTACAATTATACGTCACAAAATGCCACTTTTAAGTTAGATTACAACTATACAATTAAGTTAGATAACAACAAATACTACTCCAGTAGCTGTTCGCAGCTAATTTATGAAAAAGAATAGAGGATGAATGTCGACAATTAAAAAATACAGACGTGTATTTCAGAGAAGGATTTCAAAATAGATTGTACTATTGTATGGAAGTGAATGGCAGTCATTTTGAATAGTTATTGTAAAAAATTTTTACAGTGAAATGTTCATTCTAAATGTTTGTAATAAAATTGTTAAAAAATATTTTGTTTTCAATCAAATTTTCTTGCTTCGTATTTATTTCTATCATAAACTAATCACTTCAAGCATCATGTATCTTCATATATTCAAGCATTTCTGAAATCAGTACAAAGACGAGAATCGAAATATCAAATAAAAAAAGGGAAGTACTTTAAAAAAATAAAGGGATGATACGGGGGCTAAAAGGGTGCATTTCCCAGCAACCTTAAATATGATATAATGTCTCCCCCATCATCATCATCAATGGTGCTACAGCCCTATGAAAGAGCCTCGACCTTCCCAAGTCTATTACGCCAGGCAGTCCTATCCATTGCCAACCGTTGCCAGTTTGCTGCGCCTATCTTTCTTACCATCCTCATCTACACCATCCTTCCATCTGAGTTTTGGCCTACCCCTTTTTCTGCTTCCACGGGTTGTGACATAATGATTCTTCTAGGAGACTTGTTCTGCTGTGATCCTGCTAGATGTCCTGTCCATCTTAATCTTCCTATTCTTATAAGAGATACTACGTCTTTACCACCAAATATTTGTTTATATCTATGGTATACCTTGTAGTTGTATCTCCTCCTCCAAACACCATTTTCACAGATGCCACCAAATATTCCTCTCAGGATCCTTCGTTCAAATATAAGCAGAAGGTTTTCGTCTGCCTTGGAGATGGTCCATGTCTCCGATCCATATGTCAACACTGGCGGTATAAGGGTTTTGTATATAGTTATTTTTGTTTTTTGGCTTAAGTTTCTACTTCTCATATGTCTACTCAGTCAAAAATAGCATCTGTTTGCCATTACTATCCTTCGCTTGATTTCTTACGTTATGGCGTTCTCTTTGGTGATCAGAGAGCCTAAGTATGTGAATTTGTCAACCACTTCAAAGGTAGAGTTATCAACCGTGAATTGGGGACCGATGTTCCTGGCTCTATTGTTGGGTGTTGATGCCATCATCTTAGTTTTCTCCTCATTTACTTGCAAGCCCATAGATTTTAAGGCATTTGAGAAGGTGGTATACATTTCTTCTAGCTTGCGTGTTGTGCGGGCAACTAGGTCCACATCATCTGCATATGCCAAAATTTGGGATGATTTATTAAAAATACTTCCTCTGTTGTCTATTCGGGCATCTCTGATCGCCTTTTCCAGTGCTATGTTGAAAAGGAGACACGCCAGCGCGTCTCCCTGTCGCAGCCCAACATGCGTTCCAAACGCCTGTGATTGTTCGCACTGTATTTCGACTTTGCAAACCACATTACGCATTGTACCCTTAACCAATCTTATAGGTTTATCGGGCATGTGGAATTCATTCATTGCTTCATACAATTTATTTCTTAGGACACTATCATAGGCAGATTTGAAGTCTACAAAAAGATGGTATGTATCGTCTCCCCATCAAATATTAATTGACGTGGTTTTGCGTTTTTCATAAAATTTAGAGGTTAAAAAGTTATTTAAGGTGGATAGTTTTATCTGAAAAGCACATTTTCATGCAAGCAATAGTGTAAAAAAGGATTAAACACAATCTTTCTTATTTGAGATCATATTTTTTAGCTGATCCAATTCTTGGCTTATTAAATAGGTTTATATATCTCCAAATAGATTTATGTGTGTATTTTTATGCTATTTTCGTTTAATACTTCATACCATACAGCTAATATTTGTTGAAAGTTTTATGGGGTTTTTTCATCGCCGCTTATAATTACTCTATCGACTGCGAAGGCACACAAAACGGAAACACCCAATTATCAGATTAACAATAATGAGCAAAGGTTGCAATAAAAGTTAAAATAAAACTGAAATTATCGATCGTGATTAAGGAAATACCAAAAGGCTTAAAGATATATAATGTTTAATAACCCCATTTACGATTGGTACTCCGGCTCTGATTCGATTGGATTAAAACCGACAGTTTGCATACTAAAACGTCGGCACATGTTGGAAGCACCTAAAATTTTGTATTAATTACTCGGCATTTGTTTCCGGCTAACGGACTGATTATGCTTGTTGTTAGTTTAATGAGTAAAATATAATGGCAATTATATCGGTATAAAGTTGTGTAATAGGAACCGACAAACTACGCGTTCCTCTCGTATATTTTCAAACGAATTAGCTTATATAATGGAATTTTTAACTTTGTAGATTAGGGCTGTTAAAATTTTACACAACACGAAAACTGTTTTTAAAAGATTTAGTTTTTTTTTGTTATGTTGATTATTTGTTATTTGAAATAAAAGTAAAATAAATCATAAAGTTTTATACACGGGTTTTTACACACAGATTTTATCAATAATATCAGTTAAATCAATAATATTTTGCTATACAGGGTGGTCCTTAAGTAATTGTACAAAAAGAAACCGTAGATTATACACTTTAAAATATTACGATTTAAGTCAAGTTGCTTTAATAAAATGTTGATATTAAGAAAGATACAGGGTGTTAAAGTGGAAATTTAAAATTTTATTTTTCGCTATAACTTGTCATGTATGTTTGTCAACATTTATGTATAAAAATTTACAACTGGATACAATTAAATATCAGAAATTATAATTTGATGTATACTTTGATGTAGCTGATAGAGGGCGCCACATATGCCACATATGTAGCATACATTTGCACGTAACTTTTTAGCTCTTTAAGTTACCGATATTTTTAATAAAAAATATTAAAGATACGTTATTTTAACAAACAAAAGGTATACTTGTTAATACCTTCAATACTCAACAGTTTTCGAGATAATCACAATTTAGAAATCAACTACATAATTCTGATTTATCGCAATTACTCCAGGCAATGAAAGAAAATTAAAGAAAAACATCAATACTTCTGAATTTTGGTATAAAATACCTTTAATAAAGTTAATAGTTAATGAAATATTAAATAAAATAGTATATCAGCAGAATAAAATAGGATTTCATAAATAACAGAATAATTGGATTTTACATCAAACATTTTACGTTTTGTATTAAATTAAAGTCATAATCAAAACATTTTATTTACAAACCAAATTAGGAAATAGTTAAAGTAAATAAAATTAAACTTTTTGTCAAAGTAAGTGTTCACTATGTCCATCATTTTCTTTAATTCATTTGTCAATACATTCCATAAAATATCGTACTCATATTAAATAGCGTTAAATCTCTACGAATTATTTGTGAGTACAAATGGACCAACGCATTTTGACTGCATTGTGCATGTCGTCGACGGTAGATTTTTACTGCAAAAGGTAATTTGACAGAAAAATGAAACGGTGGACGAGATCATAAATGTATATTTGCGCTATGTCGAAAAACATTATGCAGCAGGTAGCCATTTAATTTTTGAAGGCTATTCCGAAATTGAAAAATCAGTAACTGTGACATCAGCACCAGCAGCTCATTCAACTAAAAAAGGAGAACGTAGTCGTAGAAAAAACCTCAGACAATATTCCAAAGTTTCATTATCAAAACCATACTAAAATACCATTTTTGCAGGCAAAATTTTTATCAAACGAGAAAAACAAAGACAAAATAATCAAAACGTTAATGGAAATAATATAGTCACAAGGATTTTTCTGTAAACAAGCAGAAGAAGATGCTGATATAATTAAGACTTCGATAGAAATTGCCAGAGATACAAATAAAACTGTCATTGTTGTGGGTCAAGATATTGATCTTTTGTTCCTTTTGATTCAATTAAATGAAAATAGTAATGACATTTATTTTCTTAAACCAGGTTTTGGAACTGTAAAAGATCAATTTTTCACGTCGAATAGTTTCAAATATGAATCTTGCAAAAATATCACTGCATTTCTGCATTGTTTTAGGTTGCGATACAACATCTGGATTTGCCGGGAAAGGAAAGAAAATCGTAAATTCATTATTAGACGCTAAAAATTTTCAAGTTTGGCTAACATTTTTTATGAAAAAGATGCATATAAACAAGATATCGCAAAAAATGGATTATAATTAATCAAATCTATTTATAAGTGCAAAAATGATAAGCTGACGCTTAATTAATTACGATTTCAAAAATATCAATTGGCAAAAATCAAATCATCTTTCGTATTGGCAAATCTCCCACCCACAGAAGGTGCAGCAGAACAACATTGTTACAGGGCATATTATTAGCTTCAAACATGGCTGGGCAATGAACTGACAGCAACAGATTGGGGCTGGAAAGAACATCAACGAGACATTAAGCCCAAATTTACAGAAAAAATAATTGATCCCGGAAATACTGCTCAAAACTATTTGCTGCAGCTGTGAAATTGGATGTAACAATTTAAAATGTGGTTGCCGAAAACATGGTTTGAAATGCACACATTTATGTTCAAGTTGTCACGGCTTATAAAAATGCTCTAATGTGAAGGAAAAAGCCTACGAAGAAATTATTGATAATGATTCTGATGAAATTGTGGATGAGGAAGTAACGCAGACAGGAAACAATATTGGAGATGAAGAGATGAAGACGGTGATGGTCTTGAAGATTTCGAAGATCTTCTAGAATCAGAAGACAACGAAGGAATGCCATCAAAGAGGCAAACATTAATGCCCTAAAAAATGTTATGATAAATATATACATCATAAATATATTTATTGTAAGATTGCCCATGACAAAAATGTAATTAAACATTAATAAACCAGTTTTTTAATTGGTAAAAAAAATCGTATAGTAGTCACATTTTTTTGATGAAATTCCCTTAAATCATATATTGAATATTTTTAACAGCTATTTTTACATGTCTTTTTGCAATCTTAATGTTTTGTGGATTTATAATTTTTTGTTTATCAATGTATCATGAAATCTTAAGCTATATGACTAATTACAGTATTAATTATAAGAAGTATCACAAAATTGTACATAATGATAAAAAAAATTGTTCGATTCGAGTTTTCTTCCTTATAATGTATATATTTTTTTACACTATCGGAAAGTAGAGATTTCAAGGAACAAAAAGCCCACCGATAATTTTAAAAAAGCTGATATTTTGACGAGTGAATTTTCGATTGAAAATTAGGGTACTTTTTCGATAAGGGTTCATCTACATTTTTAGTTTTAGTCTATTTTTCTAATTGCTCATTTAGCGTCAACGTTTTTCTTTTGCTACGTTAAAAAAAATTTTGTTAGTATGCAATTCATCTGATTTTAGTTTTTATTATCTAGATCTAAGTTATGGTTAGCTGCTAGTCTCTTTTTCTTTTTCTTCGCGTGCCATATCAGAATTATCCGACGTTGGCGATCACCATTGTGAAGGCTTCTCTATCTTTTGCAATATGGAATAATTGTCCTGCATTTGGTATCTGAGTACATTCACGAATGTTTTTTAACCAAGAAACTTGTTTTCTTCCTACACCTGTATGGCCCTCTATTTTGCCTTTAAGAATCAGTTGTAAAATGTTATATCGACTTTCCCTTACTATATGTCCCAGATAAGACATTTTTCGATGTTTAACAGTCTTTAGCAGTTCTCTGTGTTTGTTGACACTCCTTAGTACTTCTTCATTAGTTTTTCTTGCTGTCCAAGGTATCTTCAGCATTCGTCTATGAACCCACATTTCCAATGCTTCAATTTTGTTCACGATCGATACTTTTAGCGTTAATAGCTATTAACCTAGATTAGCTTAAAGAAGAATCCACTAGTAATAAAATACAGGAAGAAATACATAGACACTTGAGTAACAGAACAGTATAATCGACACAAACTCCCGAGGAAGAATGGCACTATATTGAGAAAACACTTACAAGAGTAACAGAAGACTACCTCAAACAAGATACACGAAAAAAGAACAAACCATGGATGACAGAAGAAATTCTAAACATGATAGACGAAAGAAGAAAATACAGAGGTAAAAATGAAACAACATACAAGCAAATACACAAGAATATCAGAATAAGGATCCAACAAGACAAAGAAACCTGGCTAAGTGAAAGATGCCAAGAAATTGAAGAGTTGGAACAAAGACATGATACTTTCAATCTATATAAAAAAGTAAAAGAAGCCGCTGGAATATTTAAATAAACTCCTACATCTTTCATCGAAGGTAAACATGGGAACCCGCTACTGAACATAGAAGATCAAATAGGTAGATGGAGAGAATACGTGGAAGAGATGTTTCAAGACCGAGAGAAGACGAACATTTAGATGCAGGAGGCATCGACTGGACCTTATATCACAAAGCAAGAAATTATCAAAGCGGCAAATCAGTTAAAGAACGGAAAAGCTGTTGGGGAAGATAATATCCCAATTGAAATAATGAAGATATTACTAGACGAACACATCGAAGTAATGGAAGATATATTTAACAAAATATACGAAACAGACATAATACCAAATGATTGGCTGACATCGGTATTTATACCACTACCAAAGAAGAGAAACTCCAAAAAATGTGAAGACCATAGGATTATTAGCCTGATGAATCATATGTTGAAGCTTTTCCTACGAGTAATACACAATAGAGTATACAATAAACTAGACGAACACATTGGTCAAATTCAGTTTGGTTTTAGGAATAGGTTCGGAACAAGAGAAGCACTTTTTTTAATACGTGTGCTAGTTGAAAGATGAAGAGATGTCGATTTTGATATATACTTGTGTTTTATAGACTTTCAGAAGGCGTTTGACCTGGTGAAACACGATATACTAATAGATATTTTAAGGTCATGTAATATCAACGATAAAGACTTAAGGATCATTTCAAACCTCTACCAAGAACAAAAGGCTAAAATCAGAATAAAAAGCGAAACATCTGGAAAAATCAATATCGAGAAGGGAGTAAGACAGGGATGTGTCCTATCACCTTTGCTGTTCAATGTTTACTCTGAGAAGATATTTCAGAAAGCTTTGGAAGGCACCTCGGATGGTATAATTATAAACGGGCAATGTATAAATAACCTGCGATATGCTGATGACACTGTCATACTGGCAGATAATGCTGAAGCCCTGCAACGCTTAATGGACCGAGTAACGACAGCCTGTAGAGAATTTGGAATGAAATTGAATACAAAGACAACAAAAACGATGGTCATCAGCAAGCACCAAAACAGAAGGGTGAAGGTCAATATCGACGGAACAGATCTGGAAAGAGTAACAAGAACAACGTACCTTGGAAGTAATCTTGATGAAACTTGGGACCACTCACTAGAGATAAGAATACGCCTGGAAAAGGCACGTACAATGTTTTACAAAATGCAAAAAGTTCTATGCAACTGTCAGCTGGATATCTCATTGAGAACTAGAATACTTAAGTGCTATGTTTTCTCCACCTTGCTCTATGGTGTTGAAGCCTAGACAATGACAGAAGCAACACAAAAAGAATCCAAGCACTCGAACTCTGGTGTTACCGTAAAATGCTCAGAATATCCTACATGAGCCATAAGACAAATGCGAAAGTCTTGCGGAGGATGAATAAGGAAAGAGAGCTTATGCTTATAATAAAAGAACGGAAAACACAATATTTTGGTCACATCATAAGAAATCAAAAGTATGAACTGCTCCAACTTATAATCGAAGGCAAAGTCAATAGCTAAACAGGACCAGGAAGAAGACGCAACTCTTGGCTTAAAAACGAAACATGCCAATACATATTTTCATTGGTCACGGCATTTTTGTAATAGGATGTTAAGCGCAAAAAGTGCCTCCCTGGTTCTCATAGCATTTCTAAAACCAAATTGGGTATCTTCAAGATCGTCTTTGCATTTGCGTCTAATTCTGTTGTGAAGTATTCTTAGGAAAATTTTAAGAGTGTGGCTCATTAGGCTAATTAATCGATATTCTGAGCATTTTCTCCCATTGTGTTTTTTATGTATTGCGATAAAAATGGATTTGAGCCAATCTGCGGGAATCACTCCGGTGTTATATATTGAATTACTAGTCTTACTATTACTTGTATGTAATCTCTGTTTACTTATTTTAATTTGATGTTCACTATTAACTTGGATTTTTCGGTAAATTTGCCAAGATTAGCTTCTTTAACCCTAGAATACGGGACCGTTTTTGCCAAACGTAAATACGGGACTATCGTAAATTTTACTACTCCATAGAAAAAAGCCTATATTTTTTACTTTGAATTTTTTTTTCATTATATACAAAACAATTAAGATTCTTAGTATATCTTACAAAAGCATACAATTATGAAAGAAACATATTTGAGTATTTTTAGAAACATACGGTACACATATTCCCTCGGTGTTCTCCGCAAATTGGCTTCTTGCACCCCTTGCAATGGTTGGGCCTTTTTTTGCTTGGACAGTAGAAACAAGTCTTTCTCTTCTTTTCCTGTGCCATATTTGTATCATCTCCTTCAGTTATGTTGAAGATTTGAGCTATGTCTTGGCGAATATTTCGACGTAAACTTGCAATGTTGTATCTGTTTAGCATCCATGGTTTTGCAAGACAAAGCTTAACTCAGTCATATATTGATATCTGGAGATATTTTCGCATCAACCTCGCTATCGGAGCCAGAGGATTCAGCTTCCAAATTGTCCTCTTTCAAGTCACTACCACTACCTTCAAACGGGTCTGGATCACTATCTTCCCCATTCATAATACGTGCCGCTTCCTCCTCCAGTTCTTTTGCGGACAAAAACTTTTTATTTGACATCCTAATAAGGAAAACTCAAACAGTATATTATGTAATGAGAATGAAAAAACAATTTACTTTAAATTTTTGTTACTAAAACACTCAAAATCAAAATACAAACAATAAGAACCAGCTGATTTATTATATGACGTAAATATGGGACTTTCGTAAAAATTACGAACCAAGCGACGAAATATGGTCTTAGAATTGGAAATTATAACAACCGTCTGCGACACTATCAAACTCGATACTAATCAGGAAGGTACTCAATTGAGGAAATCGTTAAAATAAACGAGGGTGGGCGAAAATGCCCAATGTATTTTGAGCGTCGTCAAATTTACGAATGATCCTTATTCTAGGGTTAAAAATTAGATTTATTTAAATATTTTACATAGCGTATACCAGTTGTGTACTTGTATCTAGCACATGTTATAAATTGAATGTATTCATGCAGTCTGAATTCAAATAATTCTTTTAGATAAAACTTCGAAGCAAACATGCACACGCGAAATAAATATAAAACTCGGTATCAATATCTGTCTAGAATTTTCATTCACTTCGTTTTTCTTGTGTATTGCTGTTTGTTCAGCACAAGCAGCTTATATTAACTTTTGTTCGAGTATCGAGTGTTGCTCGAGGCAGGTGACTCCGCAGCAATGGCCATTTGTCATATTGTAACGTATTGGAACGGTGGGTGTAAATTATCTCCTTCGATGACATGCAGGTATGCCGAGAGCATTCGTCATTATAAAAATGAGTGTTCCAAACTTCTTATATACACCTATTTATTCAGTTGTTTGCTATTGGATGTTTTCGAGAGGTTACATTTTTTTAATATCACGTAAATGGGACGGACCATTCACACGGTTATTTTTCTTTTTGGATTTATTATCTACCTATTTAAGCTATTAGAACAGGCTATTTACAAAATAAAATTAGAGCCTAAAATGGAGATATATGAACGCATTGATTTCATCATGTAAAATTCTCTATAAGGTGCAACTAATAAATAATATTTTGCGTTATACTGCTGAAATACAATTCTTCTTCTTCTTAAGGTGCCGTGCATTTCTGCGTAAGCCTCTACCGTACATCGTCTTGTCAGGTGAGATGTTAAATAGTCAGGATTAAATAATTCTGTTTTTAGCAGCATTGCGAAGCATTTCATAGCTGTGGATTCCTGTCCATTGTCGAATATTGCGCAACCATGACATTTTTTTACGTCCCAGACCTCTCCTACCCTCTATTTTCCCTTCGAGTATCAGTTGCTAAAAAGTGTATCTTTCTCCTCGTAATATGTGCCCCAATTATGCAGTCTTCTTACTTTTTATATAACTAAAAAGTTCCCTGTCCTGTAGGCCCGCTCTTCTGAGTCATTCCCCATTTCTGACCCTGTCCGTCCATGATATTCTAAGCATTCGACGCAGGCACCACATTTCAAACACTTCAAGTTTGTTAATGGAACTGGCCTTTAACGTCCATGCTTCCATTCCGTACAAGAGAACAGGCCACACGTAACACTTAAGCATCTTGTATCGAAGGTTGAAGTCCAATTTGCGATCTGCTCTTTATTTCGTTTAATCCTCGTTCAGCAAAACAACACAAGTATTTAAATTGCCTGACCTGTTCGATTTCTTCTCCAGAGACATATATATTTGCGTTGGGGTAATCATTTCTCTCATCAAGCTCTCTCCAGAGATATTCAACGAAGATGCCGAAAAGACAAACAAGAATACATCTCTGAAATCTGCCAAGAAATAGAAAATCACGGATATCGAAATGAAACCAAAGACCTCTTCCGGAAAGTGAAAATTTTTGAGAGAATTTAAACCCAAGAACTATGCAATAGAGGACAAAACATGGTATTATCATAAGTGATATCGACAGAGTGTTGGAAACATGGAAAAAACTATTGTTCAGAGCTCTACAGGGAAGAACACGTAAATCTAGGCCACACTTCAGCCCTCGAAAACACTGAATACAACCCTGAACCTGAAATTCTGCTGTCCGAGATTGAAGAAGCTGTAACTCACCTCAAGAAGAATAAATCCCCTGGCTGCGATGATATCACGGGAGAGCTCCTTCAGAACATGGGAGACAAAGGATGTTACATAATGTGGAAACTTTGTAATAAAATTTGGAGATGCGGAAAGTGGCCCAGAGAATGGCGCACATCATTATGCATACTACTCCATAAAAAAGGAACAACTACAAAGTGTAGTAATTATCGTACCATCTCACTGATTTCCCATCCAAGCAAAATATTACTAAGAATCATTAAACGCCGTTTGCAACAGTACTTAGACAACCAAATTCCCCAAGAACAAGCAGGCTTTGTCAAAGGGAAGGGTACGAGAGAGCAAATCCTTAATATGCGGCAGCTCATAGAAAAGGCCCGCGAATTTAAAATTCCAATAATAATCTGTTTCCTAGACTACCAAAAGGCATTTGATTGTGTAAAGTGGGAAGTTCTCTGGACAGTTCTTCATGAGATGGGAGTTCCAGATCATTTGGCAATATTAATTAAAAACTTATACGAAGATAGCTCAGTTAAAATAAGAATTGAAAACCAGCAATCTGATACCTTCAAAACCAGCAGAGGTGTACGACAAGGCTGCATACTATCTCCAGACCTGTTCAATTTATATGGAGAATACATAATGAGGAACGCACTTGATGGATGGAGAGGCGGCATCTCCATTGCAGGGAAAAAGATCTCAAACTTAAGATTCGCAGACGATACAACACTGATAGCAACATCTGAAGAGGAGATGTCGAGACTGATAAAGAGAGTAGAAACCGAAAGCAACAAGTGTGGGCTCAAGATTAATAATCAGAAAACAAAAATCATGATTGTGGACCACGCGAATATCCTCCAAACAACAGGCGCCCTAAATCAATTCGAGAAAGTAGACGAGTTCACGTATCTAGGATCTTCCTTAAGCAATGCAGCCTCCTGCCATACGGAAATTCGCAGAAGAATAGGAATGGCCAAGAACGCGATGAGTCGACTGTCAAAAATATGGAAGGACCGTTCTTTGTCCAAAAAACTCAAAATGAGACTGGTACGGACACTCGTTTTTTCAATCTTTAGTTACGGTGCCGAAACATGGACAATAAAATCAGAGGAAAGGAAAAGGATTGACGCATTCGAAATGTGGTGCTGGAGACGAATGCTACGCGTCTCGTGGACGGAGCACAGATCCAATCAGTCGATTCTCGAAGAGCTAAACATTCAGACCAGACTCTCCTCTCAGTGTCTTGCAAATGTTTTAAAGTTTTTTGGCCACATTGCGAGAAGAGACAATGACAACTTAGAAAGACTAATTGTGTGCGGAAACGTAGAAGGACGTAGAGGCCGAGGACGCTCACCTATCCGATGGTCAGATCAAGTACAGAAAGCCACTGGAGAGACGTTTTCCGAGTCCATGAGAGCAGCCCAAAATCGCAAGAGATGGAGGGAATTGACAGCCCGCATTGTAGGGAATCACGATCCTCAGCAATGAGGAAACGACAAGAGAGAGAGAATCATTTCTACTTATAATCATTGTTTTTATCTTCTTGATATTTATTTTCAAACCCCGAGCTTCACTTGTAAAAGTTAGATCACTTAAAAGGCATTGAGGATCTTCGATGTTATCTGCCACTATGGCTCTATCATCGGCATACCTGATGTTATTAATAAATATGCCGTTAACTTTAGTACCCTTATTAGAGTCTGCCACTGCTTCTACGAATGCTTTTTCTAAGTATAAATTAAACTGCATTAGAGACAGTATACAACCTTGCCTTAGTCCTTTTTTAAGGGAGAAATCTTCTGTTTCGTTGAGATGTTAAAGACGTACTGTTGCTGTCTTGTTCCAATACAGATTGGCTAATTCTTATATCCTTGGCGTCAAATCTCAGCTCTTGTAGGTATTTTATCATCAACTCATGTTTTACATTATCGAATGCTTTTTCATAATCGATGAAACAGACAAAAACATCCTTCTTTGATCTTAACAATTCTGTATTAATGTTTGCATACTAAAGATCGCTTCTCTCGTGCCAAGTCTATTTTTTAAACCAAACTGACTCCATCCACTGACCTCTTTACATTTCTTAAACAATCTAGTGTGCACTATTCTCAGGAAAAGTTTTAAAAAGTGACTCATTAGGCTTATTAGTCGGTGGTCCTTGCAGAAGTTTGCACGTGGTGTTTTTGTAGGGCGATAAATGTAGAGCGAAGCCAATCGTTTGGAATCTGGCCCGTATCATAGATGTCGTTAAAGAGCTTGACAATAATGTCTAGGTTTTCTTCATTAAGTAACTTGATCGTTTCTGCGTACATATCATCTGTTCCTGGGGTTTTGTTACTTTTTAATAGTTTGATAGCGTGTACAATTTCAGCTTTCAAAATACTTGGGCTATACAAATGGTCTCCCAGTTGTGGTGGTTTTTGTGTTTTGTCATCATTAAACAAATTGGCTGTGTACAATTTCCAAGTATTAGGTATATCGCTAGGGTTCGTTATTAGTTCATTTTGGTCATTATGTATACCAGTGACTTGTTTTTTCTCGAAGACACCAGCAATTTCCTTAATTTTTTTGTGAAGATTGAAGCTGTCGCCGAGTTTATATGGATTTTCAGCCTCGGTGCAAAGTGTAGTCATCCAGATCTCCTTCACCGCAATAATTTCTTTACGAATTTTACGAATTTGACCGTGTATATTTCGGTATCCTACTTGGTCATGCCTAATTTTACACTGCCTGCGTTGTTCCATCACCTCTAATATTTTTTCTGTCATCCACTCATTCTTGGTAGTTGTTTTACTCTCAAGTAAAAAAGTGTTGTTTACCTCATCAAATGATTCTTTTATGGTGGTCCATGACTTTTCAACATCATCCTCAGTTGCCATATTAGAGAACCTATTGTTTATTTTCTTTGTGTTCACTTGTTTCATTGTTCTTCACTGTTTTTCATTGTGTTCTTCACTTGTTTCATTGTTATTGAGTTTTCTAATGTTTACTGATGCCTTCTGGTGTTTTTTTTAGCTTTAGCGGGCCTCAGCTTAACATTTGCTACTAAAGGATTGTGGTCGGCTCCTATGTCTGCTCCAGGTAATGCACATATAGAAATACAATGAAGAGTTTAAAACGTACGTGCCAAGTTTATAAAAATAAAAAGGTGCTTTGCAACAGAGGTTTCATATAAGCCCTAAAAATATACTTGACCAAAGATTACGTACTCTACGGAGAGTATCCTACACTATGGAGATGAATCATGGCCGTTGAATGAAGACGCGATAAGATGTTCATGAACGGATAACGTTCCAAACGTTGCAGCATTAAGAGTATGGAGAAAGAAAAAAAGTTGAAAAGACAATAAAATCAAGAAAACTGCTATATTTCGGATATATAATGCGTGTAGTAAAATACAGCATCTTGTGGCTCATATTCCGAATAAAGGTATTCTGCTTTCTATTTCGAGAGAAAATAGAGAGCTCAAGGAGTGTAAGAGTAAGACGAAATCTGATCATTTTATGAACAGACGAAAAATGAAAGAAAATGTTAGGGTTGCAGCAAAAAAAAATTTTAAAGAAATTGTTTCGTAAGTTATCAATCTCAATAATGGAGATAGAACTACTTGAAAAATACAAAGATTTGAGATATAGACCTCTTAAGGTCGATTCAAACACATCACATCACAGGCACAGGCCACAGTTCCGACGCCGAACCAGCACCGTGCTGTCACAGAACTATTCGTTTCGTCGTTTCGTCACACGAAATGCATCATTCTTCGGCGACCAATTTGTTGAAACGATGGGAAGTTTTTTTGGACAAAGAATTAGCAATACTTGCTATATATTTGGACGAAGAAGAAGAAGCGAAAGCAAATCAAACTCTGAATACCAAAATTTGTATTTACAAGGTGCAAATGCAACAGGAAATGGTTTTCAGTAAGAGACACATTTAAAACTTATTTTAATTCTCTAGTGGGGTCTTTGGGGACTAAAAAAATTTAAAAAGTGTATATAGTCCTTTTCCATCATATTGATAGCACATTATGTATGCAAATCCTCAACAGGTCAAAAAACCATAGACGTCACCCTATACTTGTTTTGAAATAAATGAAAAAAAAATTAATATTTTAAGATGCCGTGAACAATTCATTATCTTTTAAAAAATCTTCTGTAAAATAAGTGTCCACTAATCTCACTATACCTTTTTTGTGGGTAAAAAATGTCGGTATATATGCCACACGATTATTGTGAATTATACACGGGTGATTAACGAGAGAATTCAATGTTTCACGAAATAAATTAATGTAAACAGTAATTTAAAGGTGATTATTGTTGGTATACCTTGTGGTCCGCATGACTTGCGATTTTTTAGAGTTCGTATTGCATTCTCGACTTCCTGTACTGTTATTTCATCGTCTTCAGTGAATTCCAGTTCATATGTTGTTGTACTGATGTTCGTGAATTGAGGTCTTGTTTCAGTCAAAAGTTGTGAGTAGTATTCGATCCAAGATCTTTCTTCTATCAAATCTATTCTACTCGTTTCTTTTCTGTTTGTTCTCAGATTTTTTACCGTTTTCCATACTTCTGTTGATCTTGTTGACCCTATATATTTGTTGAGTTCTTCGCATTTACTTTCCCAGGAAATATTTTTTGCTTTAGTTACTAAATTTTTTACTTCTCTGTTTGATCTTGCATATGTTCGTCTATCATCTGGATCATTTGTTTGCAGCCACTTTTAATATGCTTGTTTCTTGTTGTGTACTGCATTGGCGATGTTATTTGTCCACCACAATGGAGTATTCTTTCTGTTCTTTTGGATTGTGCCGAGCGCTTCGTAAGCTGCTTCATTGATTTTATTGATTATCTCTTTATAGGTATTCTGGGCTGAGGAATAGATCAGGTTGTCTACTCTTATGTCTTCAACTTGTATGTGTGTTTCTTGTTTTGTTTTGACATAATCTATAATTGACTTTGTGTTTTTCGTTGGTTGAACCCAAGTGTACTTATGTATGTTTTTATGTTGGTAGAATCCGTTTAGGATTTTTAGAGAGTGCTGTTCACAGAATTCGATTAAGTGTTTCCCATTTTCATTTGTTTTAGCGTCACCATATTTTCCTACGACTTTGTCATTGGTTTTTGTTCCTGTCCAAGCGTTAAAATCTTCCAACAGCACAATTTCTTTGCGGCTATTTATATTTTCAATGAGTTCCGATAAAGTTTCGTAGAATATTTGTTTAGCTGCTTTTGATGCATTTTCTGACGGAGCATATATTCCAATGATCTCGAGGTCGTGCCTTTCCACGTAATAGATACTCTAATAATTCTCTCATTGATCTGCTCCAAGCTTTTCAGGTTTTCTTTTAAATAATAACGCAAATGAACAGCATTTTCTCCAATATAATTTACAATAGGAAAAAAATGTGTATTCCGTGTCAACATAAATTATAAGTAAGAGGGTGAAATACACTATTCTCTCGATTTAGGTGTTGGATACGTTAGGGAAAATAAACAAAACTAAAATAGCTAATAAAACACTACAAATTCTCTTCAAGCCTTATAAGCACTTCTTTTGTTTCTACATTGTTGTAAATTATGTAGGTATAGTGAACACGTACATACTTTTAAGAAAAGCGTAACATCAGAAGCTCTTTTGTATCATAATTGATTAAAACCCAGCTCGTTCAGGTTTGTTAATAATGAACTTACATAGTGAAAGCCCTTATCTGTCTGACTATAATATAGAACTTTAATTAGTCTCAGAAAACATCTAGGCAAGTATCTACTCTAATAGCTTTTGTGTTCTGGAAGGTATGTAGAGGTTATTAAATTAAAGTTCGTTTTAGAGACTATTATTTGATGATTATTAGAAGTGTGGTTGGCCTCTACGCGCCGCAAAGATTCCAATCTTGTAAAAGTGGATGCTACTCTACGGCGTGAGATAATAATAGTGTATCGTATGAAGGGTATAGTCTTGTAATTACTGGTATATTATTTACATTAGTTTTTTAAGTAATTACAAAATAAGAAAAAGTCAAATATTCAGGATACATAATTGAAACGAAAAGAAACACGTACTCTTCCTCTTAATCTTCTATCCCCTATCATGTTATATTTTTTTAATTACGGTACTTGTTTTACGGTTTCCTCTTATTTTTGATAGTTTGCATTTTTCATTACAGTATTTCTAGAATACAACAATGTCTGCATCTCAAAAGCGTCTTGTTTACTGAGTATTGCTGCCTTTGTGATCCTTACCTCCATACAAACAGAAATATACATTACAAATAATTATATAAGATGTGCTTAGCCTAAGCTCATCTAACATAAGCACTAACTCGATGGTAGTTTAGCTAATAATATTCACTGTCATATGATCAGAAAACGTATTAAAGTGAATTTTAAATAAAACATCAAAACTCGAAACTAAAATTAATGTAGAAAAGTGTACGATGAGTCTACGAAAAAACTAGGTAGGTATATCAAAGTAGGCTAGAATAAAAATTAGAACAACAAAGAATCACATGGAAAGACTATCTCGAAATTAACTGGGCCAAAATTAAAACCAAAATAAAAACAGCAGCAATGCTCTTGGAGAAAAATGACAAGAAATATAAGTCAGAAATGCACATCTTGGTTTTCAGAAAAAATAAAAGTAAAACAAGAGAAATAGAATGCTTATCTGAAATATAAATCATAAAAAGCGCAGGACACTTATGGGCAATATAAGATTGTTGCGTTCTGCATATACGATGACCTCAATATAACAGTTGGGATCATAAAGCACGTGGTGTTCGTGTGTATTAAGGTATAAAAAAATGCTTATTAAAAGCTTAAAACATTTTTTATACCGTAATACACACGAACACCACGTACTTTGTATTCAACAGGTATACTAGCCACTCCTGGATATCTCGACTTCATGGTTTGTTCCAGTTTCACTTTTAATTGGGATCATCCTGAAGGGGAGAGAAGATATTCTGTTCAATCTAGAACTCGCTCGTTTCCCCCTTTCGAATTGGGTATGTATATTCAAATAAAGAAAAGAAATTATAGCCAGTGGACTGTATAAAACTCTATTTAAAAAAGCAAAGAAATAAAAACATAAATATACATAACCAAATATACCATTATAATTAAAGAAGAATATATTACATTAAAGAAGAAGAATATATTACAAACTTAACTATTAGCTACTATGAACCAACAGACACACCAAAAGACAAACATAAACAAACCAAAACAAAAATGTCGATTCTATAAAAAACCACTGACAAAACAAAAGACAAAACCTACCATAGTCGCAAACATACTATACATACTATGCATACTATACATACTATACATACTATACATACTATACATACTATACATACTATACATACTATAACATACTATACATACTATACATACTATACATACTATACATACTATACATACTATACATACTATACATACTATACATACTATACATACTATAATACATACATACTATACATACTATACATATTATACATACTATACATATTATACATACTATACATACTATACATACTATACATACTATACATACTATACATACTATACATACTATACATACTATACATACTATACATAAAAAGATAAAAGATAAATTAATACAACCAATATAAGGTTTATATTGGTTGATGGTATACAAGGCAAATATTGAACACAGTAGTTAATCAAATCTTGCCAAAGTACTTTCGATCACAAGATCATCCTCTGGGGCATTTCATCAGTTGTGGCCTATCCAGCAGTAATGGAATGTTATAAATGTAAATTGGGACATAACAAATACACTAAACAAAGACAAACAAACACTTTAAAATTTAAGAAATGGAGAAGCTACATTTTATATAGAAGCCGGAGACAGAATGATTCTGTCTCCGGCTTCTATATAGAATGTAGCTTCTCCATTTCTTAAATTTCGTTAGTTCGCTCCCAAAGTAAAAAAACCCTCTTAATTACATAATAGCTCCGAAAACCATAACCTACTTCGCTCCCGGGGTCAAGCGGATTAAGTAATCTATTAAGTTGTAGGAAACTTAACGCCAGGAAAATAGGGACTGCGGCGTTTGTATTTTATATTTAAAATTATATCAAATATTGGTAGTTACATATTTATATAAATACAGTGATAAGCGCGCTAATAACCGGCAAAATAACGCAAACAATGGAAAACATATGAAGTTGTAAGGAGATGAAACTAGTAGAGATTACTAAAATTATATTCTATTCACTGTTTCCCACCTTTAGACGTATTAAAGAAGGATGTCAACTAAAGGTCGATTCAGACACATCAGTCACGTCTCGTCACAGTCCTGGTGCCGAACCGAACAATCCGTCATACAAAATATATGGCGCATCTTTAATAGAAATATGGCGCCGGCATGGCATTCACATTCATCAGGCGACGAACAGTTTTCCAGCTGTCAGATAGTTGATAGTTCTGTGACCAAACAGGACCGGTTCGACGCCGAGACTACGACAGGACTGATGTGTCTGAATCGACCTTTAAACTGTCACTGTCACAGCCGTTGTTTCCGAACTCTTCCGTCTAAAGGTGGAAAACAATAAATGAAATGTAACTTTATAGGTTCTATCGCTAAATTTCCCATCTCCACTAGTTTCATTTCTATTTATTACACAACTTAATATGTTTTCCATCTTTTGCGTTATTTTGCCGGTTATTAGCGCGCTCATTACTGTTATGTATTTTGAAAAACGTTAGTGATTGATTTAGAAATTATATTAGAAATTATATTAGAAAGGCTTCTTTCTGTTGCAGTAAAAAGAAACTATTACAAAATATTTTTTTATTGTAGAGCCAGAATATCTTCGTGTACATAGTGCTATAAATAGTAAACATATGCATGAAAAACGTAAATTCTTACCAATAAAGAAGAAATTCAGCATGAACATTTACCTGAAAAATTAAAAAATAACTTAATATTTTTTATGTAACTTACACGCTAATTCATAGTGAAATATCTTTTTTATACAGGATGTCCATAAACGCTTTTCAAAATCAAAAGTACAAAATTTGAAACTTATTTTATGTCGACTTGGCGTCCACCTTATCGTAATACGCTTCTTCCTAAGTGAGCTAAAGTTCTTTAAAAATAGCATTTTGTATCTCTTTTTAGGGAAAAATATACAATCGTTTGTCGTAAACACAATTTAATAAAAAAATTATGCTTCAAGTGCATATTCGACAAAAATCGATTCTTGTTTTTCATGTTGCAATGAAAATTGAAACATTATGAACACAAATTTCCGATATCCTTTCTAAACGAGCCGCTTATGATTGCACATTAAAAAACCTATTCACCCCAAACTATTGGGTACATAACACCAAATAAATTTAGAACATATTATCACAAAGATAACGGTTTTGAAGATGTTTGCATTAAACCGATGTTAATGCATTAAACTATCTTTAAATAGCTCTACGTCTAATCAACATAAATGTTCCAGAATTACATACTGTATATAGTATATGGACTTTAATATAGCTATATGTCTATAGAACTTTTACCACATATTAAATAAGTCTTTTGACAACGTTTCCTAAAAATAAATTGGCTTTTATCCAAAGTAAGATACTTAATACAGTGCCTTATTATCTTTGAGTTTTCGATAGCATATTTAATTTCATCTATCGTGATCTTCTGTCTCTCTTAAGGATCTAATTGTTGTATCTCCTTCCTTTTACCTCTTTAATCTTGGAAAAGTTCTCTAACGTACGCCTCTCATCTTTTTAATTTCTGGGCTAAATCTATGAGCAGTACTTCTTTCTTGTCTTTTATGTGTTCTTGTTGACTTTTTTGACCCATGAATTCTTTAATTTTTGTGCATATTTCTCATATCATATTCTGTTTCTAGTTCATCTATCTCTTTACATTGTTTCATCAAATACATTTCCTTGGTTGTTTTGACTTTTTTCTTAATTATTAGTTGTAACTCTTTATACTTTTGTACATCTTTTCCTTTATATTTCCTTCTTTCTTCCATCAGTAATAGTATTTCCTCTGCCATCCATTGTTTTTTAGCCTCTAACCTATATTGTGTCATATGTTCTTGAGTTGGTTTCGGTAATATGTTTTTTACATTATTCCACTTTTTACGAGTGTTTGCGTCCAGAATTTGTTTGTTGTCAATTATTGTTTTTTGCATATTAACATTCACTTCTTCTTCTTCAAGTGCCGTATCACAAATAATTATCTGAGGTTGGCGATCACCATTGCGAAGGCTTCACGATCTTCTGCTACATTGAATAATTCCTGCATTTGATATCTAGGTCAATTCATGAATGTTTTTTAAAAAAGAAACCTGTTTCCTTTCTACACCTCTACGGCGTTATATTTTTAACATTTACGTTATTTTAATTTCATCGTTTTTCAGCATTCTTATATTAATTTTTGGTTCTTATCTTCTGAGTTTAATTCTTTTTAATTTTATTTTTACGACAGCAATTAACGGGTTGTGGTATAAATTAACGTCTGCCCCAGAATAAGTTTTAAGTGAGGTTATAGAGTTTTTAAGTTAATTGGGGTTACTTCAATGCATTTTACAAGGTAAAATTGAAGGAGAAAGGGCCCCAGGACGAAGAAAAATATCCTGGCTTGCTAACCTGAGAGCATGGTATAGAAAGACCTCAACACAGCCATTTCGTATAGCAACCAACAAAGTCATCATAGCCAGAAGTATCGCCAACGTTCGGAACGCACAGGCACCCTAAAAAGAAGATAGAGTTTTTATATTTGCTGTTTACAAGTATAAAATCTATTTCATTTCTGACAATCTGGTTTTCTGTAAATGAAGGAGACGTCCACGTATATAATATTCTGAAACCAAGTATTGGCAACTACCACATAATTCTTCGCAGAATTCTATGAGTTTTTCTACTCCCCTATTTCTAGTGCCCAATCCACATGGTCCTACTATATTTTCAACTATACCTGCTCCAATTTCTGCATAAAATTTATTAGACTCTATTAACTTTAGTATATAATGCCATACTTACTACTTTTTCCGGTGATATAGTAAAGAGGAGAGCTAACCACGCATCTCCTTGTTTCAGGTCACTGTTTATTTCAAACGATTCTAAGAGTTAGTTACCTTAGGAGTATCAGTTACAGAGCTGATTATACTCTTAAGCATAAGTAAATTTCTGTCACAAACAACCAAATTTCCATATAATCATTATAAGATGTCTCAATATTTATGGCCACCTGGCACCGTTTACCTATACAGCTCAGATATGCCCTAAAAAGTCGAAGAAAATTGACATATTCATTTCAAAAATAAACAGTTTCTTTGTTTATTTCGGAATACCAAACCGAATTTACATAGAATACTTTTTAGCGTCGCCGGCTACTGTCATGCATCATAACGACAATTCCAAACAAGCGGGGCTAGTTAATTTGAAAATTCAACATGAAATAAACGAACTCGTTCGCGTACAGATACCAGAAGGGGCAGAAGAAGTTTCAAAAACTAACTGGAATGGCCTAAGTGTCAATACAGAAAGGGATTAAGGTAGAATGTGTTTTAGTAATGCATGTAACGTAAGGGCTTAAGAGAACGTTTATTCGAAAATATCTGATAGTACAAAATCCCACTACAGGGTCACTACATTTATAACATAGTTTATCAAACTGACTTTTTAGTTCCATTTAAAATTAGGAGAATACATTGATAATAGGTTGCCAGTCAGAAACCGGCCGAAAATATTTTTAATTAATTAATAGTAATTAGTTTTTAACAAATATTTTATTTCTTTTATTTATTTTTAAATAAAATACGCTGCTCATGACATGATGTGTTTTATATCAAATTAAAGCTATTTTTTTTCTTAATATGATGATCTAAAATTATATGAGGAAAAATGGCCGAAACTTAGATTTACCAGCTGCTAAAAACGCGAGGTATCATGAATATAGTAAAATAGAGTTGCGTATGGCGCAACGACATTGGTTTGACGTGAAGTTTAATTGACATCGAAGTGAAAATATGTATATTTTGCTTTAAAAACTCGCACAAATGATACTTCAAATCAGTAGCATTGTGCGCTAGCTGTCTTTTATTTTATCTTTGATACCTCGCCTTTTTAACAGCTCGTAACCCTAATTTTCAACCATTTTTGTCTTAAGAAACCTGTCATTTTCATCCTACTATTTTTCTCCTTGCCTATGGTTCTCCTTTTCTTCTTGTCTAAGCTGTTTCTCTTCTTGCCTACGCCTTTCCTTTTATTCTTTCATTTTTACAAACTATACATCTCATTATATTACTTCTCGGCTCACCCTCTAGTTCTCATTCTCTTCTTTTGCTGTCTTTTGCCCCTGTGTAACTTCTTCTTTGCCTTCCTGGTCTATGCCTCCCCTTGGTTGTCATTACAGACCTTGCTCTGCTACTTTGCTATCTGACTCTTCTTACGTAGCCGTACTTTGTTAGATCATGTCATCGATTACAATGTACTTAATCCCCAAGACACTCGACATTTTCCGAAATTTCTCATTTTTTATTTTGTCGCAGTTGTTCTGTAGTTTAGGGACTTCAGTTCGCACTAATAATTAATAATTTTTATTATGGTATTGTAAATTATTATTTATAATAACAAAAGTGTTTGTTAAAAAAGTAATAATTTTTATTATGGTATTGTAAATTATTATTTATAATAACAAAAGTGTTTAAGTTAACTAATAAAAAGTCTAACACGTTTACATAAGAATTAAGCTCAGATTCCCTATACAAATACAGCAAAATATTTGGGAATCACATTCGACACTGTGCTTCGCTGAAAAGCCTTCATCAAAAATAAACATGAAGAGCTTGGTTTAAAATATAAAAATGTATATTAGCTGCTAGGAAAAAAATAGCAAGTTATCCACATACAACAAACTGTGAACTAGAGAACTTGTAGTCCTCTACAAGTAAATTTTGAAACCAGTTTATATGCTTGGTAGTCATCTTGCGGAATGTCAGTAAAAGCAACAATTTATTTATTTAACTAGATATGAAGTAAAGTTGATATACATAAGATCTGCGTAAGATAATTAATAACATGCGATCGAGATCAGAGTGGAAACAGCTGCAAATGAGAAGCTCCTATGAACAACTAAACTGAACACGATGAGATCCATTTCTGGTTACACTCTTAGGACCGAAAAAGGAATGAGTTGATAATAGAACAATACGGCGTCTTACATATCGTAAGATGAGCTATTCTAGACAGAAAAGAATGGAGTGAAGACACCACATCAATAGAATGGACGATAAGAGGCTAGCAAAAATTGCAAGGTCTGAAAAATCCAAGATCACTCGAGTGACCTCCAAAAGGAGGACGAGCTGGACATCGGAATCACAAGACTTAGTAAGAATAAACATGACTTATTTCTAAATTAAGAGAAACAAGAAGAAGAAGTTATTCAACGATTCGAGAACGAAGTATTAAGAAATATTATTGATATACCTTGGTACAGTTGCAATGAAGATCTCCGTAGAGAACTGGATATCAAAACAGCAGTTGCTCTAACAGAATAACGAGGTTATCTAACTTAATAATACCTATTTGGTAAGAAGACTAAAAAGAACTAAGCTTAAAATTGACTACAGTGCTAGTCAACAGTCCGTTCCCCTCCTCGTATCTTTTAAACGGTTATTGTTATACTAGTGAAATTTGGAGGGAGGGAGACGTAGGCTTCTCAACTAGTCATAACAGGTGACGTAATAGTGACAGATGACTTTACAGTGCCACTGTGACAGATAATTTTAAATTAGACCTTATGGCAAGTGATACCTCGTTTGAAATGTATTGAAAATACCTATTTAGTCATATTAATTTGGTTTGACTTTAAGCTCATTTTGATGAATAATTTAAATAAGTACTAAAATTGTAGCTTCTCATTTAATTAAAAAATATTTAACAACCAGTACGTGTAGTAAGTGTTTAAACTTTGTCCCATCTACTTTCTAAACGTTCAAATGTTTCGAGGGACACTGCCCTACATTCTTCAACAATTTGTTGTTTCAAAATATCAATATTGTCGGGTGCTGTAGCGTAAACTTTAGATTTCAAGTATCCCCACAGAAAAAAATCTTATGGTGTGAGGTCCGGTGACCGCGCTGGCCATTTTATCCTACCTCGTCTTCTAATCGAACTACCACCATTTTCCTCATCTATGTAACGTCTTACTGCACCATAAAGTGTGCAGGTGCACAATCTTGTTGAAATGTTATTTCCAAGTTGCCGAATTCATCTGGATTATCCTAAAGACATTCAAGTATTAACGGTTTAATTGCTTTTTGTAACATCTCCAGACACACTTCACCGGTTAAGTTAGTAATGAGAAAAACAGCCCCAAACGTGTGGTTTCCAAAAGTACCTGCCCAAACAATTATTTTTTTGGAAATTGAGTATGTGTTTCGCGAAAGACGTGAGGATTTGTATCACTCTATTACCTCATATTGTGTATGTTAAGATTTCCATTGAGAGAAAAAGTAGTTTCGTCAGTAAAACAAATTGTTTGTATGTAATCGGGCTCTTGGTTAATTTTATTGGACATATTTTCACAGAATTCCGTCTTCGGTCGGGGTTGTCATCTGAAAGTTGGTGCACAATTTTTAATTTGTATGGATGAAATTTGTTTTCATCCAACACTCCGTGCGCATTGTCTTTTGACTGATTCCATAGATAGATGCAACTTGGGCTGTAGAAGATGTAGGGTTCACTAGCATTTCTGAAATTGTCAATTTTTTTGTCATCGCTAATTGTAGGCCGACCAGATCGTTTGACATCGTGAACACTACCTGTTTGTCTAAACTTCCGAAGAAGCTTTATCAAATAAGCTCTCGATGTAGTGCGATGTAGTTTCATTAAATAATAACTAAACTAAATATTAACTAAGAAAAACTAACTAAAAACAACTTGACTAAACTTGAATAACTAAACTAAACAGAAACTAAATATTCAGGTATAAACACGTTTGCAAACTAAAAATAACTAGAGAATTGACTAAACTTAGCAGAAACAGAAACTAAATATTGAGCTATAAACGCTTTTTTTGAGCGTAAAATACTCCGCAAAATATTTGGAGCTGTAAACGACCAAGGGCAGTGGGCAGTGGCATAATTTTGAATTGTATCAGCTCTTTGATGAGCCAGATGTCATAACGTTCATTAAAATACAGCGACTTAGATGGGCTGGACACATAATACGAATGCCAGAAAATACCATTGCTAAAAAGCTAACCACAGGAACACCTGTAGGAAAAAGAAGCAAAGGCCGACCGCGAATTGGGTGGTTAGATGGAGTAGAAACCGACTTACGAATATTAAACATCAGAAGATGGCAACATGTTGCCAAAAACCGAACAGAATGGCGACGAATCTTAGAGCAGGCCAAGATCCACAGAGGATTGTCGAGCCAAAGATGATGATATAAACGATTTTGCAAACTAAAAACAAATAGAATTGACAAACATCTACTTTTTTGACTAATAACCAAAGGCGGACGTTAGCATTTTTATTAATTAAATGCCAAACTACAATTTAAGTATTTATTTAATTTATTCGTCAAAATCGTTTTAAATCCAAACAAATTTAGTATGATTCAATAGGTATATTAAAATAATTGTGGTTGCGCATTTAATTAATAAATATTCAAACGTTCGCCTCTGGTTAATTGTCAAAAAAGTTGACGTTTACGTAAAACAACTAGAAATTGAAAAACTTCAAGTTTTTGACAATTAACCAGAGGCGGAGGTTTTAATATTTATTAATAAAATGTCAAACAACAATGTTAGTATTTATTTAATTTATTCATCAAAATGAGCTTAAACTCAAATAAAATTAGTATGGTTACATAGGTATTTTCAATACCTTCCAAACGAGGTATCACTTGCCATAAGGTCCTATTTAAAATTATTTGTCATAGTGGCGCTACAACGTCATCTGTCTATATCAACTACTATAATATATTTGAGCACATTGTACAGTACCTCTTATTTATAAAATTTGTTATTTTTTTATTTTGTTTCCTTTTCTTAAGCACAAAATAGATAGTGATGATGCGCTACAATCCCTTTAAAATAGTCTTTTCAACGAACGAGCACAAGAACATTTTATTTTAAAAAAAGTTGTGTTACTTCTTAACATTTTTTAGGAATAAAAATGTAGAAACCATTTAAAAATTTATCAAACTATAAATAAAAATCGACGTTTTTTGAGAATTTTACAAAAAATAATTTTGGTACATTTTTGAGAGCATATATCAATACAGAAATAATTTGAAGTAACACATTAAAATGATGGATGACTAAAAAATTTTAGAAAATTCATATATAAAGATGAAGGTACTGCAATAAGGCAACAGTGCCAAATATACAAGGTGGTCCAGAATTATGTACATTAATTCCTAGAGCTCATAGTACGTCCAAAAATAAGGGTACTTCTTTATGTACACTTTTTTATTTAACTGAATAATAAGGGAGATCAACCCTTTAAAGGGGTGAATTGAAATTCTTATTTTTTCAAATATCTTCAAACAGATCCAAACAGATTACAAAACGATCCAGTAACATTAAATGGATTAGTGCGTTCGCTAAATAAAAGAATTCGATTATGTATTCAACAAAATGGAGGACATTTTGAACAGTTGTTGTGAAATATTATTTTCGCCATTAATTAAATGTTAAGTAATAATTAAGTTTTCCATTAATTTGTAATATTATTGCTAACACAAGTGTCAATTCCAAAGCATACTTGATGAACCTTCGATATACCTTCGATTTTAAATAAATCGAAAACGGTGATATCTATCGAAATATTACAACAGCACCTTTTTTGCGTAGAAAAGTCTAAGGAAACAATTTTTAAAATATTTTATTTAAAATATGTAAAAATTAAAAAACATGTGACGCAATAACCCCCACTTAGCCTCCAAAACTACCCTGTATTAATATAGGATGTGGTAGGTGGTGACATGAAATTAATTATCCTAATGTCTTATAATCACTCCCAAAATATGAACTCCGTGTTCAAAGCCGTTTGGAAGATATTTGAAAAAATAAGAATTTCAATTCACCCCTTTAAAGGGTTGTATCTCCCTTATTATTCAGTTTTATAAGTGTACATAAAGAAGTACCCTTATTTTTGGACGTACAATGAGCTCTAGAAATTAATGTACACAATTCTGCACCACCTTGTATAAAGCCAAAAAGAAGAAGAAGAAGAAAATATTGGGATACAGTGGACAATAATTCTTCAATAAAAAATACTAGTAGTACCATTAGTCAAGAAGTACATATAAGAGGAATATAATTATAATTTTAATTACTGTTACTGTATTTTAGGAGTAGTACCGGTAGAAACATCATCCAGCTCAAGAGGTTAAAAATCTGAAAAAAAGATTGGACAAATCTCAGAGACTTTGTCGTATTGGTCAAATAAAGTGTGAGTGGCCTTAAAGCTAGCCAACATTTGATGTCGCAAGGACACTTGCAAAAAAAACTTATTATAAATCAAATATTCTGCTATGACAAAGCTTAAAGTTTTAGGCTCTTGCGGTTAACAAAATAAAAGTAAATTCATGTACGAAGAACGAATACAGCACCTGCACGAATAAACAATATGAAAACAAATACAAAAGAACTCATACATTATGATCTACTTAAAGCAATATATTATCAAAAACACGAACTGTAACGTAAAAAAGGCAACGCCGAAGCTGTGTACAGTCCATGTTAAAGCATAAAATGTAAGGTGAACGACTCACTTGCGACCAGAAGAATGAAGAAGAAATCTCGGGGTGTGAATGGAAATCACGGGTGGCCTGCTAGTACCCGTGCCCACCTACTGACCGTCAATGTATATATTTCTCTTTCTCTTCAATGGATTCATGACTCTTGATGGTTTGGTTAGTTGTAGTGGCGTTACTCTACAGGGTAATCCATCTTTTATGATACCAATCGAAAAAATTAATTGAAAACCTAAAGCCCCTACGAGAAACATCAACTATTCTGAGGTATTCTTATCATCAATCAGAATGAGAAATGGTGAATATTAGAAAAGAAATAATATAACTTCTAATAATTGTGGTAGAGTAATAACATATAAAACAAAATAAGTAATTAATTTGACCGTTACTTGATGGAAATTCATTTTTATAACAATAAAACACTGAAAACATCTGTTTTCAAAACTTTCAGCAAATTTATTACAAATTCTTATCACTACAGCTATTTCGGCAAAGTGCCTTTATCAAGTGATCTATTTTTGGTATGTTTTTTAATTGTGTAGGTTGAGGAGGGAAGAACTGTTTGTCTTAAGTTGGTCATTCATAATTCTGTCTGTATTCTTTAATTTGTTGATTTTTTTGGATTCGTTTGATATTTTTTAATGTGAAGAATTTGAAATTCGTCATTAAAAGAATGATTATGGTCGAGAAGGTAAAGTGTGTACGTAGAATTTGTTTTTTTATTATTAAAAGCCCTTTTATGTTCTGCTATACGTTTGTTAAAAGTTTTACCAATTTGACCAATGTAAGTTTTTGGGCAGTCGCCATATTTAAGTTTTTATACACCACTTTCTTTTGTTTTTTTTTTGTTTTTTAATATTTTTAATATAAGTTGTTTGTTCTAAAAGCTGGTGTTATTCTTTTCTTTTTTATGCCGTGTCTTCAATGTCTCCACATATTTCTTCTAAGTGTCTAGGCTTCTACACTTAATAGTAGTTTACCTTGGTTGTCTGTCAAACACCCAACTCTTCTAGGCTTGTATGAGCCTGCAGCTTCTTTAACTTTTTTGTACATGTTGAACAAAGTCGTGTTTACGTTGCAATAGCTGTATTTACGCATATTGTGTCCTTAGCAGTGTATCCTTTGCTATTCTGGTTGCTTTTTTGATCTTTGTTTATCCTTTTGTATATTGTCGTGTCCTCATCTATGAACTTTCGCCTCTCCTACATGCTATCAAAAATTTGATGATTTTTATTAATTTTTGGTGGTTTGACCAATTTCTCTTGTATGTCTTCTAACACTCTGTTCAACTTTTCAAACTCCTGGTCCGTTACACCTGCTTGAATAACGGTATTTAAGTTATTCTGTATACAGTGTTTTACACTCTCTTAGGTGTATTGATCTTTCAGTAGCCTGATGCCGTATTTTGAGTTGACACTAACTTCAGCTTGACCCTAATTTTGCCAATCAGTGATTTTGCCAAGAGATCGTCTTCCTTTATTGTTTTGTCCTAAATGGAATTTGAATGAGCGGTCCCATTATGATATTTCACCTTGTTGTGATGACAAGGCAAGTAGGCTATAGCCAAGATACTAAGAGAGCAGGAACACGTAAGGTAAAGGCATATTAAACTGCGCTTAAACCAACATGGAAGCTAGGTCTCTGAAGACAAGTTCTACAAACAGCCTGCAGGGACTAGGCCGCAGTATCTCCTTCCATATTAAGTCATACATACATTGGAAAATTTATAGGTACAGACCTTTATTTCTCCGATACTCGTGGGATCAAATATACCAAACTAAGAAAAATAATAAATGGAGGAATCTACAAAGGAAGAAGAGAACTATCAAAAATAATTTCCAGTAGGCTAAGGAAGAGTTAGCAGTCCTTTAACTTCGGACAGGGAAACCAACATTATATTTCCATACTCTTGTCGGAGTTCAAAACAGGAATCTCGGGAACAATAAGGAAGTAAGGTGTTGTCACTAATAAGGCCAACTTTCAATTGCATATTTGGAAGTTTTCACAGGACTATTGGATAGAGTGGAGTGATAAAAACAATTAAATTAAGAATAAACGAATTAGGGAAAGTAATATCAGTTCAGTACAGAAAAATGGTACAAATTACAACAAAAAATCTAAGTTAAACAGTTCGACGTTAGTTAATGGTAATATTCAATTCACTTTTTGTTTAGATGTTATTAACGTGTTCTTAAATTATTATGAACTAGTTTCTAAATTAATTAACAAGAAACTTTTTACAATCTTAACCGCAAGTAAATTATCAAAGTTCGTAAACTAATTTCTGAAAGTTGCCTTCATGTTTTTGCGTCTCAAGGTATTTTGCTAGATTATGTTGTGTAAAAACGCTGATGGTGGATCAATACTTACTGCAATTAATTGGGTATATACAAAATAGTAAAAAACTTAAGTCGACTTTTAGAAATCAATTATTCGAAATGTCAGTAATAATATTGACTATTTATTGTAATAACCATTACGAAGAATAATCATGATCACGAAGTATTATAAAGTGCTTTAACATCGGGGAGAAATTGATGGTTTTGGATAGGAAAATTGCCATTACAGAGCAAAAATAGGACACATGTCCCAATCATACACAGCTATTAACGATAAATGAAACATATATCTTCTTCTTCTTTAAGTGCCGTCTCCCAATCGGAGCTTGGAGATCATCATCATTATCTTTACTCTATCTACTGCTGCTCTGAATAGTTCTATAAAACTGAATTTAAACCAGTCCCTTCAATTATTCAACCATGACACTCTCTTTCTTCCTAAACTCCTTCCTCCTCTTATCTTTCCCTGTATTATCAGCCTTAGCAGTTCATATCACTGTCCCCTCATTATGTGTCCCAGATATTGTAACTTTCTTATTTTTATTGTGTTTATTATTTCGCATTTTTTGCCCATTTCTCGCAGTACTTCCGTGTTAGTTTTCTTTTGTGTCCATGCGATTCTAAGCATCCTCCTCTAACATCACATTTCAAAGGACTGTAACTCATTTATGTGTTCTTGCTTCAATATCCAGCTTTCAAGTCCACATTGCAGTATCGAAAACACGTAGCATCTCAGTGCTCTTACTCTTAGTTCTAATCTAAGGTCTTGGTTGTAGAGAATTGTTTTCATTTTTACAAACGCACAGGTTGCCATCTTGCCATCATTACGGTATCACCTGCATATCTTTTGTTGTTAATAGATCTTCCGATAATTATTATTCCTTCACTTTGAAATAATAATGCTTCTTCAAAAATGGTTTCACTACATACATTACATAGTAATGGGGACATAATACATCCCAGCCTAACTCCTCTCCTGATTTCAATTTCTGGACTGGGTTCTTTATCTCTTACGATTTGTGCTTTTTGATTCCAGTAGAGGTTTGTATTATTCGAAAGTTCCTATTGTCTATGTTTTTGTCTTTAAAATTTGGACTAATTTTTCATGTCTTACTTTGTCAAATGCTTGTTTAAAATCAACGTAACAAACATGCACATCAACATTCATATCCATGCATCTTTGAGCTAACACATTAAAAGCAAATAACGCTTTTCTGGCTCCTAGTCCGTTTCTGATCCCAAACTGACTATCATCTATTCCTTTTTCCAGTTTTTTATTTATACGACCATGTATTATTTTCAAGAATAATTTGAGAATGTGACTTATTAGTGATATTTTTCTGTATTCACTGCAATATTTAGCGTTTGCATTTTTAGGGATAGCACAAAAGATGGAGAGTAACCATTGTTTCTGCATGTGTCCTGTTTTATATACTGAGTTAAATAAGTCTACTATAATGCCTAAGGTTTCATCATTTATGCATTTTAAGATTTCTATATGGATTTGGTCTGGACCTATTGCTTTACCATTTTTGCTGTTTTTATTGTCATTTTAATTTCCTCTTTTAATATCTTTAAAACCATATCGTCCCCTACTTCTATCTCCATCTGCTCTGTTCTATTGTCTTTGAACAGTTCATTAATGTATTCTGTCCATCTCTTTAATTTGTCATTAGTATTCAACATAAGTTTCCCATTTGCATCTTTCAGTATTCCCAGTGTTCTTGTTCTATTGTTGTGTTGAGAAGGCCATATCCTCCTGTACATTCTTCTACTTTTTCTTCCCCAGCCTTTGGGTTAAAGTCTCTCATTATAATTGTTACATCTTGCGTTTAAATGGATTTTAAAATGGTGTCTAGGTCTTCGTAGAAAGTTTCAATATCGCTCTTTGGTTTGTCCTGAGTTTTGAGCATAAAGTTGTAGGATGTTTATTTTGGGTTTGTTCTGGTTTAACATATATCACAAGTGCTTTTTTTTAAGGCTACCGAAACTAAAAATTCCTCATCAGCATCATGTTCTTGGTCTTCTCCATGAGTTTCAACCTTACTACTAACATCCCCATGTGGGGTGGTAACACCCACCAACTACGACAGTGGTAGTGGCTTTTCCCTCTTGTTCTTTAATTATTATTTATTCATTCTTGTATTATCATTTTATAAACGTCACATCATTATTAATTTACATTTATATAATTATTTTATTTTAATTTCTTTATTAATTTATTAATTTCTTAATCTCCAGATTCACTTTTACTATTTTTTCTTCAAAAGTAGTTAGCGCCCTCTGTTTTTTTTTCTCTCTTTTTCTTTTCTCTTTTTCTCCGTAGAAGAAATATTCTCCCTCTCTCTTTCTGTCCGGTAGACTAAATATTATGTTCTATGCTGACAGAAAAGCTAATTCCATCATACAGGAATATGACATCTGTGTTAACTTCATGCATCCCGTCCTACTTTCTGTCAATCACCTTTAATGGTGGGATTATTTTTTGTTTATAATTGAAATTTATAAAAGAAGATAGGAATTATAATAAGCTTCATTTTATGGTCTGCAACATTCTTTTGGGGTAAGTAATTTCATTGTAATCTTTATTCTATAATTCTCACATCATTCTGAATATTCGTAACCTCACTTCTTTCGAAACCAAGGTTGTTTTTAATTATATTTCATTTTATCCTTGTCATCCGCTATTTGTTTAATTGTAATTTTTTAAAATGGTAAGGCAATTAAACCCGTTTTTCATGTGTCACCAATACAAGCTATTTCTTATATTTTAGTTTATTGACGATTTTATTCAAGACCATATTATAGACCATATTCTGATGAAATTATAAAAAATTATTGACCATTGTACGACCTAACATCTAATTGGGAGGCGACACAAGCAACCCATTGAGGATATCGATGCCATAAGTATCATCCTCACTAATTCATTGTTAAGCATAGGCAAGGTTATTTTTTTTTAATAAATATGATTAGTTAAAAATTCTCTTATTTGCTATCAGATAAGGGTTGATTCCAGGTTTAAGACCAGACGAACTCTCACTTGAAATATTGAGCTAGGCAAGGCATAGACGATAAGCTCCCTTGGTTGATTAAGGTATTATTTTTATAATAGGACTTCAGTTATCTTTGGTAGCCTTCTCGCTACAAATTTTAAAATTAAATATTTTCTAACCATCTTGTTCTCACCACTGTTTTCTCAGTTTGCGAATAATTTTCAGTTTTGATATGCCCATTCCGTATTCTCTATTTGCCTTATTTAATTTTATTTCTTAGTCCCTTATTATAGAATATAATATATATCTGAATTGTTATCATGGATCAAGTCAAATTATTAGAAGAATTATTTCTATTTTTAAGTAAGTAGACAATATCATTAAGTATTTATAATTAAAACTGCGCTTTATTCCCAATAAATAGAATAGCTAATAAAATTACATCAAGTATAATGATAGAAGAATTGTATAATAATAACATTAAGAAAACAATTAAGAAAGAAAACAATTAAGATTTTTTAATTTTTAAAGAACTTAAATACTGTTATTTATTGTGTTATGTTAAATATTAACATTTTTCTATGTATAGCACGACAACTCACACTGTTTTTGCGGTACGATAACTCCTAGGGCCAGCTAAGAAAGAAATCTGAACTTCTTCTTCTTCAAGTTCCACTCCTATCGGAGATTGGAAATCATTCTGGTAATTATAATTTTATTGGTTACTCGCCTGAATAGTTCAATTGAATTGCATCCAAACCATTCACGGAGATTGCGTAGCCACGAGATTTTACGTCTTCCTACGCTTCTTCTTCCTTTGATTTTACCCTGCATTATATTCCTTAGTAGTTCGTACTTTTCACCTCTCATGATGTGCCCCAAGTATTCCAATTTCCTAATTTTTATGGAATTTAAAACTTCGCATTGTTTTCCTAGTTGTTCGAGAACTTATTCGTTTGTTTTGCGATCCATCCATGATATTTTCAAAATACGTCGGTAACACCACATTTCGAATGCTTCTAGGTTTTTAATGTTGGATTTTTTAAGTGTCCAAGCTTCAACTCCATACAAAAGGGTAGAGAAAATATAACATCGAAGCATTTTTATCCGGAGCGATATATTGATATCGCGATTACAAAAAAGTTTTCTCATTCTATTAAAAGTTGACCGCGCAATTCTTCTGTGATCCATGCTGCAAGGTATTTGTACGAAGATATTTGTTCAATTTCTGTATTATCTAGTACTAGTTTAACTTTGATGTTTTGTGCTTTTGTAAACACCATGAACTTGGTTTTCTTCAAATTGATTTTTAGTCCATAATCGTTGCAATATATATTTAGTTGTTCAGCAAGGTGTTGCAGTTCTTCTAGTATTCCTGCCAGAAGGACGGTGTCGTCAACATACCTTATGTTATTAAGTGGCTCACCGTTTATTATAAGGCCCTCACTGATCTCGGCAAGCGCTAATTCTGAGATGGCTTCACTGTATAAATTGAATAACAAGGGTAATAAAATACACCCTTGGCGGAGTCCATGGCAAATCTGGATATCATTGGTCAGTTTGTTTTCAACTTTCACTTTTGCTGTTTGATTCCAATAGAGGTTACAGATGATTCTAATGTCTCTACTGTCTATGTTTTTATTTAATAAAATTTCTTTAAGTCGATTATGTTGCACTCTGTCAAATGCCTTCTCAAAATCAATGAAACAGGCATATACTTCCTGATTAATATCTAAGCATCTCTGCGAAAGAACACTTACTGCAAACAGAAAGTAACATCTGAACTACCAACTTATAATATCAATAATATTTTGTTCTTAAAACGATACGGTTGATTTATTGATAATTTATTTTACGAATTGATGTTTCAAATATTTTTGGAATGTTCCTTTGCTTTTGATTGTGTCCCATTGTATAGCGGGGCTAGAATAGTTCATCAGATCGTGACGTATGATACATAATAGAAAAGGAGAAGCGGTGGCAAATATGTTGAGATAAAAAAAATACACATAGCGGCCTTACTTAAAGGGCATCACATAATATCTCCGTTGTAATTGGTCAGATTGCAGCTTGTAATGTATTAAATGAAAGGAGAGGATATATTAAGATAAAAAACAAACAGGACCACTACAACAAGAACACAACACAGTATCTTCATTAGTCATGAACGTATAGCAGCATGTGAGATATCATAAGGCACTATGGATAAAAATAGATTTATTATAAGACTAATTTTGATTTGCTGACTTAATGAAGGCCTCTGGCTGAATACGAAACAATCAACTGATCGAATCATAACAAGCGACATAGCAAATGAAAGAAAAAACAAACAAGGCAACTCCCAAAAGGATACTATACGTCATCTTTTTCGTCTTTAACGTCTGAAATAACAGAGGATTGCAGAGAAATACAAATAGAGAAAGAAAAAAATTAATACATCATCATTTTTCAGTTGCTAATGATGATTTTCATTTTAAAATAAAAGCTGCAAATTTGTTATTTGTTTGGAAAAAATATAAAATACATTTATATCTGACTAACACTTTTTTTTTCTACGGCACACTTGGAACTCACTATATTATAGACCAGT
Organism: Diabrotica balteata; assembly: GCA_918026665.1. NCBI lineage: Eukaryota > Metazoa > Arthropoda > Insecta > Coleoptera > Chrysomelidae > Diabrotica > Diabrotica balteata. Next base: position 22,799,470 of record OU898279.1, on the reverse strand, counting down.
TTTATATCAGGGATAATGTATGATCATTTTATCCTCAAACTACGGTATAATTGAGCAATAATAGTAGGTGAAAACATCCCGGAAGATAAATAAATTTCGTGTAACAAGCTTAACAAGAATATATAGATGCAAATTTACAGATCTTGGTCAGAAATATACCTATTATTGGTATTTCTAAACCAAATTTATACTATTCAAATAGTACGTATGGTTGGCTAGTAGACATATTAAGTAAATTGCGTTCATACGAGCTAAAGATTACACTTTAATGTTTATCATTTAGCATAATACATGTTATTGTAAAACATATTAAAACATATTGTAAAACATATTGTAAAACATATTATTAATTCTTTGGAATCAGAAATGATAGTTAAACTAAATCTTACTAACTAATATCCAGCTCAGTGAGGTGCTATTGTTTGATGTGTGAAATGCCATAAACAAGTGACCATCCCATAAAATACGTAGATCCCTCGTTTATGGAATTTTCCACCTTAAGCAATAGCCCCCCGCTGAGCTGAATATTAATGAGTCCCTTATAAAGATAGTATGCACTTTATCTATACGATATACAGAAACCCGCTTCAGTCCCCAAAATCTTCTAGAATAGCCGTCGTCTGGTTATAATGACAGGGAATTCATCCACGAAGAGATCGAGGGTATTCTCACTGAATCAAACTTACTTATACTAAAGTCGTCTGTATAGAAGTCAAATCTAGCCATGTTCCCACAAATTTAGACTCACAAAAGTCTTTACAGACTCTGAAACCAAGAGTGCGCAGAGATACTCTTGAAAGGTATCCTTATTTACGACAGTCTTTATCGTGAAGTCAGTTTTAAAATCAAACAATAGGTATTATTACTCTCTGCCAAAACTACTATTGGAGATATTGTAAAAATCTTCACCTCGATACAAAATCTTACAAAGAATTATAATTTGATCTAAAAGTGGACAAGAGATACCACGTTTGAACCCACTTGAACCCACAACCACACAACCGATGTTCCAAAAATACTCCAATTGTCAAGAAGATCGCCCTGCATGCTCTCTAATAGGTCCCATATGAAAAAGTTTTCCAATCTTACTCCAGCAAACTGCCTGTGACTACGATGGAACTGTGTCCTTCTTACTCATGCCATGTCTCTTTTGACATGAAGTAAATGATTCACTATATTAAAGAGGTAGCACGCAATATATTTGGCCTTTTACTATTAACATCGCTCAACACTGTTAGTCTATTACTATTAAATCTCTACTATAGTCAATCTATAAGCAACAAATAAGTTGTAAAAATGATTCGAGATTTAATACGAAGATTCAAAGCGCCCTCAAAACGACTTTCTTTCTAAGAGAGCATTTACTTTTCGACGGGTTGCTTAAAAGTCAATGCATCTAAAACTACACCTTAAGAGCACCGGAATCAATAACACAGAGTTCATGGGGAGAGGAACTGTTCCAGAAGTGTAAATTAACCACTTTACCCTCCCAAAAAATAGTACCCCAATACAAACCTCTTAGCACTAAATAGATCAGACTCCACTGCGAATCCTCGGCCTCATTACCACTTCCGTCTTTACAAACAGTTTAAATATATCGTAATTAAATTAAGGGACCTATACCTTGAAGAGCCTACCAAGCGTAAAACACAACCAAAACAGATAAACCCATTTTTATATTTTCCAAAGAAAGAGAAAATTAACTAGATTCGGAGGCAATAATCGTCTTATCGTCTAATGAGATTTTCTCTATTAGGTATATTGGTCGAATTTTCTAGTATGCTTTATAAAATATTACCCACTCAGCAAAAGCAAAAACTTTTGTAGATATGTTATACTCTTAACAGTAAAGGGGCTTAAATTTTCCATTCATAAAGCGAAAAAGAAGTGATTAAGAGTGAAATCCTTTATTTTTTAAAATTTCACGAAATATCCGAAAACTTTACTAAAAGTATATAAGTACATACAATACAAGGGTCAATACAGTTCCGAAATTGATAAATAGAACGAGATACTGGCAACTTTATAAGAAAGACGTATTGTAGCAAGTATTTCCACACAGAATCATGTAAGAATTTTCTAAAATAATTACCATACCATGAATTGGAGAAAAAAAATGATAACATTATTTAAATCGATCTGAAACGGGTATATTGCTACAACTGTGGAGTTGTGTCGAAGCTAATGATACTTGATCGTCATCCAGATATTTCAAAATAATCATAGAAATATAGCAGAAATTGTGGTAATAGCTAAGGAGTACGATAGATGGCCTTTGGCATATATAGAAGTGATCCTTATTGACACCTGATTATAGAGACTGTTGGTAAAATAATAAAGAAGGCAGCAGCCTCAAGCTCCCTGAGACCACTCGAACAAAAAAACTCAAAAGGGCAAAATCCTTCAAGTTTTTACACGTTTAATTAAACCAGAGCCAAATAAACATGTAAAGATGTTATTTTAGCATCAACCGACCTGAGCGTTGGAAGGAAAAGTCCATTGGTTTCGTCAGGTAATGCGCTTAGGTCATATTCCTTAACAAGATGACAATTGGATTGGCTAGCAGCTCCACAGTCGCAATTTGATGATAGCAGTTTTCCCACTTGAATAAACTCTTTGCACAGGTATCGTGCTTTGTGCGAATTCTATTCAGGCTTTTCCAAATATTGCCAGGTAGATTAAAACCTTTGGTAATTTTTGTTTGATCTATCAAGGCAGGTAAGTAGCCGAGAGAGTTCTTATTCCACAATTCCAACCATCGATGTCGAAGCCATTATTAGCACGACGCCAGGGTGGATTTCGGGATCGCAGTAGGTTTTTTGCCAGTTGGAGCACATCTCTATGGATAGATAATTCAGGATTATTCATAGTTTTGTTGTACTGCAGTATGAAAGCGTTCTGTCTGCGCAGTGAGGCTGGAGCTATATAGCTGAGTGCTGGAAGACAGAACAAGTGAGTAAATTTAATACAACCAGTATACATCCTTATTTTTCTATGTAGTCAGATGACGATAATTTTAGAGTAGGCTCTGTTCAGCAAAACAGATAAACCAGACTCAAGGCTGAAGATTGTAATAGGTTTGCTGCAGCTCCCCTCTAAGCTTCATATAGCTTTTAAATAATATTTTTAATATGTTTTTTAAAATATAGTATTTTTAAAAAGAGACCAAAAATTATTCTACAAAAAAATTCGTATAGAAAAAAGGCACTGGAGAGAACTGTGTAACAAGCTGGGCGAGGACATCTTTGGTCAGGAATATAGAATCGCAATGAAAAAGCTATGCGTATCCCTCATATGAAACGCCACTAGACAATAAGCTTGAGGTAAAACGAGAGGTTTTTCCGTACGGCAGATGGCATGAACGAGGCATTAGATGTACTCAAGACCCATAGGTCCCCCGGACTAGACCAGATACCGCTCGAGGCGGTAAAGGGTCTAGGACCGGGTGAACCTGGATGGCTTTTGGAGTAGATGAATGCATTGCTTGAAGCTTCAGCATTTGCTAAGGCTTGAAGACACGATTAAAAGATCAGGAGGCATATCCCCAATTAATTGGAATTTTGAAAGTGGAAGAGCACAATTGACGCAATTTTGAGTGTAATCGAGGCATTTCACAACATTAGCGATGAACAGCACTGAGACTTTCTGCTGCTCTTTAATGTTAGAAATGCATTCAACACTCTGCAGTGGATAGAGGTGATACGAGCATTGGAGGAGAGGGAGTGTCCTATGTGATGAATGTGATGGCGGAATATCTTTTCAGAGAAGGGTTATGGTTGAAAAGGGCACGCTAGACGTAACATCTGTAGTTCCACAGGAATGGGTCACCTTTGCAGATGATCTCGCTATGTCGGTAGCGCTGGACGAGCCAGATCTCCGATTTCGGGTAAGACATAAGGGCAACGTCGTGAAGGCTAGGTGACAGATTACAGAAACCATTATTCTACAGCTCATACGGATACGAGTGGATAGAACGAGTCTGTTGCAAGTAGCATGCGCCTAGTTAAGATATTATTAAGCAACAATTATCAGAGATACTGTTATCATATTTATGACATCATATTTAGCGCTCTTCGCTTTAGGAAATCGTCAATAAAGTAAGTTAAAGGTGAATAGCCCCTTGGTCAGTTGTACAGGTTGCAATAACTAAATATGCTGAAGAACTTTTTAAGAAGAAAACTACCTGTTGCAATATTTCTTACATATAACTACAATTACCCGCATTATTCTCAAAAGACAGGTCATATTTATTAAATTAGATTACTGGTAATCACATGTATGTATCACGAAATAATTAAAATTACTCAACAGCGAGAAACAACAAGCTTTTCTAATTAAGTTGTACTAAAAGTAAAGCTCAGCATTATATTAATTAACTAGGAAACCTAATTATAAACTTGACTTAAACACGCACAGCCTGAAATTCGTGAGTAACACTCACTTATTTGTAGTTCCAAAAAAATATTTGTAAAGTGCATGCATGATCGAACTTTTGCAAATGATACTGAACCGTTTTCTCTGCGTTTCATTAAAGAATTACACGCCCAACATCTAAAGTGATAATGAGAGAGCTTGTGAAGTAAATAATATCCTCGGTTAGAAAACGTTTTCAGACGTGTGATTTGACGATTCCCTGATTATTAATCGGTGAAACACGTTCTTCTTGTTGAGGAAGTAATCACATGTTTCGAAGAGTTTGTTAGAATACAAGCTGTGCGCACTGCATCATTTTAGGCCTGTTAAAGATAATTTTAATGTTTAGTTAAAACGCATGAAATTTACCAAATACATAACTAGATATTTATGAAGGCTATATAGAAGAGCAAGACAATCAAGTATATTGTGAAGTTGAATTAAAAATTAAAAATATACAGAAGAGTCAATCAATGTTACTTAATTAAGTCTTAAAATAAAAGCTTTCAGAGATAAAGTTTGAGCAAAAGTTCTGATGTCAGTTTAGGAAGTTATATCCGGTTGAGAACGGACAGGCATAAAAAAGTCGCTGGCCAAAATTTTAAGGAAAATCAAAGGATAAAGTATGCAAAAAAACACTTCAATTAACATGATAACCTATTTTGCCTTTATGAATCAGTTGTAAAATTTTATATCAACTTCCCCTTACTATATGTCCCAAATAAGATATTTTTCGATGTTTAACAGTCTTTAGCAGTTCTCTGTCTTTGCTGACGCTCCTTAGTACTTCTTCATTAGTTCTTCTTATTGTCCAAGGTATCTTCAGCATTCGTCTATGAACCCACATTTTCAATGCTTCAATTTTGTTCATGATCGATACTTTTAGCGTCCACACTTCTGCACTATACAAAAATACAGATCAAACATAGCACTTAACCATTCTTTGCCTTAGTTCTAAACTGAGATGGTTATTGCAAAGAAATGACTTCATTTTCATAAAAGTAGTTTTAGTCATTGCTATTCCATGTTTTATTTCTATGTCTGGATCTAGTTGGTCCGTTATTACAGTTCCCAAATATGTCATTTTGTGAACTTTCTCAACTTGGACTCCGTTCAATTGAAGCTTTGCATCGGGATGTGGGTCACGACTAAACACTAAAAATGTAGTTGTATTTGAGTTTAGTTTAATGCCCATTTTCTTCTACCTCGTGAATACGATCAAGCAGAATTTGAAGACCTTTAATATTATCTGATAGAATTACTGTATTGTCTGCATATCTAATCACAATATCTTTATTTATGTCTCCTAATTTACCATAGAAAACTGTTTTTCAAGTTACAACTTTGACTTCAAGTTGATCAATATTTATTAGTAAAGTAACAGGCCTATTTTACCGGATAGAAATTATCAACTGTTTTGACCTCATCACCTTAACAGTACCCTCTTTATTAACACCTTGTTCACTTGCCGTTTTCATCTTTATTACAGTATTAACTTATCTATGTAATGGCACCTATACATCTGGGATGTTAAGTTACAGCAAATTTAATCTTTTTCTATACTATTTGCTTGTTAAATATGTAAGGTAATGATATAATTTTAATATAATGTGAATTACCGAGAAATAAAAAATAAATACAATAAGCTGTAATGTCTTCCGTTTTCTATTTATCAAAGCTTTTTGATCTAGTATGAGACATCAGGTTTCAACGTTGTAGTTTTTTTTTATAGTGGATTACAGTAGATCATAACTTTTCTGATACCCCTCTTTCGACCATTGCCACTCAAGCTATAGCAAAAGGCTTGAATTACTCTATTCCCCATGTCACACTCCAATTGGACAATCATCTGTCAAACTGAAGAAGCCATCTCCAGTTTGCCTTTTGAAGATGCTTAAATAACTAGACAAGATATTGCTAAAGTTCTTGGAAACTCAAAGCCTCCTACTCCGACGATTAGCCAATTCGAGAAAAAAGCCCTGAAAGAACTTCAATCAAATCCAAATCTAGTCCTATAGACATCATCCTAAACACTTCTTCTTACAGTAATAACCTCCCAAATCTCATTAGTACTCCAGACTACACACCAATTTCTAATAATCCAACAATTTGAAAAAAAAAACAAAAGCCACTATCAATAAAACCTCTATTCCTGTTCGAAATCGAAATCGAAAAAATTATTAAATCAAGAGGAATGGAGGCAATATTTAATCCCAACAAAAACTTTTATGTCTTGTCCGATCAATCAAAGATAACATACCAAATGAAGAACACGAAGTTTATAAAAGTCTTTGTGCAGACTGCTCCCGATTTTGTATAGGTCAAACAAATCATAGAATCCAAAATAGGATTTATGAACATTTCATTTCTGTTCGCAATTCCTATTCAATTTCAGCTCCAGGTCAACACAATTTTCATACAGGTCACAAAATTGATCCTGAAAACTCCAGAACCACAACCCCCATGGGCTTCTACAAACCAAGAATTATCCAAGAAGCCATAGAAATTGAAGAGATTTACCTTCGAGATGAAGACCTCTCATAAGGAACATATCATCCGCTCCACTCACCAATCAAAATCCTACTGTAAGAAATGTTTGCGCCCATCCCTGGGCCAATCCCCGCGTTAATTCAACGCTAATAGCCATGCCAACCTCCGGTATCATGGGGTCAGGAGACTAAGACCTCGGAAGCCCTGAAGAAGACATCAAAACGGGGTTTAACCTGGAATAATAGTTTTTGTAATAGTATTAATCTTGGTTCACCTGAAAAGGAAGGGATTTAACCAATGCATCTTACCAGTCTTGACCTACGGAGCAGAGACCTTAACTTTAACGAAAGCTACTGCCAAAAAACTGAGGGTAACACAAAGGCGAATGGAGAGATCAATGCTGGTCCTGACCTTGAAAGATCGCGTGAGAAATGAGGAGATACGCTGACGAACTGGCGTAGACGATATTATACTGCGAATCAATAAACAAACGTGGAGGTGGGCTGGGACATGTTGCTAGAATGGAAGACGGAAGATAGACGAAGAGATTATTGGAGTGGAGACCAAGAGCCGACAAGCGAAGTCGAGGCAGACCACCCACCCGATGGACCGACGACCTAAGGAGGATAGAAACAAAACTGGACTGCAGCAGCTAGAAATAAAGAGAACTGGAGACGTTTGGAGGAGGCCTATATCCAACAATGGATGTGAAAATTCGGCTGGATGATGATGATTAATCTTGGCTCTAGGTTTAATATATGTATATGTCGTAATTTCTTAGAGAATCAGAATTTTAGCTACAGATACGTAGTCAAGTAACGCTTCTTAAAATACGAGGTCTGGTTATTAAATAACGAGACTGCGAGCGCAGAACGAATGCAGCATTGGATAGCTTTTTTTTCGTCTTTATAGAGGGGGGTCTGGAAATCTTCAAAAGACATCTCAGTCATTTAATTGACCCGCCTCTTTTCTATAAATCTGAATCCGGATCAGCTTTATAGAAGTTGTGCAAAACATTTGTCTAAAAAGGCCAACATTTTCAGTTTCTTCGGTATAACGCCAAATTAATTTTTTTTCTCCATACATCATTATGATTGAGTATGTATGATCCATCCTTCCATGGATACAGAAAGGTATCCTGCTGACCGAGTGTTAGGAATTACTTAGCCACAATTTATTATTTACACCAAAATTATTATTAAAAGAATTATTTCCGAACTGGACATGAAAATAAACGTTTTTTTAAACTTAAATTGTGGTTAAATCCCAGAACATATTATTAAATGTGATATTTGACCCATAAAAAATTATTCTAAAAAATGATAAATAAAATTATTTCCATTATAATAAATTATTGAATTTTAAATGCAATAATCATATTTCAGACACAACCTCTGATCTGAAACGTTAATAAAGATTTAATTTTTTCACTCGAGCGATTTTTATGTTACAAAGAGGACTATTGTATTATTTGATTTATCCTTTATTAACGATTGTGGAGTCAGATACTTTATTAAACTGACCTACAAACAAAAGTACTGCCCTATCCTAATTGACTTAAATGTAACCTTTGCTTAATCAAAACCTCTCTTTGAATCAAATTTTAAATCATAACTCCATATATACCAATTAGATTAATGTGCTTGTGACATCAATATCCATTGTTGTACGGCTTTATAATATGGTGCACGAGATCACATGTGGTCAATTTAACGGTCCAATTGGTTTATGATGTCCTGCTACAGTGCTTATGAGTTACTTGTTGAAGAATTACTAGAACTCCAACCCAGATTTGACATGAGAAATTAAAGATAAAACTAATTTTCGCTCCGATATGCATGTATGATTACAAAATAGGAGGAACATTAAAAACAATATAGAATTGATTTAAATTTAGAAACAGTTTACTTAATTTAAAATATTGTTACGATAATATGGCTTTATAATATCAATATATTATGACTAATTCTGTTTTCTGTTCCAGTAAATTCGAAGTTGTTTACAGAAACCTCTAGACCCATAATTTTATGAGTAATCCACGTCTCGAGGCTTTTCAAACAGTTGAAAAACGAGTCGAGCGCCTTCACCAAAATACGAGATTATTCAAGAAGTTCGCCGAAATTTCGAGGTAACAACAGTTGTGTATATAAATGAAAGATTTTTTATTTGGCAGTCAGTCATAAGAAGATCGGGAAACGCGGTTTACTTGTAACGAAACGTGACATAAATACATTTGTACAGCTATTTAATAAATTAGTAATTAGTTATCGTGAGTTTTAATAAATTAGAATATACAATAAATAGAATAAGACAAAAATAGACAATAAATATACAACAATATAAAAGAATAGGACAACAGGAATAAAAGATAATGTATCTACATATATGTGGTGTTTATGCTTAATTTTAAGTTTCTAAATGGAAGCTTTTGTCCGCCTCTACTTTTCTATTTTTACTTTGCAAAGTTTTAATGAATATAACTTGGTCGATCTTCTACATTTATGTATCGGGTAGATTATATGCAAACTTTTTAATACATAAGTAAAAGGTTTCAAGACGAAAGGCGAGTAGAAAAAATAATAGGATTAATCGGAAAGTAAGTTCAAAAAAAATAAAACAGAAGAGAAAATTTATATATATATTAATATATATATATTATATATATATATATATATATATATATATATATATATATATAATATATATTATATATATGTGGTATGAAAATAGGACACAGTGTTGAATTTAATATTTTAACCCTTACGTATGACGTCACTGTAATAAAAGTTTGCCTGTCATTTTTACGTCAACTGTCGGAAGACATATTTCCTTCATTTTTTTTTGTAAACAATGTAGTATAACAATTTTAACAAGGTAGTACACACGCTATTTTATAGTACATAGTACATAAAAGTGATGCGAGAATCACGCATCATGCCCTTCAAGGAACAATTAAGTTCAGTCCATTCCATGTTCATATCAATTCATACTATCATTAATCCTTTAAAATGTCAATATCCATTCTTTCCTAATCATTTACATTATTTATCGATCAATTACGAAAAAGTTAACAATTTTACAAAACCACATAACAAAGAATAGAGATGCATCAATTATAGCTGATATAGCCGACATTCAATTAATATACAACAATAATATTAATTTAATTAATGAATTTGAACAAATACAACAATTAATTGAGCAAAAATGTGATGAATCAGAATTAGATGATCAATTTGACAAATGAGAACAGTTTGAAAATAAATTTTATAGTGTTGTTGCATATTTAAAAACCTTCGTGGACATAAATAATTCCATAACATATTGACAACTGTCAATAAATCAAGAGCATTCTGGAACACACAGATCATCATCTCGAGATGCAACGGTTACATGGGTATGTCGAAATAAGCATGTTCGATATACTGCTCACCTTTTAGATCTGATCGTCCCGATCAGCAACTTTACATAAAGGATGGTGGAATCTACAGGACTCTCCAGATTTGGATAAACCCCTCCGAAATAAATAATAGTTTACTGTCTTTGAAGGACACGATTTCTTTGGGTTAATGTAATAACACACAGTAATTCGTACACCGGTTTCTCGGAATATCACTTCAAGCATGCTTCTGACAATGTTCTAACCCAGATTTTCTAGTGCATAGCCTATCTTGGGTAAGGTCAAATTCTTGATGTCATAATTGCACGATTTTCTTTAAATTAGTAACAGCACGCCATATATCCTCGTAGCTTGCCTAGTCTTTATACGACTTCCTGGTCACCATATACAGCAAAGATACTCTTCCAACAGTAGTAAGCTGATAATTTTTTAACTCGTTCAAACGACCGGACTTCTTATAGAATACGGACGAGATTCCTTTAGACATCTTAAGGTCTTTGGCACACAGTGGACTAGAGATACGTTATACGGAACACCAAAAAGATCCTGCTGAACTTCTGTGGTCACGCTGAATCTAGGACTCTTTGTCTCTGCGTAATTTGACATAAACTCATTCAAGCTTGGCCGCCGCTCATCTTTGATCTCATGTTAGAGGGTTGGTGCTCCTTCTGTTTCATTTGAGCCAGCATAAGGTGTAAGATGATTAATGTCAACTACTTTTGGTTTACCTTTCGGCAACTTCTTAATTCGGTATATTACGTCATTTATTCTCTTTGTAATTTCATACGGATCTTCCCATTGTCTTTGCAGTTTAGGAGGCAAGCCTTTCATTCTATCACTGGCTAATTGGATGTGTTGTTGGGCAAGTTCATGAATCTTGTTATTCTTAACTTTAAGCGGTTGACATATTCTTCGCTTGCAACATGTTCTTCGGAAGGTCTACAGATAAATCTAGGTCGCATGGGAAACGAACTTCACCACCTAACATCAGGCAGATTGGAATCTGGCCTGTAGTTTCATTTACAGCCGAACGGTAGGTCATTAGTAATAAATGAATGTGCTGGTCCCAATATCTTTGAATGTTCTGATAAAACTTTGGACAGGTGTTTACCCATCGTTCGGTTCATCCTTTCGATCATTCCATCTGATTGAGGATGCAGGGGTGTCGTTCTAGTCTTATCAATTTACAAACGTTTTGTAAAAGGGTTGACTCAAAGTTTCGCTCTTGGTCGTAGTGGATCTCCAAGAGAACATGTTCTGCATCCCAAAACTGTATTGTCTTCACATGATGTCTTTACAAACGAACGGCTTCAAAGTTTTTCAGATATTTTAATAGGACATAGTGACCTGTTTACCACTATACCCAGGTAGATAAACTCTTTCACAGAGATATTTAAAAATACTGTCATTATTCATGATATCCAAGCAAAAAGATTCCTAAGTCTTCTGTGTGTATGTTCAAGTCGGCACAAAGTTGATTTTACACTGATCTATATCTAGTTACACTATTTCTGCTGCCGTTGTTAGGTCTGATCGGACTTTTGTCTTTCTTATCCTACCTCTTGTACTGATGTTCACAGCGTCAGAGTAAATTAAAGTCTGAACTGATTTAGAATGATCTTTTCCAAGGCTAAAGAGCTTAAGGCTTAGACAAGATGGCATACCAGCTTGTTGCCTTGTCTAAATTGTATGGTGCATATGTTAAAGGATGTAAGTATCCTCTGTATTGTAATGATATCATTAAAAAGTTGTTTGTAAATTATCAAATGTACTATTCTCCCACAAAGCTATCCCAGCAACACAATAAATATTGAAAATATACAAAATATATCTAAATTGTTATTAATAGTATATCAGATACAATTAAGTTATTAGAAGAATTGTGTTTCCAATGTCAAAAAATAAAACAGTGATTCATTTTTCAAAACGTAAATTTTTAAAAATACTTATCTAAATTACCTATCTGAAGTTATTATTATTTTATTGCTCAGAAGCCTAGAATGCCCAATGAAATAAATTCAGAATTTATTTTAAACCGACATAAACAACTTAAACTAAATTCTATTCTTGTTTGTTTTCCACTTTTAAGATTAGTCTCTAATACACTTTCAATTTATTTCCCAAATTATCAAAAAAATCAGAGAAAAGATTCTCACTGAAATACCAATAAAGGATATGTAATAAGCGTAATATAATATCTTAAACTGATTACACTGAAGGGTAATTTATTCATTGGATAATGTCTTGGCTAGCCGCCAAGAGCTACTAAATACGTACTTATAGTTCACTCAATTAAATTGAATATTACAGTAGAGAATCACGAGAGGGAGCAAATAAAGTAATAGTTATTTAATACAATAAGCTTAATAAGGACAATATTATGACTTCATTAATCAACATTCATAATTTTCAAACAAACAAGGCAATGTTGAATAAAATTAAATATGAAAAAGGATATGCCTGATTCATACAGTACGAAAAAGAATTTGATTGTGTACACTATATTGCTACCATTATTACAAGAAATACAAAAAATTATATTTAAACCAAGAAGCATCAATAAGAATCCGACAGAATAGATCATTGGAAAGGGGGCACAGCAAGAGTGTATCTTACGATCATCATTATCATCACAGTTCGCTATAAGCCAAAACCTTCTTCAGAACAATCCTCTATTCGCTCCTGACTCTGACAAATGTTCTCCATGCTCTAACTCTAATAGATTTTAAATATATATATATATATATATATATATATATATATATATATTATATATATATAGCGAGTGTTTGCAACTTTAATTTTGTCGCTTCTCGCATCCCAATTGCCATAATTTCTTATCGGTCCAGTCTCCTTCTTGAAGACCTTTATTTTCCATTTCTATATGAATATTGGATATCCATTTCTTTTTTGGCCTTCCCCTTTAATTTCTCTGTGTAGGTCTCCAGTTCCAAACCTTTCGTGGTATCCCTTCTTCGTTCATTCGTCTCAGGTGTCCATACCATTTTAATTGTTTTTCGGCTATCGTATCCATTATTGTGTTCTTTACTTTCATTCTCTCTCTTATGTTTTCATTTCTTATGTGGTCAAACAAAGTTAACCCGGAACATCTTCTCCAGTACATCATTTCCGTTGAGAGGAGTTTTTTGTGACATATTATTGTTAAAGACCCACACTTCTGACCCATACGTCAGCACCGGCTGAATCATAGCCTGATATATATTTTTCTTTGTTTTCTTAGTTAAAGTTTTATTCCACAGGATCGGATGTAGTGTTTTTTATCATGTTTTTTTCGTTTTCCTATTTTTTCTTGCTATATCTTTGTCGTCTCCTCCCGTCTTCGCTTAGTGTAACTCCGAGATATTCGTACTGATCAACGTAGATTTTAAATCATTCTCCAGGTTATCCTGGCTCTTAAGTCTCACTCTTTCTCTTGCTGGTTGTCCCATTAACTCAAAACCTTCTTCGACTGTTGCAACTTTATCCTGCCTGATTAAAATCCCTATACATCTAAGGCGTGCTATTTTAATATATTTTATAACTTCAGGTTCCCCAAAACTTCTTCTTCTTCTTATGGCGCCGTCTTCTAACAAAGATTGTCTTTGTAGATTTATCTTTTTTAAACGCTTTCCTATCTTCTGCAACGTGAAATATCTGTTCAAGACTGAGGATAGTCTAATCTCTGATATTCCTCAGCCAAGATTTTCCCTTTCATCCCAAGCCTTTTCTTCCCTGTACTCTTCCTTGCACGATGACGCGTAGAAGACTTCGTGTATTTATAGCTTCAAAGTATGTGGCCCAGATACAATATTTTTCTTATTTTAATTGTGTTAATTACTGCGATGTCCAATTCGCCTTAACTTTTTCTTGTTTAAGACTTCTGCAATCCAAGTGTAACAATTATAATTTTCGTATATAGGGTTAAAGGGGGGACTAAACAATTACTGGTCTTGAAGATGGGATAAGTTTACGCATTTAAGGAGACAGAATGAATTCTCTCTCCTGATGCCGACAAGAATGTAGAGCGTAGAATATATTTTTTTAAACTGATAATGCTGTAGAAAGCGAAAGTACTTGGGCAAGATTTGATTATTAAAATTATGCTCGATATTTGCGTTTACTTTTTTAAAGTTCATTTATTCGAGCATTCAACCTTATATCAATCTTAACTATGTGGTCGTCAATTTCTAGTAGTAGACAGAAAAAAAAACAGAATTAAGCTGTTAATTTTATGCCCTTGGTACAAGCGAATTAGACCTAATATTTGATATAGTGTGAGTATAGAAAAGTTATGGACAGAATATGTACGATATTATACGAGTATAATTCCGACAAGCGAGAGCTGGCGGGTGAGCTGCGCGAAAATAGAAAGGAATTATTCTAAGACAGATAGGAGAGGTACTTAATCGCGATTATAGGTATATAGTATAGGTACTTAAACACATGTGAACACGATGTAAACTCCTAGCCGACTGACAATAGAAATGAGCAATCCCTTCCACTTTTCAATTTGTTCTACGCGCAACCCGCCAGCTCTCGCTTGTGGTTATACCTGATTGACTATTTCTTAGGGTGCGTTCATTACGGAGATCATCGCATGGTCTCTTCGCCTAGAGCATAGCACTGACAGTGAACGCTCGCATTTAAAATAATGCATTATTTGCATTATTAGAGGAAAGGATGCAAATATGGGCTGGCCTTGTAATATGGGCTAGGTAGGATTCACAGCTATTCGTTGCAGATCTCTACATTTTGACTATTGCAAACGGTATTTGGCGAAGTTAAACTATCACCGTAGCGATGGCGCCACAGTGGTAGACATTTTCCAGTTTATAATAATTGTTTGTCGGTTGGTGTGAGTGTCAAAACTTTTTCGGGTAAGTTGATAAATTCCAGTATTTGAAAATAAACACTAATTTCAAAAAAAACGTCTGTGTCACGTTGAAGCTCTATAATCAGTCTTTGATATAATGCTAATAAGTTTTCTTCAAATTGACTACTTTTATACATAACCTCTTCTGTTGTGCAAAGCAAGCGTGTTTACAATATGGGCTATGCCCCTGTTTTCATTATGGGCCAGTGGCCCATATTTAGAACAATGTAAAACATACTTCAATTGTTTCAGGATGTCAAAACAACAGCTGAAAGAAGCTAAAAAAAGAAAAAAATGGGACGAGAGAGATATGGAACGTGCAATTATAGCTGTCAGGCAGCACGAAATGGGTACGCTGAAAGCTGCAAAAATGTTTAATGTCCCACGTTCTACTTTGCAACGTTCTGCAAAAAAACTTGATCTAAAGCCAATTGAAGCTGCTCAAATAAAGTTAGGGCGTAAAGCTGTCTTAGGGAATGATCTTGAGGACGAGTTAGTGCGTTATATTTTGGAAATGGAAGCTAAATTTCATGGATTAACCAGAAAAGATCTTAGGAGGATGGCGTACGTCTTAGCTTACAGGAACAATATCAAACATCCGTTTGGAGGTAATACGGCAGGCAGAGCCTGGCTGAGGCTTTTCCTGCAACGCCATAAACAGCTATCAGTACGACGACCAACGGGAACATCATATTCACGAGCAAGAGGCTTTAACAAAGAAAATGTCGCATCCTTTTTCAATGTTCTGGAAACAGAATATGACAAACAATTTTACACACCTGAATGTATCTTCAATGTGGACGAGACAGGTCTTACGGTTGTACAAAACAAGATTGCACAGGTAGTAGGCCGAAAAGGGAAACGACAAATTGCATCATTAACTTCTGCTGAAAGGGGCTCTCTGATAACCGTCGTGACGTCGATGAGCGCTGCTGGCCAATTCATCCCACCAATGATGATATTCCACGTAAAAATATTAACCAGCAACTGATGAAAGGAGCTCCTCCAGGTTCCATCATGGCAGTACATCCCAGTGGATGGATACAAAGCAATATTTTTACAAGATGGTTTCAACATTTCATTGACACAGTGAAACCCACAAAAAAATCACCAATCCTGCTTATTATGGATGGTCATTACAGCCATACACGTAATATAGATGTCATAGATTTAGCTAGAGATAATCATGTCACTATAATTGTCTTGCCTCCCCATTGCACCCACAAACTCCAGCCATTGGACAAAACTTACATGGGTGTTCTTAAGGCTTACTACAGCGAAGAGATCCGGGTCTGGTTGCGCCACAATAATCGTCCACTAAGTGCATTTGATGTGTCAGAGCTCTTTGGGAGAGCTTATTTGAAATGCCAAACTGGAGAGATTGCCGTTAATAGATTTAGAGCTACAGGGATTTATCCCTTGAATAAAAACATATTTACAGATGTCGATTTCATGGCAGCTGAAATTGAAGCAGAAAATACTGTGACAGCCGCACCTGATGATGCGAGTGATGAGGATGATAAGGTGATCGTCGTTTCAACCGCTGCTGTCAATTCAAATGAACCTACAAATTCTGACGATAACTCTATCAATTTTGAGAGCACACCAGATTGTCGTTCCAGCCACAATAATTTATCATCTAATTCTCCCACTCTTCCATCTGGGCCTAATAAACAGCTTGAAACTATTCCTACAAGTAACACACAGCTTAATGCTATTTCTGCAACTAGTTCACAGCTTGTCGCTATTCCCACAACAAGCTTTTACAGAAAGTCTGCCACGCCTTCCGGAAGACCTTGTGCAGAGCTTGGTGTAAAAAGAAAATTATTTGAGAATAAGCCCATTCCATCAATTCCTTCCACATCTGGGTCTTCAAGAACATCTCTGACAACACCATATGATATTTCTCCTGTGCCATTATTGAAGAAAAAAACCTCCAATCGTGGGCGTAAGCCAAGTAAGTGTTCAGTGATAACCTCTTCACCTTACAAAAATGAACTGATCCAATCTCTCAACAAAGACAAAGGGAAGCAAAACGAAGTAGGAAAAGGCAAAGAAAAAAGAAAAGGAAAAGAAATAAAAAAAGGAAAACGTAAGCAGGTTATCAAAGTCACAAAGAACCAAAAAAAAAGAAATCGGGTTCTAGTAGCGAGGATGAAGAGGAAATATGTGCCTGCAGATGATGAGAGCGATTACAATGAGTTTCCTTCTACACAGCTTACACAAGACGCAGGTGACGTAACGTGTATGTTTTGCGAAGCACTTTTTTCAGGGTATCTTGGTGAAATATGGGTCAAGTGCTTCATGTGCCATTTGTGGGCACATAACGAGTGCGCTGGGGCCGAAAAAGAAGAATATGTGTGTGACTTTTGCAAATAGATTTTCTCCCAGTAAAAAAAGAAATACACACGTCATTGTCTATGAGTTATTTGATATATTGTTTGTATTTTAGATATTAAAATATATTTTTCACGCATTTATCTCATTTCACACAAATTTAAGACATATTTTTCGGGGTAGCCCATATTTAGGATCATTATTCAAACGACGCAAAAGTACAATTTTTCATTATTTGTACGTTTAAAACAGTTATATATTTTTTAATCAATTTGAACTTTGGGCAGGTTATAAGTAACTAAATATAGGTATTCTTACGTACCTTTGGAATTGAAATAGAATTTTTTATTCGTTTTTACAAAGAAATATAAAATGGGTAGTCTATATTTGCATCCTTTTCTCTATTAATGCATTATTACGCGACGATGATAAGATGATACCATCCTATGGTCCGATCGAGGATCGGTGCCTCATTATGAACGCACACTTACTTTAATAGAAATCATTCTTAAACATTTTAGAGTAATTAAGTATATAAAAAGAAATCCACCAAAATAAGTATTTACTAGTTCAAACTAAGATACCAAAAACAAAACATAACACTAAGATAAAAGAACAAAAAGATTAGAATTTTTTCCCAATTTTCAGATACGCTTTCATTTTTATCGTTAAACTTTTTAAACCACGGATAACCGTACGAAATAAAAAAAGGGATAAGTTTAAAAAATATCGTTTTCTTGTCAAGATCGGCGAACCAAAATAGCGAAGGGATAGAAGTTTCTCCGGAAATGATACGTCGCTGGTGATAAATCTTTTCAGATTTTAAACAGAGAAGCGGCGTTAAAATTCTCCAGAAATTTCTGGGCACCCGCACTGTAAATAAGGAAAGTACCTGTCAAGGAAGTATTACAGGAGCTGGTTGGTTTTATTTGTGATGAATAAATGAATAAAAGGAAGCAATATATGTCAAAATACTTTTTACATAATACTAGTTCTAAATTAAATAGGTAGTAGTTTTTGTTAAAGCAAATAAGGAATAATATATAAATGACGAATATTTAAAATAACATTTTTGCATATTAAGAAGGTTTGCGCAATAAGCATTTTATTAACGAGATTCCAATTTATGTCTGAAATTTCTTATCACCTAGTAAGACTTAATAGAAGCACGAAAATGATGGGTCACCTACTTACGTTTTTCTTATGGGCGTAGGAAATTTCGACACTAAGCAGGTAGCGACTAAAATTTAATGGCAATTTTCGACACCAGCCCCAATTCCCGTTTTTATCTTACAGGTATATTCGATACCAAATAAATATAGCTGCGACATAAATAAAATACCATAATTAATTAATTTATTTATTTTAATAAAAGTAATGTGCATTTTAGTTCTTTATAACTGTAATAATATCTAAATATAATAGAACTAGTACCTAATTTTTGTACATTTTACTGTTATAGGAATGATAAGATATAGCTTTTATAAAATCTAACCTACGTATTTGTTGGGATCGTAGTTTATCCATCATTTTCTCCAAAAATGCCAATTTAGCCTTAACAGTAGTAACTTTGATTTTTGCTGGTATATGTTAACTATTTATTTTGACATAAGTGTCTACTTGAAATTCTTTTAACTTTTCAATAAAAATAAAATAGAAGGACGTGTTAAATAAAAAGAAGAATTAAATCTCGAATGAAAGGATTCACAGTCATTTGTGGTCCTCGCAATAGACGGGTTCTGATTAGACCATATGTGTGGTGGAAATAGAGCGCTATCGAAAATGTAATTTTCCAGTAAATAATCTGCATATATATCAAGTGTTGCGTTTATAGGTTTATATGACATTAAATCATAAAGAAAGCATTCTTCAACTTCTGCTTCTGCTTCTTCTAAATAAGTTAAACCAAACGTATGCCTTAACCATTTTCCAATTTCTGAATTTGTCTCCTTATATTCTTGTACCAAACCCAAAGATTGAATTTTTTTAAACCAGTTTTGGTGTAAGTGAAAACGGCATCCACTAATTTTTGCATTGGGCCGCATATACAATAAAGCACAGTAAATTGCTTTTTCAAAGTCCACAAATATTTCAGTTGGCTCTAATGATAATTGAAATGTTTCAAAAATCTTAGACCTTAATAAAGAAAATAAATTTTTTGTATGTCATTGACAATTTGTCCTTTAACAAACAGTATGCTAAAGGAACATAATGTCCATTTTCCAAGCCATGTATAGTAAATAATTGTAGAAAATATTTGGTACTGTATGAAAATGTTCCATCCATATACAAAGTTTTTAATTTACACAACAAACGAATATTTGTCTCGCATGAAAATACAATTACATTTAATTCAGGATGCAACTGAGTTGCACTCATACAGTCCTCGAAGACATACCGTCTCAGGACTAGCAACTTCAACGTGGAGTCATATGTCGCCATGTTACATAATCCATCGGTAACTCTATAATCCTAAATCATTACAACATTATTTTAAAACTAAATGTAATTAAACATCTGTAATCGGGTTTTTACCCACATATTTAATCTTGGTGGCTACATTCATGTACTCCTAGACACTGATGATGGAACATGGTTTCCGAAAACGTTTTGTCTTTTTAACTTAGCCCGTTTGGGCCTAAAATATACCTATTACAAAGGATTTTTAATTAAATTTTTTAATACATGGTATACAGCCAACTACAGGAACGTAGATTCCTTGTGGATATTCCTACAGTGTTGTAATTTGGGAACAATAACCGGCCTTCTTAACATTACGCTTCTTTCATTAAGGCGTCTTCTAACAGGAGCTAATTTCCAAGGCACTCCTTCCCCCAAAGTCCTCAGTCCATAAACACATGAATCCCTTTCCTGTGATGGAATCGTGAATTCCTAAGTTACACACTGCAAGCTGTTGTGAATAGTACATTTCGGAGTGAGTTAATTGGGGAATGTACATTTGCTGCTGCATATCGAAGGAAAGAACATAGCAATTACTTGTACATGCATTTTTGGTCTCAGTTGACAAAAGATAAGTTAAATTTTGATATAAAAATTTCATTATACCATTGTCTAGTCACTGGTGGTTTGTTAGGCGGCTGAAAATCCGCACAATATTTCTCTAAAAATGCACGGTACATTCTACTTACGTTTAAATCCGGTGACAAGAAGAGCTTATCCGGGGTTTTCGCCCTTGCGTAGTGGCTCTCAATTTTTGAAAAACTTTCGATATGCTCTATAATCTTGTTAGTTCAAACAGTCTTGAAAATATTTTGTCGAGACCCTCCTCGTTTTTCTAACATATCCATTTTACCATCAAGAATTCTTTCTCCCAAAAGTTGCACTCTTCTTGTAGTTACGGCAAACGTACTATAAAATGTTTTGAGGCAAACCCTTATTTCAGATCCACCAGGCAAAAGTAAATGGTAGGCAAAAGAGTACTTTCACTGGGATGTTCGTACTGACCATGACGTCTCCTTTTGATTAATTGGGGATGAATAAACCTTTGTAGGTAACTTTGCTGCTTACTATAATCAGCCATTTCATAGTAATGATTGTACAACTCAACAACCAGTCTTATAGATTTACATGCTAGTGGACACTTGCATTTTACCTAAAACAATTTTGGATTATTTAGATAGATTTAAACAAAAAAAATTATTTATGTTTAACGTCTATTTAGATAGGTATCTCTTTAAACCATACTTACATCAGCTGGTGGCATTTTCTTTGTAACGGTCTTTTTATTGACTAGAGAAACATATTCTTCGCCAGAGTTTCTCATTTTCTTGGTTTTATTTTTTTTCCAACTATCAACAACTCTTCTTTTCTTTTTGGACCGTTTTTCTGTAGTTTCATCCATATTCGTTCCAAATACTTATGTTTAAACCAACCCAACACGTCCAAACAAAAATAATTTAGTAACTGATGCGCCACTCTACATTTAACAGAATTGCACTACGATACTTACAACGTTATGACTTGCACCGCTACTTTATCGCCTAAAATTTATGAAATAAATTTTAGGCGATGGAACATGGCACTTGCAACTCATTTAACTTAAAAAAACCAAATGAGGCATACTGGCACTTACAACGTTACGGAAATGCACGCTTCAATTATCTTTAATATTCAGTGACGAATGGTCATTCTCGGAAGAACAATATTTTAAATAGATCCAAATGCTAAGTAAATAAATAAGAAAGGCATTTTAATAACCAATAATAGTACAATCTCGAAACACTTCGAATTTGAAAGAACCATAACTTTCTTTTTCTATAGCCTTCTACAATTTCTCATGACGGCAGCCAAATTATTAAAGGCGTTTTAAAATAATTGGTACAAAGTAATTACTTGACGTTATTAACCTAATGTATTTATTACACTGGCTTTGTAGCAACGCCGACTTATCTCATATCTTATTTTTCTTAAATTACCGTCTAATGATTGCTAATCTCTTTTCTGCCTCAAACGTTCTTTTTCCATCATTGGTTCGATTCGAGAGAAATTGAGAAGCAATAACCATGAATAACCGAAGCACTTAACTACTTTTACAATCTAAAATACTTTTATATCTTCATCGAGTACGTAAAATATGGCTGATGTCGTTAATATTCAAGAAAAATTAAATTGAAAATATCAAGGGCGGACTAGCTTTAGGAGCGCCGTTGTAAATCTTCCGTAATTATAGATTAAAATGTTAAACTTTTGTTAAGTCGATTCAAATTATCATAGACTTAAACATAGTAGGAAATTTTTCTAATATTATGTTATTATTTTTGTGTGCTGAATGTAGCAAAAAGTGAGTCTTTTCTTAACCCTTTCAGGAACATTCCACAAATATAAAAAACTTTTCAGACAAAAAAATATGACCAATAACCTTATAATGGTGCCCAAACTACCCATTAGTAATACACAGTAAATACACAATTAATTTTATTGAAAAAATATGATCATTTGAAAAAAATTAACATCATCATCATCATCATCTTGGTGCTACAGACCTTAGAGGGCCTCGACCTTCTCAAGCTTTCTACGCCATTCTGTTCTGTCCCTTGCTTGAATTTTCCAGTTGCCGACTCCGATCTTCTCCGCATCTTGTGTTATCCCATCCATCCACCTCAGCTTTGGTCTACCCCGTCGTCTCATTCCCACAGGTTGCGCTGTTAGAATCTTTTTTATCATGTTCGATTCAGGGGCCCGGGCTACATGTCCTGCCCACTTCAGGCGGTTTCGCTTAATTATAGTGGTAATATCTTTACCACCAAACGCATGCTTGTAGATATTCTGCAGTTCGAAGTTATATCTACGCCTCCATATTCAGTTCTCACAGACCGCTCCAAATATCTTGCGTAGCACCTTTCTTTTAAAAATGGATAGAGCGGATTCATCTGTTTTCGTTAGCGTCCATGCCTCTGATCCGTATGTGAGAACGGGGACTATCAGTGTTCTATACAAACTTATACGAGTTTTTTGAGACAGACGTTTGTTAGCTAAGTACTTTGATAGACCATAATAACACCTGTTTGCAATTATTATTCGCGTTTTTATTTCCTCAGATGTATTGTTATTGGGGTTAACCGATGTCCCTAGATATATAAACTCATTGACTGCTTCGAAGTTTTGGTCATTGATTATTAAATTTGTGTCAACATTTCCAGCTCTTGTGTTTGTGTTAGTCGCCATGAATTTGGTTTTATTTTGATTTATATGTAACCCCAATCGTTCTGCTGCTGCTACTAGCTCGGTTAGGATTTCCGCAGTTCTTGCCCTAGTTCTTGTTATAATGTCCACGTCGTCTGATTATGCTAGAATTTGGACTGATCTATTAAATATTGTTCCCCTGCTATCTAAATTAGCGTCTCGTACAACTTTTTCTAAGGCGACATTAAAAAGCTGACACGCCAGCGCATCTCCCTGCCTTAACCCCCTATGTATTTGAAATGGGGTTGACGAGTAGTTTTGAATTTTTACTGCTGATAGCATCTTCGCCATTGTCACTTTTATCAAACATATTAGTTTTTTTGGAATTCCTTAGTAGTCTTAAGACACTGTCATATGCCACTTTAAAATCGACAAAAATATGATACATATCTATGTTAAACTCTTGCGCTTTTTCGAGGATCTGTCGTAGTGTAAAGATTTGGTTAATGGTTGAACGTCCAGGCCTGAATCCTGCCTGATATTCCCCTAGAAACATTTCAGTATAAGGCTTTAATCTCTCGTGCAAAATATTTGATAATATCTTGTATGCTTTATTTAGGAGAGTTATTCCGCGGTAATTATTGCATTCCAGTTAGTGAGCTACTCTCCACCGTGCTTAAATAACTCTGCTGGGATGCCATCGCTACCTATGGTTCCTTAGTTTTTCTATAGATATTTTTACTTCATCTACCGAGGGGGGTTCCACGAGTTCCTCATTTCGGCATTCCAGCTCTATATTGTTAGTAGTTTCCCCTTCCAGCAACTCTCGAAAGTGCTCTACCCATCGTAAAAGGATGTCCTCTTTGTTGGTAAGTAAGTTGCCTTCCTTATCATTACAATAGTTGATTCTTGGTTTGAATTCTTTTCTAATACTATTTATTTGATGGTAGAACTTTCTTATTTCTCCGTGACTCATATGGCTTCGAGCCGTTCTAACATGTCATTTTCCGAGTCTCGTTTCTTTTTTTGGTGTATGCGTTTTTCCTCTCTCCTTAAGTTTTTGTATCTATCTATTGTTGTTCTAGTCGCTGTCGACTGCCCAGGTGTGTTCTAGGGTTTCTTTTATATGTGACTGGAACTGTTTCTCCTTGTTTTCATTTTTTAGCATAAAATGTTGAACTTTTGTTAAGTCGATTCAAATTATCATAGACTTAAACTAAGTGGGAAATTTTTCTAATATTATGTTATTATTTTTGTGTGCTGGATGTAGCAAAAAGTGAGTATTTTCTCAAACCTTCCAGGAACATTCCACAAATATAAAAAACTTTTCAGACAAAAAAATATGACCAATAACCTTATCTTCTTCTTAGAGTGCCATATTCCTACGGAACGTCGGCGACTACCATGCTTATAATATTGTTATACTGATCTCGGTCTTGCGCTACGTGTAGCAATTGATCCGCTGTCAAACCTGTCCACTGCCGCAAATTGCTCAACCAAGAGAGTTTCTTCCGTCCTATCCATTTCTTTCCTTCGATTTTACCGTTGAGAATTAGCCGAAGGAACTCATATCTTGGTCCTCTGATTATATGTCCAAGATATTCTAGTTTACGCCTCTTAATAATATTTAATAGAATTCGCTGATGTCCCATTCTTCGAAAAATTTCTTCGTTTCTGGTTCTACTAGTCTATGGAATTTTTATTATCCTTCGATACAACCACATCTCAAACGCCTCGATTTTATTCATGATATCGGCGTTTAAAGTCCAAGTTTCACATCCATACAAAAGTACAGACCACACGTAACATCTTGTACACTTTTCACGGATTTACAAATTTAATGAGTTATTGGATAATAGAGGCTTAAATATTTGAAATGAGTTTCTTGCCTGTTTAATTCTACATCGAATTTCGAAGGATGGATCTAGATTTTGGGTAATCCAACATCCAAGGTATTTGAATCTCTGAACTCTCTGCAGCGGTTGTTGGTTTAATATCAGTTGGGTTGCGCCGATATCCACTTTACTGGTCACCATGTATTTAGTTTTATCGATATTTATCGACAGTCCCCAATTTGTGCATTCCATGTCAACTCTATTGATTAGCTCCTGCAGATCGTCGATGTTTTCAGCTAGAATCACAGTATCGTCGGCGTACCGTATATTGTTAATTATTTCAACTCCTATGATAATTCCTTATTGATCTTTTAAAGCTTCCCTAAATAGATTCTCAGAATACACGTTAAAGAGGGTGGGAGATAGTATACAGCCTTGTCTTACGCCTCGTTCAATACTTATTGGCTTTGATTCTCTGTTGTTGGTATTAATAATGGCTGTTTGGTTCCAGTAAAGTTTGGCAATAAGTTTGATGTCTTTCTCATCTAGTTGGATGCTCTGCAAGGCGGTAATTAGTCTGGTATGCTGAACGCGATCAAATGCCTTTTCAAAATCAATGAAGCACATATATACGGGTTTTCTTATCTCCCAACATCGTTGAAGGACCGTTTGCATAGTAAATAGTGCTTCTCTAGTTCCAAGGCATCTCTGGAACCCGAACTGCTCTTGAATAATTATTTCTTCTCACTTGTTGTTAATTCGGTTTAGAAGAACAGTAATTTAACAGCATTGCTCATTAAACTAACGAATCTACAATCGCTAGATTTCTTAACGTTTGGTTTCTTAGGTAGAGGAATAAAGATCGATTTTAACCAGTCCGATGGAATTTCACTGGTATCATATATTTGAGTGAAAAGTACAGTGAGTCCTTTTATATTGTCATTTGAGAGTAATTTTAGCCATTCGCTGTATATTTGATCTGGTCCACTGGCTTTGTTGTTTTTGGCTTGGTGTATGGCTTTTTCCACTTCAATTTTTAAGATTGATGGTCCTGTATTTGTACTTAAGTTAGGTAGTGATCCTCGATCATCCTTAAATAATGCTTTAATGTAGTTTTGCCATTCCTCCACTACTTCGTCTTCTAGGGATAGTGCATGACCTTCATTATTCGTTAATGTTATGGGTGTATTTCTTTTGTGTACTGTAACTTCTATTATTTTCTTATGTGTGTTAAATTCGTCATGTTTTCGTTGCAATTCTTCTAGTTTCTCACATTTTGCTCGCATCCATAACTCTTTGGCTTCCCTGATTTTTCTTCGAATCAGATTATGCTTTCGTTTATACTCTGGGTTATTTCTATTATTAAGCTGTCTTCTTTCGTCCATCATTTCGATTATTTCATCTTTTAGCCTCGCTTGCTTTTTATAATGGGTGACAGTTCCACTTTGCGTTGCTGTATCGATGATACCATTCTTTATGTTATCTCATCTTTCTTCGACTGTTGGTACATTGTATACTTTTGTGATGTTGTCTCAAATTTTTTCCTTCATTGTCTGTTCAAAGTGATGTTTAAATTCTTCTTCTTTTAGTTTTTGTCTATCGTATTTCTTTGTAATGGAAGGATTTTTGATTGTCTTTAATTTTAGGTTGATTCTAGATGCCAGTAATAACCTTATAATGGTGCCCAAACTACCCATTAGTTATACAGAGTAATACACAATTAATGTTATTGAAAAAATATGAAATCATTTGAAAAAAATTAACAATGATGTGCAAAAACACGCCTTACATAGTGGCAAATCCAAGACGATACAGATTGTTTTGGTTCTTATCTCTTTCTTACTAAGAACATCTATGGCATTTCCTTCTGGTAGAAATTCGCTTTGGCAAATGGTCCCCGACATTCACCGCGCTCTTTTGACGTTTCTAAATTCTTCCAGAGTGACCATTCAAGCGTCCCTTGATGATGAAGTGATTCATTATTCGACCAATAGCTTTTCATGCTCAGAATAAGTTCATTCAGAACACAGCAAAACCACCTGGATTTAAGTTATTAAGGGAAACATGGAACGTCTAAATAGGGTACATACCATATCCGAATGTGTGGATTTCCTAAACAAGTGCCGGAAGCTACCATATCCTAGGTGCGACTGTGGTGCTACAAGATAATCGTTACAACGTGTAATGGTGGAGTGCGAACTCAGAGTCTATGAAATCGGTCGCGAGGATTTCCTTTTAGGTACGAAAGAAGCTATTGACTATCTAAATAAGATAAATTTTTGTTTGGTAACTTTAGTTTTTAAGTTTTTTGTAAGTTAGAGTTTTATGATGTGTATATAAAGCAATACGATAAATACAATAAATCTCAAGCGTATGTACGTCTAGTCGGTCTAACGACTAAAAGTTTATGCGATTTAATGCCCAATAAACGTAAAATTCAAAGTAGAGCCCGCCTCTGCAGGTATATGCTAATTAAGTTAAACAGGCATGCAATTATTGTAATTAAAATAAATGTAATGGCACCTTGGTTGGCGAGGGTCTTTAATAATGCAATTATTTATACTTGGAACACAGATTTCTTTTTATTATTTCGACTTTAAGGCTCCTTTAGTAAATAACGAGGTAGCAGGCTATAAATAAAATTGACACTGCCGCTGCGTTAAAAATATATCTTTATGATTCCAAAGTGGCATTTGGCATGCGACTGTTAATTGTGTGCATAACAGTTAAATTGTCGCACAGTATTTAGTTAGGAAGAATTTAATTATCAACGACCGCTTTTTCGATATTAAATATGCAGTTTATATGTAGGTAAAGAAGAACTGACAAAGAAGTAAAAGCCAATAAAATGTAGGACAAAATAATATTTAAACCGAAATGAAAAAAAAAAGTGCAGGAATTTTGTATCAATAACGATCTACTATGTAGTAGGAAAAATTTTCTAAGGATAACAAATGAAAGGCAGATACGCATACGTGTACAGAAGAAATAAATACAAAAAGTATAATCTGAAACCGCGAACAAGAGACGCGATAGAGAGGGCCATTTATGCGGCGTTACCTGATATGCGGTAATTGATAGAATATGCTATTAGGTGAAGCCTCCGCCGCGGAGATGACACTTGAAAAAAAAGATGCATTGCCAGTTGCTAAGCCACCACGTAGGGTATCAATAGCTATTAGAAATAAATTAAAGGAAGTGCTAGATAGTTTAACACTGAGAGGTGTGATTTCTCCATGCCAAGGGCATATGGAGTGGTTGAGCAATTTGGTACTTGTTGAAAAAAGTGATAAGTCACTAAGATTATGTTTAGATCCAAAGTTTTTAAATTTGGCATTAGAAAAAGAATATTGTATTATACCAACACTAGATGAAATAAGAACACAATAAAAAAATCAATCAATTTTTACTGTACTAGACTTTAAGGACGGATTTTATCAAGTAGAGTTAGAAAAAGAATCAAGTAAATTGTGTGCTTTTAGTACAATATTTGGAGTATATAAATTTAATAGATTGCCAATGGGTCTTAATTGTGCTCCAAAATTTTTTCAAAAATAAATCAAGAAAATTTTGGTGATTTGCCCGGGTGCTTAGTTTACTTTGATGATTTGATGGTTTTGCTGATGCTGACACTTCGTGCCATGCGGATATTGTAATGGTTCTTAAATAAAAGAGTTATTAAAAATCTAAAAAGCCTACATTTATTAATAATACAACACGGACTTTGGAGACGGCTGCTCTAAAAAGTTCATTTGATGTACATTCGTACCACTCTCTCAGGTTGCGCAGCCATGACATTCTACGCCTGCCTATGCTTCTCTTTCCTTAGACCTTTCCCTGCCTAATCAGTTGGAGCAAGGTGTATTTCTCTCCACCTGTAATATGTCCCAGATATTCCAATTTTCTTGTTTTAATTGTATTTAAAATTTCTGTTTCTTTATTCATCCTTCTCAGAACATTTTTGTTTGTGACGTGATCTGTCCACGATATTTTGAGAAGTCTTCTATACACCAACAGCTCGAATGATTCCAGTTTTTTTATTGATGTCACATTCAAGGTCCAAGATTTTATTCCATCAAACAAAGTCGAAAAAACATAGCACCTCACCAACTTAACTTTTAGTTCCCATTTTAAATCCCTTGGACATAGTACTCGTCTCATTTTGTTGAAATTTGCTTTAGCCTTTTCTATACTAATTTTGATCTCTTGAATGTAATCATTTGTGGAGTTAATCATTGTTCCCAGATATGCATATTTGTCAACTTATTCGACGTTGCTTCCGTTTATTAGAAGATTCTCGTTATTTCTTTGAATTTTCGATATTCTCATAAATTTCGTCTTCTTGAAGCTCATTGTTTGACCGTACTCTTTGCCATACTCCGCTATTATAGTCACCAGTCTCTGAAGATTTTCAATATTTTCGGCTAAGATCATAGTGTCATCCGCATATCTAATGTTGTTAATGGCATTGATCTTTATTCTAGCTGTTTCACCTTCAAGAGCGGTTATCAGGATCTCTTCGGAGAAGGCATTAAGAAAAATTGGCGACAATACGTCCCTATCTTACTCCACGTCTAATTTCAATTTCTTTTCATATTTCAAATCTTCGATTTCAGGACATTCATTAATTGTTTATGTCGTACTTTATCGAGTGCTTTATTATAGTCAATAAAACGTATATATCTTGATAAAGTGCGTGCAAGCACTCTTGACCATGGAGCTGCGCGAAGGCGGAGTCAAATTCACGTAAAGGCAGAAAGGTTCTATTGTAAGTGGAATTATACAGTGCATAGTACAATGCGTTTCGCACGGAAGTGGGAACTAAACCAAATTTCGTCTACTGCGCCGTGGTTAAGAGTGCTTGCACGCACTATACTTATATATCTTGATTGACGTCCACGCGTCTTTGTATTAGTATATTAAGTGAACAAAGAGCTTCACGCGTTCTTAGGCTTTTGCGAAAACCAAATTGTGTATCATTAACGTATATTTCCAGTTTGTGATATATACGGTTATGAATTACTTTTAGTAGTAACTTTAGCACATGAGACATCAGGCTAATAGTGCGGTAATCGCTGTATTTTCTTGCGTTTTTTTTGGAAGACAAATAAAAATCGACGTTAACCACTCTTTGGGTAATACGCCTGAACTATAAATGTGGTTCAAGAGTGTCACTAAAACCACAATGTGCTCTTAATCTAGAATTTACAGGAATTCTATAGAAAGCCTTTTTCCACCCTTCATTGTTTTTAATGCGTGTAATATTTCTTTTTTTATAATATATGAACCTATTTCTTCTGACGTAAGTTCTATGTGCTCCAGATCTTCTCTTTCATCATCGAACAATTCGTCGATATATTCTGCTCATCTTTTTACTTTCTCGTTCGTATGTGTTATAGTAGTCCTGTCTCTATCTAGAATTGCACGAGTGGGATTTTGTTTTCTTAGTCCTGCCAGTTCTTTAACCTTTTTGTGTAGGTTAAACAGATCATATGTGTTTTGAAGGTCTTCGATCTCTTTGCATTTCTCTTCAAAGTATTTTTCTTTTGCCTGCTTTATCATCTTGCCTGATCTCGTGGTTTATCTCTCTATATTTTGTGTTGTCTTTCTCGTCATTCATCCATTCTTCTTTTCTCCTTGTGGAAGTCTACAGGGTTCCAGTAGACAATATTTTGTCGATCCCAGTTCTCGTCAATATCATTGGTGTTCAATTTGCTGCAGTTCACATGCAGTTCATGTTGGAGGCATTCTTTTTACTTTTTTTAGATGAAGTAATAATTAATAAAATGAACAAAAGTCTATTAAATTAGAAAGCTAATAATAAGCTATTTAGGTAAAATAAATTATTTTCAATGGTAGTGGTAAAAGCTTATAAAATATACTTACCAGTTTTTATTCAAATGTCATCAAAATCGCGTTTTCGTTGACAGAATTTGATTAAAGATCTTAGCTCTTTGAACCTTCGTCTACATTGATAACCATA
Source organism: Diabrotica balteata (assembly GCA_918026665.1). Classification (NCBI taxonomy): domain Eukaryota; kingdom Metazoa; phylum Arthropoda; class Insecta; order Coleoptera; family Chrysomelidae; genus Diabrotica; species Diabrotica balteata. Next base: position 22,768,496 of record OU898279.1, on the reverse strand, counting down.
TTATCCATGACTACATCAATTAATGACTATTTTGATATTAACTCACGTTTGGTTGCGATTACTTTTTCAGATATTTTTTTTTTTCATTTTTCTACAGAAAATGTTTGAACAAATTCGTTCGATAGCTGCTTTAAAGTCTATATTTCTGGCTTTCACATATAATATCAAAGCTGCCCAAACCATTTCATTAGGATTCAAATCTGGATGGTATGGTGGGTCGTAACCTCACGATCCTCTTTAGCGATTTTTTTGACACTACATAAACTCATATATAAGAGTACTAAGTACATATATTCATCCACCTTCTCGAATTCTACAACTGATCCATCCTCCACTTTCAATTTAAAGGATCCCCTGGTGTTTATTCCTTTTTTGCTCGAGATCTCCATGTATTTCGATTTATTAATATTAATTTTCAGTCCCATTTTAGAGCTTTCCCGAATCAATCTTTTTGTTATATTTGATAGCTCTTTTCCATTTCTTGTAATAAGAACACGTCATCCGCGTATGCTAAGCATGATGCTTCTTTTATAAAATAGTTCCGGACCTATTTATCCCACTATCCCTTACAATTTTTTCTAGAACTATATTAAATAGCAATGTAGACAACGGGTCTCCTTGGCGAACACCTTTTTTCACTTCAAATTCTTCTGAGATTGTACCGTTGCATCTCACAGCATAAATGGTTTGTCTAATTGTCATTTTTACCAATCTTATTATTTTTTCTGGCACTTGGAATTCTTTTAGTGTTTCTATTAACTTGTTCCTGTCTATTGTATCGTAGGCAGCTTTGTAATCAATGAAAAGTACATGTGCTGAAATGTTGTATTCATAGCAATTGATCAGGATTTGTTTTAGCATAAAAATTTGATCGGTTGTTGATCTTCCTTTCCGAAATCCTCCCTGGTATTCTCCTAGATTCTTCTCTATATATATTTCTAATCGTTTTTTAATTAGTATGGCGAGTACTTTATAAGATATTCCTCTATAGTTTGCGCATTCAGTTCTATCTCCCTTTTTGTGTATAGGAATTATAATCGACTTATTCCATTCTTGAGGCATTTCTTCGGCATCCCATACTTCTAGTATTAGCTCGCCAAGTTTGTTTATTAAGGTCTCTCCTCCATATTTTATGTTCTCTGCCACAATGCCGCTCTCCCGGGGCTTTTTTGATTTTTCACATATTTTATTATTTCTTCAATTTCTTCTCTTGTGGGCCTTGGTATTTCTTCTATTACTATTTGAGGTTTAGGAACATAACAATTTTCTTCAGTAGTCATTTCTTCATTTAGCATCTCTTCGAAATATTCTTTCTATCTTTCACATATTTGGTCTTCGTCCACTATCAGGTGTCCTTACTTATCTTTTACATTTATCGTTCTTCCCTGGTACCCAGTTTTAATGTATTTTACTTCTTTAGAAAAATTTTTTATTTCATTTTTTCTTGTAATTTTCTTCAATGCGCTTAATTTTATCATCCATATACTTTCGTTTGCGCTCCTTAGGATTCTCTTTACTTTTTTTCGTTGTTCGGCATACCTTTCTAGATCGTCTTGTTTTTGCGATCGTAAACTTTTTAATCTCAAACCTGATCTCTTTTTTAACTCTGTTCTGCATTCTTCATTGAACCAGTGGTTTTTTCTAAATCTTTTTGTTCTTGGTATGTTCTTCGACGTAGCTTCCTTTATAGTGGTTGTCATTTTCAAGAACTTTTATTGTATGTTACTCACAGTAGTACTATCTTGTTTCGCGTAGGTTTCTTGTATATCCTTTTGATAATCCTGCGCTACCTCAAATTTTCGCAGTTTTTCATAGTTAAATTTACGTTGCACTTTCTTTTTCCGTTTATGCTTTTTAATTATTGCTTCTCTCATATTAATTTTAACCAAAAAATTATCTAAGTCTACGTCAGCCCCTCTGCACGTTTTCACATTTGTTATTAAATTGGCAAATTTCTCTTGTATTAAGATGTGGTCTATTTGATTAGTTCTATTTGATCCCGAAATTTTCCACGTTCCTTTATATATATTTTTTCTCCTAAAATGAGTACTCATTATCTTCATCCTGTTTTCAGTTGCGAATGTTATTAATCTTGGTCCGTTATCATTTGTATTCAAATGTTTACTTTCACCCCCTGTTATGGTTTTATATATATCTTCTATTCCGATCATTGCATTGGCGTCGCCTATAATAGTAATTTTAGTATCTTGTCTGGGCATTTCTTAACACAATGACTCTAATTCTTCGTAAAATTCGTCTTTCACTTCTTCGTCTTTTTCTTCTGTTGGAGCATGTATATTTATCAACGATATCATATTCTTTTTCCCTTAATTCTAATTGCACACATTCTGTCAGATTTTACTACGAATCGTTTACTTGCTCCACGTCTTCATGTACCAGAAAACCCACTCCAAAATTCCTATTATCGCCTCCACTTGTGTAAAACGTGTATGGACTAATCTTTTTAATGTCGTTTCCAGTTAAATGTGTTTCCTGTATTGCTAGATGTGTATTTTATATTTTTTTAGTTTTCTATTAGGTTAATTAATGCTCCCTCCTCGTATACTCCTCGTACATTCATGTAGCAATATTTAGGTACATATTCTTATTTTTTATTTTGCTATTTATGTTCAAACTCATTTTCCTGTTCATCGCTAGGGTCCGTTGGCATAATGGGCATCTTTTCCTTTTTCCACTACTATATGTCGTTTTTGGGTCCATATTACTAGAATTTTTCTTGTTTAAAAGTACCATTTTCGGGCCCATACCCATTTTATGCCATTCACAGTTAGTTTTTTGTACCCTATCTTCACATTTCTACCTTCAGCTCTTAATTCCTTGCCTTTATTTACGATTTCCTGCCTCATGTGTCTTTCTTTTTCGGTCAGGTCATCGTTGATGAAGATCTTTTCTCCAGTAAGAAATCTGAGCAGACATGTAAGGAAGAAACTGAAATCAACCTGAGACTGACCAAGAGCAATAGATGTGCTGGAGCCATGAGCAAAATAATTAAGGCCAAAGATATATCTCGTAATACAAAAATAAGAGTATATAAAACTATAATTAGACCCACAATGCTATACGCTGTCGAGACATGGACTATGAACAAAACCATACAGAATACATTGAAAGCATGGGAAAGAAAGATTATTCGCAGAATATTTGGTGGAAAAGTAGTAGTAGAGGGAGAATGGAGAGAAGACGAACTAATGCAGAAATGTATCATTTGTGTGCTAACCCTACAATAACAAAAGTGGGTAAAAAACGTAGACTAGAATGGCTCGGTCATCTAGAAAGAATGCAAGGTGATAGACTAGTCAAGAATATTGCTTGGAGAGTACCTGAGGGCAAAAAAAAGAGAGGAAGACCAAGAAAGAAATGGAGAGATGTAGTGATGGAAGATGTCAGAGAGATGGGAATCAGAGATTGGAAGCTGTTAACTAAGAATAGAAAACGATGGAAATTATCCATCCAGCAATGGGCCTAAAAGTCCTGTTAACGCTGTACATACATACATACATAAACTAATACAATAAACAATTAAGATTAAATAAACTTTTTTCTCGTATTTGACTATTTCATATCTTTACATATTTAAGTTTACAAAACAGTAACATATTTTTGTAATATAAATATACCATCAATTTACCTGTCAACGCAGCTTCTCGTTCTTGTACTTTGGATAACTCAATAAAAAGTGTATTTCCTTCTGTTTCCTGTTGCGTAAAGGAGCAGCATCATTCAAAATATCATTCTGTACGGCACTTACGTTATTCATTTTAATAAAAAATGATTTCATCTCTTAGTTTTTGATATCAAAATTACAATTACAATTACAAAAAATATTTCACGAATTACGAAGTTATCTGGCAACGTTGTAAAACGACTAAAATTGATATCCAATGCTCACTTTGAAGCAACTGAATAGTAATTCCTCGATATACTGGATAGAATGACCTTAAAGGTTGCAGCTATATGTATCTATCTGTACAGTAGATTATATTTTGTACAAGCAAGATATGAGAACAACAATCAAATAAAATATACAAAAACAAGAAAAGACGGAACTACGAACAGAACATAGACTAGTGATGACTGAAATATTTATAGAAATAGAAGGAAGAATAAAGAAATGAATATTATAAAAAAGCAATAAACAAACAGAAACTGGAAAATATAAGGAAAGAATATTAACAAAAAATAAACGACCTATTTGAAATTGCCTATTTATCGCAAAACTTCCGTGTTCGTTTTCTTTTGTTCCCATATATATAACAGGATATACCCCATCACCGACACTGTGATACCAGTCGAACAGGCCGGATTTAGAAGCGGGCGTAGCTGTAGTGATCAAGTACTGTCCTTAACGACATTTATGAAGCCGGTTTCGAAAAACGGGAAAAAAACAGCCGTAACGTTTATAGATCTGACGGCTTGCATATGACACTGTGTGGAGAGAAGGCCTGATCTACAAGCTAATGAAGGTCATACCATGCCTGAAAACCTGCCAACTAATCAATAACCTCCTAACCAACAGACTGTTTCAGAGTATATATAAACAATACAAAGAGCAATGTCAGAAAGCTAAATAATGGCCTCCCACAGGGTTCAATGCTTGCTCCACTATTATTTAACATTTACACAGCCGATCTTCCAGAGACAAAATCAAAAAAATTTGCTTACGCAGATGACCTGGCTATCGCATTTCAAAACCAAGCCAAAGATGTTGGAGAAAGGGCGCTTACCGAAGACTTAAGGGTTCACTGCGACTACTTTAAACAATGGCGACTTCGCCCTAATACAAACAAAAACTGAGACAAGCCTCTTCCACCTCACAAATCAGCTTTGGAATGACACCCTTAGCATCACCTTCAATGGCGAGACTTTGAAACATAATAACAACCCTAAATACCTGGGTGTAACGCTCAATCACTGACGTTCAAAACCCATCTTACGAATGTAGCTGCCAAAGTGAGAACCCGTAACAACATAATAACAAAGCTTGCTGGAACGACATGGGGTGCCACTGCGGATACACTTCGAACCTCCTCATTGGCCCTGGTGTATTCTGTCGCTGAATACTGCGCACCGGTATGGCTAAATAGCGTTCATGTCAACAAGATTTATGTTCAACTAAATTACACTATGAGAGTAATATCTGGTACTATTAAATCAATTTCACTAAGATGGCTTCCAATTCTGAGCAATATAGCACCTCCAGATATTCGACGAACGGCAGCACTTGTCAAAGAATATCAGAAAATCATGGCAAATAATCGTCTGCCAATTCACCAGTATATTCCGCACGCCGCACGAGACCAAAAAAGACTGAAGTCCAGACGACCCCCTGTCCAATCCGTTCAGGGAATGGGTGATAGCTACAATAAGCAAGAGCAGTGGACGAAAAGATGGATGCCAACAACAGAGCCAGACGTCATCAAAATAACAAGTACGTCGATCGGCTTCACTGGATCAAACCTGCCACGCCCTATATGGACAAAATTAAATCGCATACGCACGGGTCATGGCAAATGTGCCGATTCTCTATACCGATGGGGTCATGCAGAAAGCCCACAATGTGATTGTGGATCCCCGAGACAGACCATCCAACACATCATGGCGGATTGCCCAATCCGCAGATACAGCGGAAACCTTCAGGATTTTGCAGAGTGTTCTCCTGGTGCAATTGAATGGCTGTGCAACTTGGACATTAATATTTAATATTTAACTTAGGTTACAATTCCAATTTGAACATAATGATTATCTAAATACTACTTTTGTCGTATTGTAATTATATCATACGCTAAATAAATAAATTTGATCCCATGCTATTTTTAAGCATCCTTCTGTAACATCATATCGCAAATGCTTATTTATTGCTTCGGTGTAAAGGTTTTAAGTCCACATTATAGTATAGAAAACACGTAACATCTTAGGTCTTTATTGCAGAGAATTGTTTTATTTTTACAAACGCATTTCTTGCTATTTCTATCCAGGCCCTTATTTCTGTTGCTAGATCATTATTTTCTGAAATGCAGATTTCCAGGTATTTGTATTTTTCAACCCTTTCTACCGGTACATCTTTGAACTTTATATTTGTTCTGTTCTATCATTCTATAAAATATTCACATCCACGTTTCGTCTCAAAATTAACATTTTCTCCATCAGCTACTAGGGGATAGAGAAAAAGGACAAATTGGTTAAATGTGTTTCCTAACTTTCCAATACCTCTACCAACTCAGGCTGATTCAATAAACCACTACTTATACTCTTCCCAACCAAAATTATCCACGTATCTATATCAAATGCGGGTTGCAAAGTTTCTCTATATATATCCAATTTATATGCGCCAGGGGCGTAGTAAAACAAGAGGGTGAAGTAGATATAATATACAGATATATTTAAATGAAAACTTTACCAATGTTAGATGCACTTATATATAGTCTTTAAACCTTTTCAGTTACTAAATTATTGTCGTTCTTCTTGTTACCATGTCTATCCGTTCCTGATGTAGGCTGTTAAGATAACTATCCATACTTTGCTGGCAGCTATTTGGAATTGACTGGCTTATCAGCAGATTAAACATCGGGAACAATATTGGCAGATAGTCGTGGAAGCTCCTCCTCCTGAGTCCTAATCCCTTTTGGGATGTGGTGACACCATCAGGCATTTAAAGTTTTTTCACTATTTCCCTTTATCCTCCTCTGTTCTGGGCTAGTTTTTTGGCTTTCTGTAACCCTTGGTTAATCAATATTTTTATTTGATCTACCCAACGGTTTGGAGATCTTTCCTAGATCTCTTCCCTTCAACTCTACCCTCGACTATCAGTATTTCCATCGTACCTGTTCTAGCAATGTGTCCAACATACTTTACTTTAAGTTGTTCTCACATCGATATGTTAGTGCGATGATCAATCCAGGATATTCTCAACATGCGGCGGTATACCCACATTTCAAAAGCGTCCAGTTTATTTTTATCCGCTTTCTTTAAGGTTCACGTTTCGGATGCATATGTGGCTATGAGAAAAATAAGCGCCCTTACCAGCCCTTAGTTTTGTGTTTATTGTTATGTTAGAATTTTTACAAATTGCTACCAGTTTCATCATAGCTGTTCTAGCAACCACTATGGAACCAACTACTAGCATGGAAGCTACCCACGTCTAATTTAGACACGGTAATCAAAGAAGAGGATTCGGAATAGGTTGGTTGTAGACGTGCTACCATTTCCTCAGTTTTTAAGGCCAAGAATTTTTTATCCCTGCCCTCTTTTCCAAACATCTTGCCCTGAAGAAATAATAGCAACAAGCCGTTTCTTATATTGTTGGTCAGATATTCTAATTAGCGCTCTTTAATTGTATAAATGATTTAGCATTCCTTCCCCATTCTACGAAAAAGATTAATCAGTTTCGGTTGAACCCATGAAATTCTTAAGATGTGCCTGTAACAGTACATCTAGAAGCCTTTGAGATTTTTTTTAAAGAAGCTTTAGAAAGCATTTAATTGTCTACTAGGTATATTCGGGTAGAAAATATACAATTGGAGATAAGTCTTTGATTCTGAGTGGTAAACTGCTTTATTTTTAATATTCTATAATCATTTATAGCTCTTCTTTCCTTTAAAATTATCTAAGCCCACTTATTTCAGGAATATTATTAGCTTATCACAAATGTGTTACATAACTTATTTTCAGATATTTTTAAGAACAAGAAAAGTTTGTGTATGAATTTAATAATCAACTACTTGACTGACTATTTTGAATTTAATGATCAAATATATACAAATCTTGGGTATTCCTCTATGCTCAGTGATATCAAATATTTTTACGGATCATCTAGAGACAAAGATTTCAGAACATTTCGTACTTAAACAGATTTTATATCGGTGAAAATACGTAGACGATGTACTGGTATGTTTTACAGGAACTAACAGGCAACTTGACTAATTTTTATTGTATATTAATTCACTCCATAGTTATCAATAAAAACAGAACAAAATCAATCCATAATTGTTTTAGATTTAAAAATTATCAGATAAAACAAACATGAGTTCTCCGTATTTTATAAAGCTACCCATACTGATACGACTATACACAATTTATCATCCCATCCTACACAACATAAATTGGCAGCCTACTATAATATGTTAAAATAGAACGTTGAGCTAGAATTAAATAATATTATTAAGCAAATAGCAGTAAACAATGAGTACAACGAACAAACAATTAATAAAATTTTAAATCAAAACATAACAAGCCATGAAGTTAGTATTTGCACCACCAAAGAAAAAACCCAGTTCCTTCTGCTCGATTACGTATACAGGGAAGATATCAAGAAAAATAGAAACACATAAAACAGAAAGGAATAACACCAGCTTTTAGGACAACCATCTAAGGCAAATATATTAAACAAAAATAGCCAAAATAAAAAGCTCTTCCACAGTGATGTATATAAAATTAAATGTGGCAACTGTCCAAAAACTTACATCGGTCAAACTGGTAGAACTTTTGACAAACATATAGCAGAACCTAAAAGGGCTTTTAGTAATAGAAAAACAGATTCTACATACGCCCTTCACCTTCTAGATCATAATCATTTTTTTTAAAGATGAATTTCAAATTCTTTACATCAAAAATAAAGGCCTTAAGCTATCTTTATTAGAATCTATGGAAACTAACAAATTAAAAAATACAGACATAATTCCAAATGACCAACTTGAGACACATCCAAACTATAAACAGATACCAAAAATAAATCATTTTGTCATAGATCAATTAATAAATAAATTAAAATAAAATAATTATTTAAATATAAGTTAATAAAAATATGACGTTTATAACGTTACACAGTAGTTTGGGATGTGTTTTTCATACGTTGAAAGGCTTATCTGGCATTTACTACATGTTCTCATATTTCAATCTACTCGTAATGATCAAGATTGCTCGTTATAGAGCAGTCAAGTTCTTAAGACTTAGGTACGAACTTTATTTACTTGTTACAGATAAATATGTCTTTCTAGTGAGTTAGAATAAGTGCGACAGCCATTACTTTTTGTTTTAATTGTATTTATTATTAATTTTGTCTTAACTAGTGAAATTAAAAGTGTATTATAAAAAGATCGCCATGTTCTATAGAAGGTAAGTTAGAGGGTTTATATACTTATAAGGTGAACGACTGTTTACAATATCAGCCGTCTTATCGACGTACGTTAACCGTTCTGAAACAATTATCTAATAAATATAATGACTAATTATTATAGATTGTTTCGGTTCTAATATATTTCTACGATCCGATATTTAGCGAAGTGTTACCTATAAACATCCAAGTACTTACCTTACATACAAAACCTTTTATAACCACTTTATTGTCTTTATCGCCAAAATCTAAACCTGACTCAATCAAAGTTACTGCTTCAACTAGAAAGTTCTGCATAAAAGATGTGCAGCTGTATGGCTTCTTAGTGCCACAATAGGAGAAACCACAGTTTGTATTGAAGAAATATTATAAATTGATTCTTAAATTGATCAGTACTTGAACTATTTTTGAACAAAGATACACCATTAATATTAATTAGTAGAAGAATTTCACTTATAGATTCATTGACATAGTCCAACATTTTTCTACAACAGTAACATTTTTCTTAAATTTGACTCCATACCTATATGCGAATATAGTCCTGGTTTAACAACTCGAATACTGACAGTTATTGGGGTCCTAAATAAAGTCCTAGAATCCACTAGAAATTCAAAACACTTGTGACTGCGTAAAATATTCTTCAATGCTGTAATGGCAATGTGTGTAAATTGATGTTTAAGAGTCCAATGTCTCAAATTGCAAACAAATATATCATTTGTATCAGCAGAAGTTTCATATTTAATATCTGATAGATGGGCTTTCATTAATAAGATTTTGATATACAGAAACATGTTTATTAGACGAACAAGGTTGTTGGATCAGAGAGCAATTGGAATGAAAAGAACAGGAATCTGAGTCACTTTTTTTAAAGTCATTCTGATTAAATAATTGATGAATTCGATTTTTTCGAATCATTCGTCATTCTGATTATTTCGCCATACAGTTTCTTCATGACAAAATGAGATTTATTATTCAGAATGGGCATGGATATTTGCATGAGAGAGTGCCATTTCTCTTTTAAGTCTTTTGTGTCTTTTTAATCTTAGCTTAAGTGTTATTGTTTATGAACAGAAGACACTATTTAGGCCACCAATACGTACTTTCACGACGAGCCAATAAATTATTAATATTTTTTATTGTAATACTTAGAATTAAAACCCTACTACAAAAGGTCTAATAAGTCATTTATGTTGGCAAATAAAAGAAGACAGCTGCTTTATTGATATATTGAAAACGTTTCGTTTTATAACTTTTAAAAGCATCATCAGTTAAAACAAAAGACAACGAAAAACAAAAATTAAAACCGAGCACTACTGTTCATTAGTTTGTCTAGTAATTTAAATTGTAAGGAAGGCTTTATTGATCTATGTTGTTTTAGTCCATATATAGATAAAAATATTTTTATCAGTTGCAGATGATAATTAAGTTTAAATTCCACGAATTTAAAAATATTTTTTTGTGCGAAACTGGTTGTGACCTAACTAATTACAAACAAACAAGTAGGCAACATAATTCACATCTACTTTTCTTATTGTTATCAATGAGTAGTTATGTCCTATATTAATTTCTTTAGGTAAATGCCTTTGTGTCCGCCAATGAACGAAAATGTGAAAGCAACAGCGAGTTTTGGTTGTGCAACCGAACCCGACATATGAGTTAATTATCTCCTTCTCCAATTTCAAAATACCCTCAAACTACGGCCTTTCGATAGGATTACTTAGCCAACTATCGTTTGGGTGATGTATCGGCAATCATGGTCGATGACAGTTCCTTCATATAAGCGGATGAGTAATTTCAGCTTTACTCATTGTATTTCTGATATTGGGAACTAATGAAAGTATTCCCAATAATGGCAGAAAATAGATAACATAAATTTTATAAATAATGGAATAGTCGATAAGTAAATACTCCGCAGTATTTTCATCAATCATTAAAATTAAGATAAATAAAGAGGAAAATAAATAAGAATGAACATAGTACACAACGCATGATAGAATGTTTATTAAGATCATCTAAAATGTGTATTAAAACAAGAAAGTTCTTAGTAAGAAGAAAAATATGTCAAAAGAGAAACGAATTCTGCGAAAAAAATGCTCGAAACTAAACACATATCTGAGCTAAAGGCAAAGTTGGAAAAGCTGGAAACTGGATACCTAGAAAGAACAATTTGAAAATTAACTAACAGATCAGAAAAATATTCAACTAAAACAACTAAATTTCAACGTTGTACAAGACATCAGATTGATAGAATCAACAATATTGTAAAGAGCTAAAAAGGAATGGCAAATCAACTTTTCCAGGAATGCGTAAACAAACACGAGTTACCAGAGGAATGAAAAACCAAAAAAATTTAGGGCTGAAGATAGAGTCACAGTTATGTCACATTAATGATTAATGCGATTATTGGGGCATTTGCTAATTATTGTTATTTTTTTATTTTATACAATAAGAATACACTTAATCTGCAATATTAATCAGCATTTTTTCTTTAACCTAATTTTCCTAAGATTGTTTGAAAGCTAGATGTCACCTTGTCGATTCTAGCTTTTTTTGACATAAAATACCCACTTCTTTGTGTTGTGGTTACACAGCATAGCACGTTTTTCACTAACTGTTCACGTCTTTGTTGTGGCTACAATGCACAACACGAAGTAGGCCTTGTACAACTTTACACATTATACAAGCTCGAACGGTTTAGTCCTTTTGAGCCTTCGCTTCTACGGTTGGTTGACAAGAAGCTTAAGTACTTCATGGCTGGGATGCTTATAAAGCCTCTCTTCACGTCTCCTGGCGACTTTCTTAATTTCATTTGGAACCAATTCGACTCTGAGGTCTCTACGTAAACAGTCATTCCAAATATACCTAACGCAACCTGGGAGAAAATTAAAAACAGCATTGAAGATGCAGCAACAGAAGCCCTAGGAAAACGCAAAGTCATACTGAACAAAAAAAAAACAACAACAATACACCATGGTTTAGAATAGAAATAAAAGAGAAATGTAAAGAGAAACGAGAGGCATACACGAAGTACAAAACGTCATATACTCGAGAATCTCAAGACACCTATGGAAAAATTCGAAAAGAAAAAAGCAGTTGGTAAGAAGAATAAAAAATAAACACTGGGAACAGTTTACAAAAAGGATGAAAAGACTATAAGGTCTCTAGGTAAATAGTCATTCCGAATATACCATACGCGACCTGGGAGAAAATTAAAAACAGCATTAAAGAAGAAGCAACAACAGCTCTAGAAAAACGCAAAGTCATACTGAACAAAAGAAACAACAATAATACACCATGGTTCAGCAAATACAGCACGAGAAATGTAAAGAAAAACGAGGGGCCTATACAAAGTGCAAAACGTCAAACTACTCTAGGATCTAGAGACACCTATAGAAAAATACGAAAAGAAGCAAAGCAGTTGGTAAGAAGTGTTGTAGTTTCGCAACTGTATTGTTACGAACGTGCTTTCAACGAGGCACGTATAACGGTTGCATCTCGAACAGCACCTCATGCTTCCATGCGGCGGCGTCTCGAAAGCGACTCGATATTTCGAGAAAGATCAGTCGCGTACGCCTAGAGGTGGGAACTTTCTAGAAAATAGTAACTTTGGTATATATATGTAACGATCTTAGAAATGAGTTTAGTTGATAAGAGAATATCGAACTGTAAAGTTATAAATAAATATATTGATATAAATTCAAACCGCTCGTTTTATTTAAAAACGCTACAGTATATAAATATGTGTAAATGTATTAACAGACATTTTGATAATTTCTATTCTCCTCGTATATTTTAAACCAGATTTGCCTGTAAGTGACACAGCCGTTTTAAGGGCTAAAGATTGCAAGGCGGGCCATCTGCGAAATATCAGCACATGTGTGTGTACCCAAAATAAGGGTTTGCGTTCCATACAAAACCAGAGTCGAAAAGTATCTCTCAAACGATGAACATGTGTATGTGAACAATGTGTATGTGAACAATATGAAGGCGAAGAGTACCTGATTCCGCATCGGCCAAGAAAGACGCTAATGTGCATCACAACTTTTGGTAGTTAAAGTGTCGCTGAAGACATAATTTGCGATAGCGTTGGGGCTATCTTTTTCATGGGGTAAGAAACAATAGCACTTGGTATATTTATTTAATATTTGGAACTTCATCGTATTTGTGCCGCGATCGAGATTGAATATTGTTAATTGGACATTTTGCATTTGTTTCGGTTTATTTACTGTATTGTATATTTTTTTGTGTATTTTGTTAACACCGATTTTATTTCTTGTATGTTTTGTTTTAATATTAATTATTTGTATGCACCGCATTCTTAATTTGTTTTTACAACGGTAAAATATTATATCCTTACTTAGGTTGACTTTTTTCTAAGATTATTAATTTGGCTTTTACCTTTTTATGTATAGTATGTTTGCGGCTATGGTAGGTTTTGTCTTTTGTTTTATCAGTGGTTTTTTATAGAATCGACATTTTTGTTTTGGTTGGTTTATGGTTGTCTTTTGGTGTGTCTGTTGGTGTTTCTTAGTAGCTAATACTTAAGTTTGTAATATATTCTTCTTCTTTAAGTAATATATTATTCTTTAATTATAATGGTATATTTGGTTATGTATATTTATGTTTAATTTTACAGCTTTTTAAAATAGAGTTTTATACAGTCCGCTGCCTTTCATTTCTCTTCTTTTATTTGAATATACATACCCATTTAGAAAGGGGGAAACCAGCGAGTTCTAGATTGAACAGAATATCTCTCCCCTTCAGGATGACCTTAATTGTTATATTGAGGTCATCGTATGTGCAGAACTCAACAAGAAGAACAAAAAATAAACACTGGGAACAGTTTACAAAAAGGATGAAAAGTGACTGCTACGGTATACAAAAACAAATATAGAGATTCATAAGAAACCAACGGAAAGAAATGGCAGAATTGAAAGAATACAATAACATACCAGCAAAATAACGAGAAAGATACCTGAACTGTTTTAAAGAAAGGAAATAAAAGTCAACAGAATAACGTACCTGAATTAAGACACGAAATAAAAATCAGTTTTCAGAAAGTAGAGATAGCCATAAATGTACTTAAAAATAGAAAGTCACCAGGACCAGACGGAATAACCAACAAGCTTCTAAAACACGAAGGAGAAAGTATATCCCACTTAGACAAAATTTATACAAAAACTAATATTGCACTGCAAGATACCAGACGCAAATTACAAAAAGGCCATCGAGTACAATAAACCAGCATATATATGTTTCATAGACCTGAGAGAGTCTTTCGATCGCATCCAAATCGAAGACGTCTTACACCTACTGTATAAAAGAAACATACCAATGAATATTATACAAACCATCGAAAACATCTACTTCCATAATCGAATACAGGCAAAGATAAATGGAAAACTAACACAGTGTTTACCAGTGCAAAGCGGAGTCAGACTGGGTGAGACATTAAGCCCACTTCTCTTTAATATAATAATAGACGAAATAATACAAGCAGTATGTAAAGGTCATGGTTACAGAATGGGGAACAAAGAAATACAAATATGTTATTCAGACGACGCCACATTAATCGCCGAGAAAGAAGACGATCTCCAAAGATTAACATACATCTTCAATAAAACAGCCAAGAAATATGATAAAATCAGCAAAAAACCAAATGTATGACAACATCTAAATGCCCATTACAGTGTAAAATCTAAATTGAAGGGAAAATAATAAAGCAGGAACAAGGTTTAGATATCTGAGAATAGATATAACTAGTTACGGAGATGTTGAAGAAGAAGTATGACAACAAAGCTTAAAAGCAAGTAAAGTGGCGGGATCTCTTAATGACACAATCTGAAAGAACAAACACCTAAGACCAGACACAAAAACAAGAATCAGTAAAGCCGCAATTAGATCTATATTAACATCCACTGCGGAGACAAGACCTGACACATCTAAAACTAGACGACTACTAGAAACAAGAGAGATGAAAATACTCTGACAAATATCAGGGAAAAGTCTCTTGGATAGGGAGAGAAGCGATAACATAAGAAGAACATGCAATATGGAAGACATAAATGGATGGGTGACAAAACGGAAACAGGAGTGGAACGAACACATTAGTAGAATGACAGAGGATAGGTTAGTACAAATAACGTGAGATAAGTGTTCAAATGGACGAAGAAGTATTGACAGACCGAGAAGAATATGGTGCAATATTTTTAAACAATTTAGGAAGCTAATATTGAAGAAGAAACAGGCTTTAAAGCGTATATACAAGAAAAAAGAAAAAGAAGAAGAATGTAACAAAGAACACCTACAATATTCCCCAGTATTCGGCTCTAGAGCGTTTCTAAATTTCTAAGTTATGGTTAATATCTTGTTTAATTTTGAACAACTCTAATTATGCATTCAAAAAATACTCTGCGTAGCCTCTGATCTTATTTTCTAGCTACATAAATACTAGAACAAAAAGAATTTTGATCCGTCTCTGGAATGCACCATAACGCTGTTTGCATTTGCAATTGTAAAAACAAAATAATTTATGTCGCTGTTGACTCGGTCAAGTTTAAATAAATAAATTTACACAAGTTTGTAAAAACTACAGATGTGTTTATGTACAAAACATGTTATGTAAATAGGTACAATAGTCGCTTAATTGCAACAATAAAACAATAAACAAACACTGACTAATCTAAGGTTAATTGTGGAATTAACAATCTCTTTATATATCTTTGGTAAAGTAGAAGAATTATCGTGATTTTCAACTCAATCTGAGATAAAATAGATCTGGTTGTTAGCTTCTCAAATGAAAATTTGACAATACCACTCATCGTATAAGCATAACCATACTATTAAATTGAATCTTAATGACAAATTTGCCACATATTTTGACTGTATAAACAACTGTAATTACTCTAATACATTTATTCGCTCTTTGATTTTTGATAAAAAGGCCAAAATATCATCCCAGAGCAAACAAACTAAATTATCGGACGAAAAGCATTTTGAAATTATTTTTCACCATAAAAACGACAAATCTAGTCGCAACATAGCATCCGCAGCAATCTACAGTAATTAGAGTCATTAAAAAGTATGCTGAACAAGGAAAAATCGACGACAGACCGCGTAGTGGCAGACCAAAGAAAACTTTTGTTCGGGATGACGCTGCGTTAAGAAGTCTGGCAGACAGAAGCCTTAATTCCACCCAATTGACGAAGTTGTGGTCTGAATCTACAGGTGTCACTGTGAAAAAAAGATTGCTTAGTTTTGGACTTAGAGGATGTAAGGCACAGAAGAAACCACTGCTTTCAGAAAAGCAAAGATTGCTCCGTTTGAAATGGGTAAATGAACATCGAATCTGGACAACAGCACAGTGTCAGAGTGTACTGTTTCCTGGTGAAGAATTTTCTTCAAAATGTGTTCTTTCCACAATTAAACATCCAACCTCCGTTATAATATCGGGTTGCATGTCCGCTCGTGGAGTTGGTCGCCTACACGTTATCTCTGGTATGATGAATGCTACCAAATACATTGAGGTACTACAGAATAAGATACTGCCTAGTGGAAAAAGACCTGTTTGGCGAAGAAAAAATTATTTCTCAGGATGATAATGCTCTTTGCCATAGAGCAAAATTGGTTAAAGCTTGGATGGAGAGTAATGAAATTGATAGGATGGCCAGCGTAATCCCGGACCTTAATCCCATCGAGAATTTGTGGAAAAGGATATCAAACATCATTTCCAAAAGCAAACCCACACATAAAACGAAATTAATCGAATCTCTAATCCACGCTTGGCATCACTGTATTTCCATGAACGAACTGCAAAAATTAATAAATTTCAGGTCCAAAAGATGTGAACTATTTATTAAAAACAAGGGCTGGCCAATTAAATATTAAAATTAGTTTAATTTACTTCAATGTGATGTACAATATCGTCTTGATGTATATAGCATAATTTTTGTAATATTGAATAAAACATTTTTCGAACTGCATTTTTTTTATTAATCAAAATGTTTGCTGTGTTTCCATTTTATAATATTGTGTTTATATGCTTGTTTGATGTAGATAGTAAATGGTTAAAAAATATTTAAGGTAAATGCCTTAAACTTCTATTTTCATGTAGTTGGTAAGGTGACGCAGGACTTTTTAACACCACTGTACATAAGATCTGTGTATCAATTAATCGTAAGACTATGAAATACTATGGTTGATTTTAATCATCAATGACTAGGGAATGCAATGGTCTGCATACCATATTCTTAGCATACCTAAGAAACTAGCTGCTGTATTGCGAATGTGTGTAAGTAACTCCTTTGCATAAGTTAGAATTGACGGGATGTAAATGTTTTCTGCGTGCATTCTAAACTAAGTCAGGGAGATCCGTTGTCCCTAGTATTGTTTAACCGAGCATTAGAATATGTTGCGTTAAAAATTTATTCGAAAATCAAACCAATAAACCTTAAAGATCAAAGATCGTTTTCCCATTAAATATCAATCTAAAACTAAATGAAGACAAAACAAAATTGATACTCATTTCAAAAAGGAACGAAGGCGAATAAGGCCAAATATTACTATCAACGATCATAACTGTTAGGTGGTTAAAGAATTGCTGGTGTAAGAACGTAAAATTAAATGGATGAAAGGAGACACAACGACGAGTTACTCTATTCAGAAAGGAAAATGTACTGAGATATATACAGGCCAATAGACTAAAATGAGCAGGACATGTGATAAGTAGTAATGACAATCTCCTTATAAGCAATGTATTTTGGGAAAGACCAGATAGGAGGAGATCTATAGGACGGCCTAGAAAAAGGTGAAAAGATACATTCAGAGAGGACCTGAAGAAAATGGGACTGAAACAATGGATATTGCGGCACAGAACTGGCAAACATGGAAAGCAATAGTAAACGCGGCAAAGACAAACGAAAAGTTCTGAAGCCATCGATTATGATGAAAAGTAAAAACGAAAATCCTATTGTTAGTACCTGTTCATATAACAAACTGAACTTATAGAGACCTGAAATTGTTGTCTTATCTCATATATAAATTAAATATTTTTTTTTTTTTTTTTTTTTTTATTTATTTATGCCTCAACCTCATAGGGTCATTGGCGTTGTACAATTTAGAGTTTTACAGTTTATTTAGTACATTTATGGAATGTAAGTATGATGTCAAATTTTTCATATCAGTTCCGTCACTTAATATTGCCTGTAAGGTATCTTGTAATTTATATTGAAGTCTCTCCATGCGATATAAAGGACACTCCAGTAAAATATGGCGAACACTGAGCACAATATCACATATGTTGCACTTTGGTTTTAATTCACTCTCTAGCAGATGTTTATGGGTGATGGCGGTGTGGCCTATTCTCAGACGAGATAGGATGGTTTGATGTTTACGCTTATTTGGGGTTGATTTCCAAGGTAATATGGAATGTTTTACTTCTCGTAGTTTGGATGTTGATTGATTCCACTTGGTCTGCCAATCATTGATTATTAAGTTCTTGATTACAGGTTTTATATCTAGATGTGGAATGCTTCTGATTTCTACAGCTTCCGGACTCGAGATTGCTAGTTTTGCCAAGAAATCTACTTCTTCGTTACCAGCAATTCCAATATGGGAAGGAATCCATACAAAGTTGACATTTATGTTCATAGTTTGCAGTTGGCTTAATGCTGATTTAATAAGTAGTAGACTTGGGTGACTAGGATATAAGTTATTTAGGGCAATTACAGAACTTAGGGAATCCGTAATAATGACAGGGTTTTTGATACTATTTTCTACCACAAAATTTATTGCATTGTGAATAGCAGTTAATTCGGCTGTGTAAATGGATGTTAATTTAGGGAGTTTCATTAATATTTTTGTTTTATTAGACATAAGTGCTGCTCCCACTCCATCTATAGTTTTAGAGGCATCGGTATATATAAGTGTATGGTTACTGTATGTCTTGAATTCTTGGAGGACATATTGATATAATGCTTTGGGATGGTTATCTGCTTTTTTATATATGGAGAGTTTGGTATTGATAGATGGGATGGGAACAGTCCAAGGGGGAACAGTGTTAATATCGGGTATACAATAGATATCTTGAAATTTGAATTCAAGTTCATTGAGGTATCTATTTACCCTTTCATAAAAAGGAAGGTCAAGCCTAGCATGAGTTTTAAAGATATTCCTAAAACGGTCTGAATTTACATAGTGATTAACAGGATTCATAGGATTTGCCTGTATTGATGCCGCATATGTTAGTGAAAGTTGTTTTCTTCGGAATTCCAGGGGGACTTCTCCAGCTTCACAGTGTAAACTTTCAGTAGGGCTAGTATAAAAAGCACCTAGTATAGTTCGCAAAGCACTATTTTGTATTCGATCGAGTTGTTTTATGATATATGGTTTTGCTGAATCATAAATAATACAAGCGTAGTCGAGTTTGGACCTGATCAATGACTTGTACATAAGGGTCAGTGTTTTACTATCTGCTCCCCACGTGTTGTGTGCAACAGTTTTTATAATGTTAAGTGCAGATTGACAAGTACTTTTTAGATCATGAATGTGGTGGTTCCAGGATAATCTGTTGTCAAATGTCATGCCTAGACATTTAATTTTCTCAACATATTTTATTTCTTTATTAAATAGTTTTAATTCTGGAGTGATATAACTTCTTTTTTTTGAAAATAGCATAGCCTTTGATTTTGTTGTTGATAATTGAAGACCTGTAGAATTTGTCCATAATTCGAGATTCCATAGCACTTTCTGTAGATGGGTCTGAAGGGTTTTATCATTTATCCCCTTAACAAAAATGATTAAGTCATCTGCAAAGAGTCTAGCTTTTACTGGTAAGTCACAAGTGGAGATAATATTATTTATTGCAATAAGAAATAGGGAGACGCTTAAATTAGATCCTTGAGGAATTCCGTTTTTTTGAATTTTTGTATTAGATAAAGTACCGTTAACTCGTACATTAAAAGTTCGATGAGATAGGAAATTTTTTATGAATTGTGCTATATTACCTTTTATTCCCCATCGACTAAGTGTTTGAACAATACCATGTCGCCAAACTGTATCGTATGCTCTTGTTATGTCAAAAAATATTGCGATACATTTTTGTCCACATGCCATTGCTTCATGAATCTCAGACTCTAAACTAATAAGATTATCCAGTGTTGAACGACTTTTTCGGAATCCGCTTTGTTCCGGGGCAAGTAATTTATTATTTTCTAAAAACCACATTAATCTGTTGGATATGATTTTCTCGAGAACTTTACACATTACACAAGTTAGAGAAATAGGTCTATATGAATGTGACAGAGATTTTGGTTGATTTTGTTTATAAATAGGGATGACAATAGATGAACTCCAGATTTTTGGAAACTTGCTATATCTCCATATATTATTATAGATATTCAGCAAGTGTTTCTTTGCAGATGAAGGAAGTTTTTGAAGAAATATTGCAGGAATGTTATCAGGACCGGGAGAAGAGTTTTTTGTATTATTGAGTGAGTATTCTAATTCATCCATGGTTATGGGATAATTTAAAGGAGAAAGGTCATCAGGCGGTATATCAATACCTTTGGATTCCTCTTTCTCTTTTTTGGTCAAAAAATCTGGAGGAAGAACATTATCACTTGAGAATCTTTCAAAACTATTAGCTAGAATATTAGCTATGTCTAGAGGGGAAGTGTATATTTTTTGTTTTTCTTCTAAGAAGTTAATGTGGTTTGGGGTATTTTTCCCGGATATCTTTCGTACCATTTGCCATACTTTATTAATTGGTGTAGATGAATTTAATTCTGAAACAAACTTTTTCCATGATTCACGTTTACTTCTTTTAATTATAAATCTAGCTCGTGCTTTTAGTCGTTTGAATTCTAATTTATTTTCAAGTGTATTATATTTTCTGAATCGATTTAATGCTGTTTTTGAAAGTTTAATAGCTTCTTGACATTCAGAATTCCACCAAGGGACTGACGAATTTAATTGTTTAGGATTCATTTTACCAACGGCTTTTTCGGCAGCATTCAATAATACATTGGAAAACTCTTGAATTTGACTATCAATATTATTATTTGATTGTAAAATTTCATGTAATGCATTCATTTCATTTAAAACTAGATTATAATACTCTTGCCAATTTGCATTTTTGATATTCCATTTTTCAACATTACAAGAGTATTGTATACTGTCAGGATTTGTTATTACAATCGGAAAATGGTCACTATCATTTAAATCAGAAAGTACATCCCAAGATAAGGTAGCTGATAATGCTGGATCACATATTGAAAGGTCTATGAGGATTTACCAGTAGAAATGTCAAAATGAGTATTTCTTCCATCGTTTAGTAGGTTTAACTGAAAATTGTCCAACATTATTTCGATTCTACGACCTAATGGAGTAATTATTTTTGATCCCCATATGTAATTATGTGCATTAAAATCTCCAACTATTAGACGAGGTGAAGGTATTTGTTTAATCAAGTCTGAGATTTCATTATTGCTTGGGTTTTGTGTAGGTGGAATGTATATATTACATATGTTCATTTTTACAGGCCCTTTGATAGTAATTGCGACCGCTTCAAGTTGTGTATTGATTTGAAGAATGTCTACATCGATGGATGAATGAGTGTAAATTGCTACGCCACCACTAGCATGGTCTACATTTTCTCTATTTTTATATGTGCATGTGTAGTGTTTTAAATTATGAACTTTTGTATTTTTAAAATGAGTTTCCTGTAAACAAAGTATGGATGGAGTAAGTTTTTTAATCATTTGTTGTAATATCTCAAGGCGAGTGTAATATCCTCGTAGGTTCCACTGGATAATTGAGAAAGCCATTATAATATATCTTTTACAATTTCGTTATCGGATTCGGTGTTAGTTTCTGATTGTATGGATTTAAGTATTTTGTTTCGAAGTCTAGTGCATCTATTTTTTGATTTCCTATTTGATAAATTCTCATGTAGTTGATTTAAAAGTTTCAATAGGTTTTCTAGATCATTTGTATACGTTTTTATTAAGCTTACTGGGTCAGGAGTACCATGAGCATTTTCCAGTATATCTACTAATGTTTCATAAGATATTGAATGGTTTACTGAAGTATCTTCATATATTCGTCTAGCTGAATTTTTTATATCGTCAGTTACTTTAATGGTTCCTATGTTTGTGATTGAAGACTTTGGCTTTTTTAATTTAGGGTCTGGAAAGGGGTTATTTACTGGAGTATCATTTGGTGGAGGGGTTATAATTTCAGAGCGATTTCGTTTGTTTGAGGGAGGATCGTGGGACATTTGTTGAAAATCAGTGCTTTCTTTAACATGAGTAGATGGTAAAATATGGATATCCGGTTTAGTCGATAGTATAGGATCCGAGGAAGATATGTTTTGCGTTAGGGGAATGTATTCATTGTCTATTGGATCAGTTGAAGTAGTTGGAGCAGCATTTTGTGCTTGAGATGTTTGAGTTTCTTTAGTAGTTGGGCAATTTCCAGCCGAATGTCCCGCTTGCCTACAATTAGTACATAGATCCTTCTCCATTACAAGAAAGATACGATATGATGTCATTTCGTAATTCACAATTATTGAGTCGGGTATTGATGAGACTGGGGGAGAAATAAAAGTATGCCTTCTGAAACTGAAAATGTGTTTGTAATTAGGATTTGATGTACCAATTTTTAAAAAATTTATTGGAGTTACCAAAGTTAATCCCAAATTAGAAAGTGCATTTTCAATAATTGAATGTGGGATTGAAGGACAAACATTTGATATCAATAATCTTTCATTTGGTGACATTAATTTACGAGCCTGAATTTTTTGATGGTTTACAGTTATTATCCCTTTGTTAATTTGTAGAAAATTGTTAACTAAAGTTTCGCTTGTTAGATAAATGCAAATTCGACCATTTGACATTCTAGAGGAGAAGAGAATATTTTTTGGATGCATTAAATCACCAACTGCAAATAGATAGTCTTCCAACTTTGTATTTTCCAACGCAGGAAAAACTATTGCTTGTGTTTTGGATGGAAATTTAGGTACATTTTGATTTGTGACAGTTGCAAAAGATTGTTTCATATTTGTATTTGATGAACTTTGCTCCAGTTCTTGTTCAGGGGCCCCAAGAGGCGGAAAATTATCCATTTTTAATTATTATCATCGATAATTCTCAAAAACCCAGTCCGGTCCTGTCCCCTCGATATCAGAACTGATAAACGGTAGCAGTAAAAAGTTGTTGCTTTATAACCAAAATTGATTCTTGTTTACGTGGATTTAACTTAAATGTTAATTATTTAGATTAAATAAATATTTGTACTCACAGATTTTATACTTGTGGTGAGAAAAATCACTTAGATTCACTTTTTAAGTAAAACTGTAATTAGTTTGATGCTTTTTAACACCTAAAAACTGGATTTATGTGGAGCTTGTTTTAAACCTCGTTTGACTTCAGAGGTCGATCGATCAATCCTCAAATTAAATATTTGATTGTAATAAAAATCACATTTTTAACTTCAGTTTGACGTTTATTTCCACTCTGGAAATCGTACTCAAACGATTTGAGTACGATGTTTTATGCCGTTCTCAAAAAATTAATACATAATCTGAAGAGAAAGATCAAATAATTTACGAATGACACCCTATAGATAAAAATAATAACGAATTAAATATATTTAATAAGAATACCCCTTTAAAAATATTTGCTTAGCGCAGAGAAATAATTATCATGCAAGAATTCTGATATATTCATTCCCAAGGTCTTTCAGATACAATAACTTAATCTGCTGTTTGAAAACATCAATACCATAATTAACATTTCAATTAGCATGACTACATTTTTATTTACTTTGAAACGATGCATTCTAGCTTCCTTGTAGCTATTTTAACATGACAGAAAGAAAACAAATTAATTTATCAGGATTACATTAGAAGCTGTCAACAGCTATGATTACTAATACTTCTAGTCTGCTGCTTAATCCTATTACGTAGTTTTACTTTGCTGATATAAATTATATGGGTAACAGAATCTAGTGATTGATATCTCGACTAAAGTGGATAAATGTGGTTATACTTTTAAATTATTTAATCAAATACTATCTGTAATTAATATAAAATAATAAATGCTACTTGTTGATATATCGTGTCAGAAAATAAACATAAGAATGCGTTTATTTTATTTTAAAAGGCTGTAAATAGTGTAAATGTAAAAAAATCAACGACGATTACTGTTTTAAAATGTTCACACAATTTATTTAATAATTAACCTCATGTATAATATTGCGGTGTTTTATTATTTATGACTTTTTTTTTGCACGGTTAATGTACTTACTGTTTTACTGTGTGTTTTGTATATTTTCTATGTTAAACCTTTTAGCCCAGGGAAATAAGCTTTTTTTCGTGACACTGGCCAACCTGGCAAACACCAGTTGTTTTGAATAGTGTGAACCTCTATAACCAGAACCTATATTGTTACCTGCAGTCGATTTTTTGGCCTTAATTATTTAGTTATTAGCAAATTAAAGTCTATATAAAAAATGTCATATAAAAACCTTCAAAATAACGTTTTTAAATGTTTCTATCCTTTTTGTTGCTTAGAAAGTTGCAAAATAAGTCAAATATTTTGTCTTTTTTTATAAGTGATAATAGCTTTTTTAAAAATACACTTAAAACGTTTATATTACATGGAATATTGGGTATTATAGTGCTTGAAATATGAACAAAATTTAAAAAATATAACTGAACGGTCATATAGTTTAAAAGGTATTTAATTTGTTTATCCCAAATTAAATGTTTTGCATGTCAGAAAATTATGTAGCTATAATAATTATACGGGTAACTTCTGAAAGTAGAATATTTATTCTATTAATATCATTTGGAAAAGATACAGAAAAACAAGTTAACATATCGCAAAATAATTTTGCAAAAATATAAAAACAAAAAACAATGTTCTAGTTTAATGTGCATAATTCATAATTCAGTGCATAATTATGTGCATTCTTTTACTTTCTTTTACTGTACTATATGATCTAATTTAATGAAATATTCTAACTTAACTATTTGCTATAAAATATATTGTTTCCTGTTATTCAGTAAAATATCATTGTTAAACTGGCTTAAACACATTTAGTCTGTTCAGAAACAGTTATTTTGTGTCGCAAACACAGAAACTGTTGTACATTATCATATTTCTGTGACCATGTAGTTAGAATTATGGTCATTCAAAATCGCAATACAATAGACTGACTCATTGGTATACCCTCGCCCTACTGACCACCTCGAAGCGTAGCCAGAGGGTCTCTGACCATCTCAAGAAATAAACACTTCATCATGAGACAGCGAACTAAACTCACTAAGTTTATATCGGTCCTCTATCGAGCTTTGGCGTACAGGCGTCACGAAGTGGTACCAAGGCGACTCCACTGGCTACGAATATATTAATATTTCAAAAGGTCCTTTCTATGAAAGCATTAAAACCAGCATTAAGTGTGCGTTCTGACTACCCTTAGACTCCGAGCAGTACACCTTTTACAGACGCTACATTCATAAAAGATAAGTGAATTTCATATATAATTGACAATAAGTTATTAAATCTACCAATTGTTATTTGAATTACAATATTTTATTTTACATATCCATTTACACATATTGCAATTTTCGTTATTTTAAATTAAATATTAACCAGCGACCACATTTTACATAAAACAGGTGCCTTTGACTAGAATCATTCGCAAAGCGTCAAAATGTGGTTCTCAAAATTGGCCCGATTTTAAACTCGCGGGAGAGGCGGAGGGAAAAGGAGCTGTTAGCTGTATCTCTGGTTTTTGTTTATGGATTTCGGCGTTCCGTTTTTTAATTTGTATGTAATTTTTACGAAAATTAGGAACATGTATTATTTATATATTTAAATTGTTAAATAAACCATCTAATTTGTTTAAACATTTTTTTTTAAATTGTTTAGTAACATTTAAGGTCATTTATATTGTAAAACATAAATATGTATGATTAATAATACATATTTCTTTAATAAACTTTGTGAATAATTAGTTTTATTTCTTGTTAAACATGCTAGGCGGTTGTCTAACGGGTGGAAAAAGGTCGAAATGTGAAAGGTTCGAAAGGAAATATCTACATTCTACAGGCTCTTGGTGAAAGCTAGTGAAGAGTAAGGTCCCTCACTAAACACGAACCAAACAAAGTTTATGTTGCCTCTCAAGAAATAAAGATTAGAATTGAGAAGACCCGGAGGAGATTTATGAAAATAAAACAAGTATTTTATAATCTACATCTAAGTCTAAAATTAAAAATACAGCTTGTAATATCCTGTGAACTATCAGTTCTATACTACGGCATGGAATCGTGGACGATAAAGAAGATCAGCATTAAGAATATAGAACCGTTTGAAATGTGATTGAATCGTAGAATATTACGAACTTCGTCGATCACCAATCACTAATCACCGTGAGAATCACCGTGTTAAGGCATATAAAAAAAGAGTTTTATTAGTTATAAAATAGAGAAAACTTCATTACCTTGGATACATTATAAGAGGTGATAAATACCTACTGCTTCAACTCATATTGCAGCGATTAGATTAGATTAGATTAAGAGAGGTGGCCTTTCGGCCTATTCCACTGCGACCTTTTCAGATCTATTGTGGCCCTCTAGTCCTAGACAACATTCTCTAGCCTGACCCTCTTTATAAAGTCTAGTAGCTTCGAGACTGTACCTTCCATGTAGCTGTTTGCCGGTGGATTTTCTTCTCCTAATGCAAAAAACCGCACATTTGCCACACACTGTCACACTGACATAAAATGTGCTCTGCCGTTTCTTCTTCGAGGTGACAGAATCTGCACAGGTCATCATCTGATAATCCCATTAGCTTCAAGTGCCTATTCAGCTTACAGTGCCCTGTTAGAAGACCTACTATGGCTTTGACTGTTTTCCTATCTTTGCTAATTAGGTCTGCCGTAAATTTTGGCGAATGTTCTCTAATGAACTGTTTTGCCTGTCTTTGTCCTGGTGCAGGGAAGACAACCGCCGGTTTAACCAGGGGTCTTCATGCTTGAAGAACTTGTGAGATTACATATTATGGGATATATACAAGCAGGCTATTTAAAGTAGCAGTGAATAAAATTAAGATAACTGCAATGCTAACAAATGTTCTGAAAGGACACGGTAGAATAAAGAAAAAGATACACCCGTAAAATAGTTTTCGAAACCAATTCAGATTTCTGCTTTTAATTTGAACCTTCTAAAAATTGCAAGGTAAACAGACGTTGATAAAGATGAAAAGAGACATGAGGAATCTAAAATTTGCATTCCACGACATGTCTCAATCAACTAAGCAGAAATCCTTAGCGAATTGGTTTCTTGTACTCATACAGGGTAGATCCGAATAAAATAAAAAAGACAGTAAAGATTAGATTTCACGTACCAAGCGTCTATGTATCTGTTTATTCGCATTTCGGCCTAATAGGTCTCACCAGAACAGCTATTTATAGGCGTTCTCAACGTGAAAAATAAATCTTTTCTGTCTTTAAGAAGCAACATTAAAACGGCTTCGATATGGACGCAATAGCGACATCTGATAATAAATCCATAAAATCGTTTTCGAAACCAATTCAGATTTCTGCTTTTAATCTGAACCTTTTAAAAATTGCAAGGTAAACAGACGTTGATAAAGATTTTAAAAGAGACATGGGGAATCTAAAGTTTGCATTCCACGACATGTCTCAATCAACTAAGCAGAAATCCTTAGCGAATTGGTTTCTTGTACTTATATAAAGTAGATCCGAATAAAATGAAAAAGACAGTAAAGATTAGATTTCACGTACCAAGCGTCTATGTATCTGTTTATTCGCATTTCGGCCTAATAGGCCTAATCAGAACAGCTATTCATAGGCGTTCTCAACGTGAAAAATAAATCTTTTCTGTCTTTAAGAAGCAACATTATAATGGCTTCGATATGGACGCAATAGTGACATCTGATAATAAATCCGTAAAATAGTTTTCGAAACCAATTTATTATCAGATGTCGCTATTGCGTCCATATCGAAGCCATTTTAATGTTGCTTCTTAAAGACAGAAAAGATTTATTTTTCACGTTGAGAACGCCTATGAATAGCTGTTCTGATGAGGCCTATTAGGCCGAAATGCATATAAACAGATACATAGACGCTTTGTACGTGAAATCTAATCTTTAACTACTGTCTTTTTCATTTTAAAAAGATACACGCTTAGAAATTGAAAGATATAACGAAAAATAGTAATGCGTTTAGAATTTTGTAGTTTTTTATTTTATTTATAATAACTATTATTATCAAATAAAAAAGTTATTAAGTTAATATATTGTGTATAAGTATAATAGGTATATTAGTTATATTTTAGTTCTTATAAATATAAAAAAAATATATTAAAAAACACGACCCTAAACACAGACTAAAACATGGTGGCTTCTTCCCAATATTAAAGGACTGAAAACACAATATGATACACACCCCCAACAATATTTTTAATCGATACTGGATTCCCCTAGGCCAAATTTTAATTGAATTGTCAGAAACTTTCTGTAAAAAGAGAAATGGAATAATATACGTGCTGGATATCTTTTTTTCGGTTGATTTTTGCCAATACAATTTTTGTAGAATTACACTAATAAATTAATTAGAAAATTCATTTTAAGTAAAATAATGGTAAAGCAGCTAGATTAAGAATAATGAGTGTTTTTCAGAGGTATAGAACTTTGAAATGGAATAAAAGAAAGATGATTTTTTAAATTGACATAAAATTGACTTTATTTATAATTTAAATTTGATTTCTAGTATATAACGGCCACGGTTGGCTCTGAAGTAGTGTAATCTGGAGACCCAATTTTTGATGACTGTTTCTAACATTTGTGGCCGTATGTCGGCAATAACGCAGAGAATATTGTTCTCCAAGTGTTCAATGGTTTTAAGCTGATCGGCGTAGACTAGCGATTTCACATATCTCTACAGAAAATAGTCTGATGGTGTTAAATCGCACGATCTTGGAGGCCAATTGACGGGTCCGAAACGTGAAACTATGCGGTTACCAAACGTTTTTTCAATAAATCAACTATGACACGAGTTTTGTAACATTTTGGGTCGTCTTGTTGAAACTACAACTCCTGCACATCATGGTTGTTCAAATAAAGAATCAAAAAGTCAGTAATCATGGCTTTATAGCGGTCACCATTGACTGTAACGTTCTGGCCAGCATCGTTTTGAAGAAATACGGACCAGTGATTTCACCAGCCCACAAAGCACACTAAACAGTCAGTTTTTCTGAATGTAATGGTGTCTCAATATACACTTGAGAATTATCTCCACTTCAGATACAGCAGTTTTGTTTGTTGACATAGCCATTCAAGCAAAAGTACAAGAATCGCTGTTATTTTAGCAATGTATATCGATGATTTAGCTGGCAATTTCAATAATTTTTTAAATCCACTTTGAATATTAATTAATGCACATCCCACTTTGTTTTGTACTTTAGATCCATCTGTATAGTAAAACTGATAATGTGGCCATTTATGCCGTATAAATGATTGAAAAGCGACTGGATCTAAATTACTATCCATAAAAAAGGTATTAATATGTTCTGAGAAAAGCTTTTCTAATACATGGAAATACATAGGTGAAGCTTGATTTTCATACGTATAGAAAGTATATCGGTATTGAGATATCCTCAAGTAACTATTTACCATAAGAGAAAATATTTTTTTTCTTTGTCCAATATTTATGAGTTAGATCTAAAATTAATAAAATATGAATATCCTGTAGATAGTATTTTTCCCTATGGCTCTAGTAATGAATTTATCACTTAAAAACTCCTGTCGAAATTTCAGAGGTGGTTATATCGCTTCAACTTTCATTATATTAACGAGTGTAGAAATCAAATATCCAAAACAAAGCCAAAGGCATTTATTTTTTTATATTTCTAATTTAAAACTACATTAAACATGTATTTATTCTCTTTAGGTTAATTTTATACGATGTATAAAAATAGTAAAATTATACTTACTACTTAGAACGCACTTGAATTCGAATTTCTTACCTAAAACAAAACAGAGTAATTAAAATTTGATCCAGATTTTTAAAAATGCAACGTTTACTAATCAGTTTTATTTTTAGTACAATAATAATAAAAGTAATTCATATTAGTAGTTTAATAATATCAATACAAATGATCTTGTTTTATGTCCGATTGTACTTTTTGTTTGAAAACCACCAAAAAATCGATTTTTAACAGATAACATGGGTAACTCCGTGAGAATGTTGTCTGTCGCCCATTGGACGTATCCCCAGGTGGTGGATAGGGGGACGCCCTAACCAGTACTAGGAGTGGCGGGTAGGTGGGAAATAAAATACTACCCGTGAACCAAAACAGACTGGTATGGCAACCCAATAGAGTCCCTGGCCCTCCAGGTTGAAGGTTAGGCTAGAGGCTAACAACCTCTTCCTGTAAAAATATGTTACGGAACCTCAAGAACTATTAGCCGGACGGAACTCACGACGACGACACTGTAAACGAAAAATGGAATTAAGATTAGGAACATGGAACAGCCGAACCCTGTACCGAGCTGGAGTACTCGCATCTCTACTAGACATAGTGAACATATACAGAACTGGCACTGCAGGAAATGCGATAGACGGGAACAGGCATTCTTGACAAGAGAACTTACTCCATATATTACAGTGGAGTTATAGTAAACCAAAGAAAAAAGTGTCTAGTTATTAATTTTAAAGCCTACAGTCAAGAACTTTAAAGCTATTTACTAAAAGGTAAATTTTTTAATTAAAGTTTAACTAATGCACATGCCCCGACCGACGACAAACTAGAAGACATTAAAGAACAGTTTTTCGAAGACCTAGAGCAAGTCTACAGAAGATGCCCCAAAAAGGACATCAAGATAGTGTTAGGTAACATGAATGCAAGAATAGGACGAGAGCGAGTTTTTATGCTGACTATAGGAAGGCATAACCTACACAACATTAGTAGCGATAATGGATTACGACTAATAAACTTTGCAGTAACACTGAACATGACCGTCGCTAGCACCTATTTTGAACAAAAGAATATACACAAGGTAACCTGGACCTCCTTTGATGGAAAAATAACTAGTCAGATTGATCACATCTTAATAGATTCAAGACGGAATGGATATAACGAACTGCAGAAGTTATAGAAGCACAAACATAGACTCAGACCATTTTTTAGTGATCTCAACACCAAGGGCTAGATGTTCAAATTCCAACAAAGAAAAAAATAGATAGAAAGAAATGAAATATACAGAAGCTAAGATGCAACTGTTGCAAAACAGTACTGGGAAAATATTACCAATAGGTTAAGGAATCAAAATCTAAGCCAAAAAGACCAGAGAGATATAGACTCCTACTGGAACAGGATAAAGGAAGATATTGAATAGAAAGCCTATGCAAAAATGCTTACCCGCCGAACTAGATCAAGTATAGAGAATTACCAGACAAAGAGAAGAGAAGAAAATAAAATACACATAATGAAGAAACGAAACCACTTTAAAAAGGAACTTCAGTATATAGAAAACCTCAACAGAGAGAAAGAATTCAGAACATTCTATAAGAAAGTTAACAGTAACAGAAAATAATTCAAGGCAAACAGAAATCAATGTAGAAGTTTGAATGGCGATCTATTAACAACAAGAACAGACGTACTAAACCGATGGATGGAATATTTTAACCAGATACTTAATATAGGGGAAGAGGAAGAAAATCCGGAAGACGAAAGCTGTGAAACTAGCCAGAAACAAATCACCCGGAATAGATACTCTCCCAGCGGAATTATATCAAGAGGGTGGTCACGATATCATAATAGCGCTACAGCAGCTTATAAAAGAAATATGGATACAGTAGTCCCTTCCCAGTGACTGGAATATTAGAATACTTTGCACCATACACAAAAAGGGAGATATCTTTGAATGCTCTAACCATCGAGGAATCACGCTCCTAAATGCAACTTATAAAATATTCTCCAATATACTATGCCATCGTATGGCACCATATGCAGAGCGATTAATAGGACAATACCAGGCTGGTTTTAGAGGTGGTAAATCAAAAATTCATCAGATTTCAACCCTGAGACAAATTCTAGAGAAAACACTGGAATACGGTGTAGACACGCACCACATATTTATAGACTACAAGGCAGCCTACGACTCTGTAAATAGAAGAGAATTGTGTAGAGCAATGATAGCAATAGGAGTACTAAATCAATTGTTAAGTCTATCCAAACTAACCCTTGAAATAGTTGAATGAAGAGTCCGAATCCAGGGGAAACTCTCTGAACCTTTTAAAACAAACGGGCTACGTCAGGGAGGCCCACTCTCCTGTATACTATTCAATATAGCTCTTACAAGATTAATACGTACGTCACAAATCACAACTATCGGTTCAATATATAACAAATCTGTGCAAATTCTAGCATATGCTGATGATATTATTATGGTTTGGAGAATGGAAAACGCAGCACGAGAGGCGTACGTAGCACTAAAGGAATCGGCTACAAAAATGGGTTTAATAATAAACACCAATAAAACGAAATACATGAAAATAGGTACTTAACCACACATACTAGGGCCACTTGGTATAGAAAACGACGTCATCGAAGCAGTTAACAAACTTGTATTCCTGGGAACGCTCGTCAATACTTTACCACAGAGATAAACAGCAGAATTTGCACGGGTAATAGATGCTATTTTTAAGCCTAATCTCCTTTTTAAATCTACAGTTATATCAAGAAATACAAAAGTAAAACTCTACAAAACAATAATACGCCCAGTCCTAACATATGGTTCAGAAACCTGGACTTTAACAAAAAGCAATGAAAACATGTTAGGATGTTTCGAAAGAAAAATAACAAGGTGAATCTATGGAGTGGTAAATGAAGATGGTGTTTGGAGAAGACGATACAACTTCGAACTCTATAGAAAATACCAGGAACCAAATATCGTAAAACACATTAAGATAGGACGTCTGAGGTGGGTAGGCCATGTAATGCGGATGGAGCAAACCGACCCAACTACAAAAACGCTCCTTGATAGACCTATTGGTTAAAGAAGAAGAAGAAGACCCAGAACAAGATTCCTAGATAACATAGATCAAGATATGAGAAATATGGAAATACGTGCTTGGCGGAGGAAAGCGATGAATAGGGACGACTGGAAAAAATTCTTAGGAAGGCTAGGACTTACACAGGGTTGTAAAGCCAAAATGATGATGATGAATATGAGTAACATTGCTGGTATCAATCTATATACTGGAGAAAGGAATGATCTATCTGAGGAAATTGCAAAACAATATGGTCTAGTTATGAATGGAAAGAAAGCAAATAGAGCCGAATGCTAACGAGGACACACAACTAAAGACTGTCACAGTATCTAGAAGAGGATTGCTAAAAGAAAAAGAACCGTTGGAGAAAAATATCTCAAGGGTGCAAAATTGACACTATACCGAACGGTGATCCAAGCGACAGACCATTGGTGCAGCGAAATCTAGTTTACGAACAAAAATCGGGAAAATATGTTTAATATCTGGAAGAAAAGTGTTTTAACGAACATTTTCCGAGGAGTCAGAGATGAACAAAATATTTGGAGTAGGGGAACAAATGCATAAACTAAATAGCTGTACGGGAACTCAGAAATTAGCCGGATCGTTTAATAAAAAAAACTTAGATGGTTGGACCACATGGCCAGAATGCAAGATAGAATGCAAGGAGAGGACATCCACTAAGGAGAGAAAAGCACTCTCTTGATATTGTCGCTCCAGCGCATTGGAGGGCTTCCTCATGGTCTCCTCTTTGTTCAATCTTCCATCTTCGAGATGTTCATTGTGTCCAGCATTTTTCATCTGTATTTAGAAACTAGCGCTTTCATCAACACGAACCAAACGGCACTATACTACTTAGATGTCTCTCTATGGTCGGTACTACAACTAAAATGTTCATTGTTATTTAAAAAAGTTATAAACAATCAAAAGTGCAAGTCCGCCATTTTTTTTAGATAGAATTTTGATTGTACCGGCCATAGCCAATTCGATACGGAATATAAAACAATTTGGTTTTTTCTTTCGAATGATGCTTCGGATGCTTTCGGATGATCAGTTTCCGAGAAATGATGACACGTTGGACGAGTTTGAGTAGCCATTTTCAAAGTCGCCATTTTGAAAAAAAAATTCAAGTAGTTCAATGTATGGACTTTGGCCAGTAAAAAGTCTGATTTTGAAATATCTTTTATACTATAAATAAAATTTATTAAAAAAAATCTGGCTGTAGTAGACCGCGTTTCTACATATGTATGTCTGATAGACTTAAAGCTATTAAATATTGTTGAAGCTATTTTCTTATTTTATTTTAACATTAATGTTTATCTTTAAGAGAAATGTTCGTTCTCGCAATACAAAGTATTACGAGACATTGAGCATATACATTGATTTGTTTTTAAAGCATAAGTAAGTCTTGCTTACTTTTTGCCTATTAATAAATATAATAAATGATTTCTATTTTAAATGTGTCCATATGATTTTCTCATTGTGTAGATTCTAGCCACAATAGATCTCTTAGAACGAGTGGAAGGGTGGTTAAGCGCCCACTCCTATTGAACCTTCCTCATTGTGTATTTCATGTGAAAACAATAACGTACCTTCACCTGAGGGAGCTTCGAAGACCCTCAACAAGAGAGCGTAGCATTGTCTTGCTACATAACCTAACTTAACCTATCCTAAACAATACTCTAAGATTAGTTTTATTTTATAAACTTATAAATAGTCTTATAAAAATTAAAATCCTATGAGTAACAAAATAAAACTTTCAAAATTCGGAACCCTTTTCTGACACCAAATTAGTATTCTACAAATCCGAGATTGTAGACAAAAAATTCATGTCGAGGAAACTTTTCGAGCGGTTAATGTAGGTAAAACAAAGTTAAGCGAAAACAAATTATAGAGTAAGGAAAACAATTTTCAATTT
Source organism: Diabrotica balteata (assembly GCA_918026665.1). Taxonomy (NCBI): domain Eukaryota; kingdom Metazoa; phylum Arthropoda; class Insecta; order Coleoptera; family Chrysomelidae; genus Diabrotica; species Diabrotica balteata. The sequence goes on along the minus strand of OU898279.1, from coordinate 22,733,370 downwards.
CGGAAATTTGCAAACGTGTTTGGAATAAAAGACGCTGAATAGAATTCCGCTTTTGTTCCGATACACAGAAGGAAACAATTGAATCCAAAAAGGTAATTAAGGACACGAGTTAGAGCATTAAGAAAATTCTGTGTTAATTTTTAGTAAAAAAGCTTTACAATAATTTAAACTAAATACAAAAATAAAATTCATTGAACATAAAAATGAATTATTTTCTGAGTAATATATTATGAAAGGATATTCTATCAAAATATATAAAAAAAACGACTAAAATTACTTCCAGACCTTTTCTTTGTTTTCTCTTAGGTTTCTTACTGTGTACCAGAAACTTCTGTTGTTGTCTCTATTTCTAATTTTTGGTTTAGTGATTCGACTCCTATTTTATTACTAGTTCTACTGTGTTTCTACGTTTGTGGTATTTTTTTCTTTTGTTCCTCTCTTGCTCTATTTTTTCCATGCCAGTTGCTTTCTGCATGTCTGTATGTCTGTCCCTTCCATTTTGCCTTTTGATTGTCAATTTTCTACATATTTACTTTGCCTTCTTTATTATTAGTTCTTTAAATTGTTTCCATTTTTATACCTTCCTCATTTCCGGTTTCTTTATCTCTGTCATTTTGTGCTCTTTATCAGTTTCTTCATGATTTCTTTTTTTTTTGTTCGTATTTTTTCATGTTTTAGTGCTATTATGCAATATTATATATGTATTATGTTCTTGTTTTACAGTAATCTCAGATAATCTATACGATTACCAATCTGTGACGCCTTTCGATTTCTGCTCTATTTTTTGTCCAAACTTTACATTTTGTTTCATTTCATGCGGGTAGATGACATAGTCTATTATGCTTTTTGCTTCTCTGTCTTAGAATATCTATTTTTTTGTAGTGCTTGCTGGATGAACGAATTTCCTATTATTAGTTCATTTGTCTGACAGAATCTAATTATTTTCATTTCATTTCTGTTCAATATTTCCTCACTGTATCTTTCCATGCACTCAAGTTCTTTGATTTCATCTTTCCTATCCTTGCATTCCCGTCTCCGATCAACACTATTCTTTCACATTTATCTCTTAAATAGTTATAGGTATTCTGTAGTTCGTTGTAGAATTCGTCCATGTTCCTTCTTTTATTTCTTGTGTTAATACATGTATATGCAGTACATACCATATTTCTTCAATTTTTATTTTAATGTACATAATTCCGATATTCTTTTGTCTACTGCCTGTGTTACTATTATTCCTACTCCTTTCGTTATCTGATTTTTGTTAACTCCGGAGTAGTACATCCTGAAATTTTCTGTAATTTTGCTTTGCCATTTCCACGTTTCTTTCTCCTTCTTCTTGACTGACTTTACTGAATATCATTATTCGGATATAATATTATTTATTTCCCACTGATGAAAAATCTATGTTTCACTTCAATATGTAACAATTGGGCGAGTAATTGACATACACAATCTTAATTTAGCAGCTTAGATCTAAATAATGATGATAAGGAGTATAATGCTTTCTCTTTTCCCGCAGATATCCTTGCTGACACATCTTTTTCTATATAGTTTTTATCTTTATACAGTTTTTAAATGTAATTACCGCGCCTAGATATTTAAACTCTACTGCTTCGAAATATTTTTTTTCTTCTCCCACTTTATGAGCAATTATGCTTAATCATTGGCGGATTAATAAATCTATGGAAGGTTGTCACTCAGGAAGGACGTGGGTCCCCCCATTCTGGTTATATGGTTATTTCATTCTTTTTTCTATTTTGTGTCCGTTCATTTATACACTTGACGTTATATTTTCTTCTGTCTTCACTTCTCTTTCGATCTCTCAGCGTATTTCCTGTAATTCTTCTCATCTCTCCGTTTTCAGTAGCCTTTCTGTTATGGCTATGTCCGGTCTTGTTTCTGAGGCGTATTTCATTATTGGTCCTACACTGCCTTTATAAATTCTTGACTTCATCTGTGTTAATGTGTCTGTTTCGCCATATAATGTTAATAAGGCATCCTGCCAATCTATTTGCTTTTTGTACTTGATCTCTCACTTCTTTCTCCAGGTATCCACAGCTGGACAGTGTAATTTCAAGATATTTTATTTCCATTACTTGTTCAATACTGTTGCCACCAATTTCTATTTTACATCTGGTTAGTTATTAGCTGATTGCTATTGTTTTAGTTTTCGGAGATGAGATTATCATATTAAATTCTTTTGCTCTTATGTTAAATCTGTGGACCAGTCCTTTCAGACTATCTTCATCTTGGACTATAAATATTGCGTTGTCTGCGCAACAGAGTATTTTTATTTTCTTGTTTCCCATTTTGTATCCTTTTCCTCAAGAAATTCACGAAAATTTGGACGAAAGAAGAATACATAAACACAAAGATAAAATTAAATATCAAGAAATTAATAAACAAATGAAACAGAAAATAAAACAAGCTAAGGAAACATGGATGTCCATTAAATGTCAAGAAATTGAGGAATGTGAGGCAAGGTAGGATACTTTCAACACCCATAAGAAGGTTAAAAAGAAATGATTTCAAGAAATCGTAACAAACAAATCAGGATATTAACAAATGCAGATCTGAAACGCAAGACAAATTACGTAGATGGAAAGAATACATTGAACACCTATTTTATGACCAAAAAATAGAACAATTAGAAGTACACGGAGAAACCACGGGACCATAAATAATGAAAGAGGAAGTAGTTATTTATGCCATAAAACACACAAAAGGTAGAAAAGCTCCAGGACCCGATAATATACCAATAGAACTATTGAAGATAATTGAAGAAGATAATATTGATGTCTTGTAAGACCTTTTTAACTCCATATACAAGACTGGATACATACTCAAAGAATGGCTTCTCTCAACTTTTGTAACAATTCCAAAAATCACAAATGCTAAAGATTGCAATGACTATCGCATAATTGCATTAATGAGACACTCATTGAAAACCTTCCTTAAAATCATACATACAAGAATCCACATGAAATTAGAACAAGAAATAAGGGACCCACAGATTAGTTTTAGAAGGGGTCTAGGAACTAGAGAAGCATTATTCGGAGTCAATGTTCGGACACAACGATGTCTGGATATGAATCAGGACATGTATACTTGCTTCATAGATTTTAAAAGAGCTTTTAACAGAGCTCAACATGAAAAGCTTTTAAGTATTCTTAAGACCAAAAACATAGATAGTAGAGATCTACAAATTATATCAAATCTGTATCAAAATCAGAAAGCAAGAATAAGAGTCAAAGGAGAACTGACAGAGAAAGTAAGTATACTTAGAGGAGTTCGACAAGAGTGCATACTTTCACCACTCTTATTCAACGTCTACAGTGAAGTGATATTTCAACAAGCTTTATTGGATATTGTGGAAGGTATTTTGGTCAACGGAAATAGCATTAATATTATTAGATATGCGGACGATACGGTCATATTTGGAAGTTTGTCATACATACAATATGTATATAATGCATGTGAAAGGTACGGACTGCAAATGAATCTCAAGAAAACGAAATCAATGATATTCTCAAAAAAACCACACAATGTAGATAACCTGATCATGAATAATACAACGATCGAAAGAGTAACAACATATAAATATTTAGAAATGTGGAACATGGCTAACCGAAGATGAAGATCAAACAAAAGAAATCAGATCTAGAATAGAAATGGCAAGAAACACCTACATAAAATTGAAGACCTTACTTTGCAATTGTAACCTTAGTCTGGAGATCCGCACAAAAATGCTACGTTGTTGCGTTTTTTCTACTTTACTATACGGTATGGAAGCGTAGACAATAAAACAGTCTGAAATCAAAAAATTAAACTCCTTTAAAATGTGGTGGTACAGGAGAATCCACAAAATATCGTGGACTGAAAAGTAACTTTTATAGAGATGTTACAAAGAATGAAGAAAGAATGTGAAGTCATAAAAACTGTTAAAATTAGAAAGATTCGATATATGGGTCATATAATAAGGGGCGAGAAGTACGTATTACTTAGGTTAATTATGCAAGGGAAAATACAAGGGAAGAGAAACCAGCTCATTAGAATTATTACTCAGAAGCGCGGCCAATAAAATTCAAATAGCGATGATGATTTCCAACCTCCGACAGGAGAAGGAATCTAAAGAAGAAGAATCCTCTTCCTTTGTTAACACTTTTGATGATTTCATCCATGATAAAATTGAAGAGCATAGGGCTCAATGAGCCCCCCCTGTCTTATTCCGCTGCCTATTTCTATAAGTTTTATAAATTGTCCATCTATTCTGACTTCCATGTTCTTGTTTTGGTAGCTGCTTTCAACAGTTTTTATAATGTATAGGGGATCTTTTCTATTATACAGAAGATGGATTACATCTTTGAGTCTTACTCTGTCAAATGCTTTCTTTGAGTCAATCAGACACAGCAGTGCCGGTCTGTTATACTCTAGTGATTTCTAAGTAATTTGCTTTAAAACGAATATTGTATCTGTACACAATCTTCCACTACGAACACCCTGCTATTAATCTGCTAAACTTATCCTTTGATTTATTCTTCTTCTCATGACGCCGTCTCCTTTCGAAGGTTGGCTATCCAAATGGCAATTGTGGTTTTGGAAACTGCTGCGCAAAGATTTCTGCAGATGAGCGATCGAACCATCTCCTCAGGTCTTTCAGCCATGAGTTCTGGCGTCTTCCTACAGATCTTTTGCCCTGTACTTTTCCTTCATTAGTACAGGGTACTTTTGATTCATTAGTTCTTGTAAAATTTTAGTTATAGTTTTAGGGTAGTATTTAAGTTAAAACCTCTGTAGTTTTCTGGCTGATTTTAATCCCTTTTTTTGAATAGTAAAATTAGTTCGTGCTCATTATTGAATATGTTCTGCCTAACTGTTGGATCTTTGGTTACTAGCATGTATTTCGGCTTCTCTTCATTTATTCAAAAACCCAGACTACCTATATCTTCCTCAAGTTGTGAAAACACCCCTCTCTCACGTCTCTTGTAAAATAAACGACTGCATGTAGATTGTAGATCATCAGCCAAGGCCAAGAGTAGTTTTGATCTTCAATTCGCAAATCCTCCTGTTAGCTAAGACTCAAATATTTTTTTTTTATTTCATGTTTTAATACCAAATTGAACAGCAACGGTGATAAGGGGTTTCTTTGTCAAAATCCTGATGTTATAGATGTTATACTAAATGGCATCGATGTTCTGTCTCCTATTTTTACCTGTGCATGTAAGTTTGTCACGTACGGTTGAGTTAGCTCCACTAATTTTTTTGGTATTCCTATTTCTAGTATCGTTACCCAAATTTTCGAGAATAAACTGTTTAAATTAGAAACATATACTTTTTTATATAAAAAATGTCAATTATGCAGGTAAAAAACGATCGACAACATAAAAAATCTCACAGCTATTCGTGTATTTCAAATATACTGTAATTACACACGATTCAACATCCTGAAGATGCCGCCGATGCCCTCTGGCGAATTTCTGAGATAGTAATCAAATTTCTCTTTTTGTAATTAGAGACCTTGTTTAGATGTAATGTATACTGCTGGAATATAGATCATATATTATAGTCTTTGTGGAAAATAAAACTGGTTTCAATTTTCATCGATTTTGACTGACTGCCTGTATTAATGACCGTTAAAAGGCAATATTAATTCCTCTAATAAGTTCTATTTAGTTGGTTTATGGTCAAATTTTTCTATCACTATGCATGTCGGTAAATCCTGGTATAAATTGTCGATATGAATATTTTAACACTTATTGAGAATGACAGAAAATTTAAATATTGTTTAATGTATATACATATATGTATGTATATACATTATATATATATATATATATATATATATATATATATATATATATATATATATATATATCTGTTTTTGATGGGTTGGAGTCAATAAAAGGGGCTATTTGTTGACTATTTTTTACTCGAGCTTTCAATTGTGATTAGAATTATTATCAAGAGCTTCTAAAAAATACAAAATATCTTACAAAGTTGAACTAGAAATAAAAAATTTTTTGTTAACTCACCAAAATAAAATTAGTTTGTTATATAAAACTGCTGCTTACATAATAATTACAAAAAATATTAATAAAAAATGTCCTATTCTAATAAATGTTTCTCTGAAAAATTTTGATAGTTTCTTAACAAAAACAATTGAATTTGTAAACAAAAATTGAATAGCTACAAACCGCCTAAAGTCATAAATACTAACTTAAAAATTTTAATTTTTGACATATAGTCAAAAATAAAATTTTGTTTAAAAAATTCTTCTTTGTTTAGGAACAAAAAAGAAGAAGATTTATTCACCATTGATAGATGCCCGAAAAAATGTAACAAATACATGGAAAATTCAAAAGGTGATATTTTACTGACTGCATATATAAATTACATAGAAATAATATAATTATAAATTTTGCTTAGATTTTGAATTTCTGACCTTTTGTTTAAATTATTATCACTTTTGCTAATACAAACCATTTTCAAAAAAGTTCTTTTAAATTTATTACTTTCACTTCATAAAATTTTAATATTATCAAAATCCATAATATGATCTTTGTCTATTACATGCTCTGCCAAAGCACAAGATGGTTTCTTAATTCTGCAATCACTCTTGTGAGAAATAATGCGATTTGAGAGATTTCTTCCAGTCTCACCAATATACTCAGCTTCACACTGAGTACAAACAATGCTGTATACTACATTTGTTTGATCTAATTTGTCTATAGGATATTTAGTTTTAGAATATAAAGATGAAATGGTTTTGATGTTCTTTGTTGCTATTTTTATATTGCCAATAACCTTTAGTGTTTGTATTAATTTAGGAGTTAATGATGGTATAAAAGGTAGCGAATGATAATATATGTTTTGATTGTTGGATACAGTGTTTTGAGATTTAGTAAAAAATGGTGTTAAGTTATTTATATTTAATAAATTAGAAAAAAAGCATCCTATGTATCATATCTGGAGGATAAGAGTTTTCAATTAAAATATTTTTTAACAAATGAAGATCTTCTTGTAGATAGTCTGGATGAGAAAGTTTTAAAACTCTTATCCTCGTTGTAAGATATTTTGTATTTTTTAGAAGCTCTTGATAATAATTGTAATCACAATTGAAAGCTCGAGTAAAAAATAGTCAACAAATAGCCCCTTTTATTGACTCCAACCCATCAAAAACAGTTTTATATTTTTTCCAAACGAGTCACAAGTACTTCTTTTTTCTTACTTTTATATATATATATATATATATATATATATATATATATATATATATATATATATATATATACAGTGTAGGAAAAATTTTATGGTCGGTATGGACCTTACGTGAGATGGAGTGAGAAACAGCTGTTTAAAAAGAGAGAGGTATATTAGGTACGCCCTTTATATCGCCGAATGGAAATATTAAAAAAGGGGAAATTCAACGTTGCCAAACTTATTGGATTTATTTCACCTGTTGTTTTTTTTTGCATTTGAACAATGTTCTAAGATAATCCAATTTGGGCGAAATTGATTTAAATGGCAGCTTACTCTTTTTTTTTTATTGGGAATATGCCACAAGTTTACTTTACAATAAGTGTAATATAAGATTTTGATTTCCACTTTGGAAATCGTTTTATATACCTAAATAAAATTTATTAATGTTTCGTATTTTAAGTACGATTTCCGAATTAAAAATCTAAACATCAAAATAAGCTTATTTTAAAGTCACATTGTGCCTTATTCCCATATGAAATAATAAACTGCATACAATAACACCACATTAAAAAATATTCACACACAATAATTTATTTGGCAACGTCGTCCGTCTGGTCAGAATCAATCAACGAGAATACCGAGTAACGGGTAGTAGAGGTGGGTCGTGGTAATTTTATCGTTAAGAGCGTAAGAACGATTAATATTTTTTAAATGCATTCATTTTTTTCGAATCCTGATAAAACTAATAAATATTCTTGAAAAATTTAAACGCAGAATGAACCAATACATTATTACCGAGGGCCAAAAGTCCCTGAAAACTTCTATAATGTTTATTTTAATAAGTTATAAGGGCGAAAAAAAAAATTAGTGTGATTTTTAATTTCAAATATCTCATTCAAAAAACTTTTTGTTTATTCTAAGGGACTTTCGGCCCTCGGTAATAATGTAATCTTTTATTCTGCATTTAAATTTTTCAAAAATATTTGTTAGTTTTCTCAGGATTCCAAAAAAAAATGAATGAATTTAAAAATTTAAATTTTTGTAAACAACTAACTATGATTGTTTAAAAGTAGTTTCAAGTAAGAGAGTACCTACATAAACAAACATAATGGCCAAAACATATGGCGTACCATAACAATCACTGAACTACCCTTCAAGTATTTTTGGCCACTCATTGTACTTGTTATTTCTTTAAACGGCCATAAAATTTGGGAAAGCTGAGAACAAATAATCCAGTGTTTTTTATTTAGATTTGGTCTAAGTCTAAGTCTGTATTATTTAATACCGATGTGGAACGGAAATACACGCCAGTACACCGAAAATATCAAAATACAGAGAGGAGTCCGCCAGGGTTGCGTGCTGTCCCCACTACTTTTCAATGTCTACAGTGATCGGTATTTTAAGAAGCGCTCTCTGACTCAATAGAAGGTATATCTATCTATGAAAAAGTTTTGAATAACTTACGTTTTGCAGACGATACAGTAATAATTACGGATAACAACAATGATTTACAGAACCTAATGCAACGCCTTAATGAACGCTGTCATGAGTACGGACTGAAGATAAATTTAAAGAAAACTAAATGCATGATCATGACTAAATCTGTACAAATATCCAATTGACTATTGAAGATACTGCAATTAAGAGTGTTAATAACTATAAATACAGGAACATGGATAACATCAGATGTAGACTAAATCAAAGAAATTAAGACACGTATTGAAATAGCACGTACATCATTTATTAAACTTAAAAAGTTTCTTTGTTGTCGGGATATAAGGTTAGAACTACGCCTGAGAATGCTTCGATGTTACGTGTTCTCTACTCTTCTTTATGGTCTGAAAGCTTGGACACTAAAACAAGTTCATCTGAATAAGTTGGCCGCCTTTGAATTTTGGTGTTACAGAAGAATCCTACGAATATCATGGATTCAAAAAATGTCAAACATTGAAGTAACTAGAAGGACAGGAAATGAGGCAGAAATAATATTAACTATTAAAAGACGAAAACTTGAGTACTTGGGACATGTGATGAGAGGGCAAAAATACGCATTATTACAACTTATTATGCAGGGCAAAATCCGAGAAAAGCGAAATGTGGGAAGACGAAGAATATCCTGGCTTAAGAACTTAAGGGAATGGTTTGAATGAAGTAGTGCAGACCTTTTTAGAGCGGCAGTCAACAGAGTCGGCATAGCCATGATGATTTCCAACCTTCGATAGAAGATGGAACTTAAAGAAGAAGAAGTGAAACGGATTGCCTCTTCTAACTCAGTCATTCTTTTTAACCTGTAATAGGTGAAGTTCTACCTAGTTTTCACGTCTTGGATTGGCCGTTTGGGAACTTTGTTATGTTGTAATTAAGCCTTTCTGAAGATAAGGTACTTTTTTTAATGTTTTTTGCAGAATTGTCGAAAAAAGGACTTTTTTTTATCTATTATCAAATCAGTTTTGACATAACATTCCTGAAGTAATGAATCTAACAGTTTTTCTTGTTGGCGGTTTATATCCAGGAATCCACCCTGCAAACTTTTTAAAATCTGGTTCTTCACCTATACAAAAAGGGATGAAACGAGTCTTTGCATAAGTTTAGTAAATCAATAAGTTTAGTCAAGAAAAAGAAACTGATAAAGATGACTTAAGTCCATTGTGTATTTTTGATGAATTAATTGGACATGACTCATCTAAACATACAACTGTATCGAGAGATATACAAGAAGTAGACATGTATTTGTCTAATAATATATTACCCACAATAAATTTCGAACGGAGATTGGAACTGTCCATTACCGTGGTGGAAAAACCATCGCCATGTATATCCTAACTTAGCCACTATATTCATAAAATATTGTAGAATTGTAACAAAATCTTTTCCTTGTGAACACATGTTTAAAATCTGGTTTAATTTTAAATAAAAGAAGAACACAGTTAACAAGAAAAGTAGAAAAACTTGTTTTTAAATGTCAATTTAGACGGTTCGCGATTTAATAATAACGAGTAATGTAAATGTAAGTACTATTTGTATTGTTTAATTTATTTTTCAAGTTATAATAAATATATCCTTCGTTAGGTTCTTTCACTTCAATACTTATACACATAAACGATAATAGCCAATATGTTTGTGTACTCGCTAATTTGAATCAACTAGTTACAGTTTACGAAAAACGGTTCCGATAAAAATTTAAAAAACGGGAGGACCCACCTCTAGTTTTTTAGGTATATTAGGATCGGAACCAGAGAATATGTAAAATATCTCTGATCGGAACTATTCGTCTCACTAATGGCCAATAGGTGTTAAAAATATTTGGGGAGGGGAGACCAAGGGGAAATATGATTGTTATCTTTGTCTATTCGCTGAAAATATGATTTTATATCTGCGTTAGATATCCTGTTAAATTTTAGCATACCGACCATAAAATTTTTCCTACACTGTATATATATATATTATATATCCGCATCCTGGTTTCCAGCGTTTTCTATCTGTCTAGTTTCTTCTCTCTCTCTCTCTCTCTCTCTCTCTCTCCCGTTTCTCTCTGTCTCTCTCTCTCTCTTCCTCCCTTCCTCTCTATTCAATGGCGCTACAGCCCAAATCGAGCCTTGGTCTCCTCCAAACTATACCTTAATCATACTGCCCCTTCATCCTCCCACCTTTTCTGTGGCCTTCCTTTTGGTCTTGTGCCCTACCTTTTACTATTTAGGATCTTTGATAATCTTGTGGTCTCCATTCTCACTACATGACCAGCCCATCGAAGTCTTTGAAGTTAAACTCTCCAGTCTTCATCCTGTAGATTTATTTCGTTTATCTCTTTTTTAGTGCCATCGTCCCATATTTTTCCTGGACGTCCTCGTTTTCTCCTTTATGTTAAAATTGAATATTATCAGATGTTGTGCTGTCAACACCCATTCTTTCACATATCTTGTCATTTCTTATTTTCAAAAACTCCATGTTCAATAAAAGTTACTTATTAGTATAAGCTTGGACGATGAAATGGTTGTGAAAGTTGTATCTATGACCGGTAGGACAGAGTAACGAGAAAATGAGTGAAGTTAAGTTAAAATAGGAAGATGAAATATAAGGAAGCAAGTGGTATTTTGTGTGACAGACAAATTGCAATAAATCTAAAAAGAGAATCATAGACTGTAATAGTATGAGTTATGATAAAAAACAAATTGTAGTAAAAATACAATGAATTCTATGCATTTATTCTTAAGTTAACTCAGGTTTTATTGAAATATTCTTTAATTCACATCACTCACGAGTGTATACTAATCAAACTCAACGTTCTTAAGATAACACAAATATTTGTACATACAACTTTTCCGTGTAAACGTCTTATCTATACTTTCCTAACATTTATTTAGTTCTTCTACAAACGTTTTCATAATTAATTATGTGCCACAATCCAAAATCAAACACCAGACGTTATCACATTCTCTTTTAATGTACTCAAGAGAGCTAGGAGGTATTAATAGGTGTAATGTTGTTTCAGATTAAGGTATATATGAGATACTCAAATTTATACACAGTACAGTAAGAAATATGTTTTATCGTTTAATAATATGAAATATGAAATATCTTGTTCTGAAGGTGCCTTCTTCATTTCTGAAGGTTATAAGATAATTTTGGCAAAGTGCTGTAGTTTTTGCGATAATTTTAATATTAAATGAGTAATTTACAATTTTTAAGAGTTTTCCGTCAGTTCTTATCTTGATTAATATAAGAGATCTTTAACATTATTCTAAAAACCATCATTTTAAAAGCTTTTATCCGCCTTACACTGTTAATGCCCAAAGGTTCATATTTGTTCTCCATGTATTAACAGCACTGAATATATGTATGTTTTCACAAATCGGTAAGGAGTTTCTTCTTTGAAAAGCGGATCTTTCATATTCTATACGAGCTTATATTTCAAGTTTATGATTAAAAACGTTTATTTTATTTAGGTAAAAGAAATAATAATGAAGTTTTTACAACTTATCTGATTTTAATTTACAGACTGCTTGCATTAATATACAAGTAAATGTTATCAATAAAGATTGACATACAGCAGCTCAAAACCATAATAAACGTTCTAAGACACGAATTTATACATTACCGAAAAAATCAGGTGATATGGTAACTGTTTGTAAATCATTTTTCAAAAAAGCTCTACAAGTTTCAGATGGAAGGCTCAACAGAGCTTTAATAAACAAATCATAAGATGCAGCCAAGAATAAAGATACCACAACAGTAATAACTTTTTAAAGGGTCAGTGTGAAGAAGTGAAGGTTTGAAGGGACAGTGGCCTTCAAACCTTCTAATTGCTCGTCGACGGTAACATTTTCATTAGGGTTAAAAAATGTTGGTAGATTTTCTACCCATTTTTCCCAAATTTCACGTATTGCAGCAAGTTTATCAGTACGTCTCCTATTCTGTCTAGTAGTTTTGTTATCAAAACGTATTGCACAATTTTTGCAAATACTTCCAGGGATATTTTTGCTCGAAATACACTACGACCCGTTTCTTCATTCCACAAACTTTTAGTTGATTCGCCATGAGACTTAAAAACTCCAGCTAACAATAAAAGACCAATGTATGCTTACAAACCAATTTTATCTAAGTCCATCCAGTTGGTTCCAAAAACACGCTGTCCTTCCATATTGGTCATATTTATAATTCGGCTTGCAACTATTTCGGAAAAGAGGGCGTCAAATGAATTTTTTATATCAAAAATTCGTGCATATGCGTACCTTGTAACTCTTGGAGCAATATTTATAACATTGGCCGTGAAAAACGACCGCGTTGATAAGTAGGATTGAGAGACCACGGGATATTATCGTCTTTTGAAGGAACTGTTGCAAAATATTCTACAGGATGTTGTACGAAAAATGGAACAACAGAATCATCACTACTTTCTTCCTCACTCTTAATACTTGTATTGTTTTCTGTTTCTTATACGCATTGATCACTCTCTGATACGTTCACGAGCTGGCGAAGTTCATCTTCGGTTAGAATTCTTCGATGCGACATTATCAACATGAAAATATAGACTAAAATTTGAAATGATAATGAATGTGCTTGGCATATTAGTGTGATACCAGCCTACCACTTGTCTATCACCCCCACTTCCTTCTACGTGACATGCCCTTCTAAATGACATCGTCCAGCTACACTACACATTTTTTACAAAGTTCTAGCTTGCAGAAACCTGTTTCTATTTATACACATACCTGACTGACAAACATAGGGTAGGGTGGGGTAGTTTGGTACACTTTTTTTTGAGAGCTTATATTTTGGTACTGTTTGGATTAGTTAGTCCAGCAAACACGGGAATAGTTAGTATGATGATTTACGATACTATTTTTTGTGAACTATGTATAAATTTATAAATAATGTATGAAAAAAATAAAGTATCTCAGAATGTAGTCATTAAAAGCCACCTTGCATCGATTTTTAAAGGGTCCATATACTTCCACGTCTAGGGGCTGCATTCTATGGGTGCAGTGTGGCGAGAATGATAACATAACTAGTCCATTTGCTCTGCAATAATTTATAGCAGCCAAAGAAACATGAGTTTCATGGTTATCGACAATTAACAGTACTTTGTTATCAATGGAGCAATTCATATGTTTTTGTATGTGTTTCAGCACCTTTTCTTTACAAATATGTCCGCCGTCATCCACCCACTTTTACATGCAAACCCCACTGAACCAGGTACCGATCCAAACATAAACGCATCCTTCATATGCACCCTCGGAAATATATACACAGGAGGGACAGTTGAACCAGTCGCTGTAATAATACCGCAGAACGTTACTAAGTTTCCTCTTTCAGCAGATACGCATTGGCCAATTTGCTTTAGTCCACTCTGACAAATAATTTTTGGTGGATAATTTTTTGGATTTATATTTTGCTTGAACCACAGTATAATTTTCAAAAAATACTCTTACATTTGCTAGATTAAAGGCAGATATCCTAGAAATACTAACGTTTTCGGGTTTCCTGTAAGATAAGTAAGGATGACGTTTCATAAATCCTCTCATCCATTCCTTGCCTGCTTGCTGATGTTCAGACCAGTTTGGAGGAAAGTTGGTTTTTAGGGCTTCAGCATACTGATAGGTCAGTGACCTGGCGTTAGAATAGGTTAAGCCGAAATGCATTGCTGACGACTTTGAAAAATACTTTTCCAATTCAGCTTCTTCTTTTGCTGTGAAGACTTGTCTGGATGCATATTTTGACGTATGTGGGGAATCGCCTTCACTAAGTAATTAATTTGCTGAATCATCAATTGGTAAATGTTGTGTTTTAGACCTTCATTTTTTCACATGTCTATGAAGAGTGGTTTTAGATATGTTGAACGTTAAAGAGGTATTTCTAATTATTGTTTTATTTTTAATTACTTCCCATATGGCTTTCTTTATATCTCCAGCATTTATATCTGCACGATTTGTTTTTCGTTTGTAATTTCTTACCATCTGTAAAAAAAACTGTACCAACATTTTTACTAGAGTTTTAACTTAATAAATGGAACAGACTGGTACAATGTACCACACGTGGGGCAGTTTGGTACACTGTACCAATCTGCCCCCGTCTATTTGGTCCAATCTGCCCCAACCGACCCTGGCGTCGAAAAAATTACGTCGTCAGTTTACAATGCACTCTAACCTTGTCTCTAAATATGGCATTTAGCCTATAAACATCTTAGATTATTACATTAAATCACGAATAGCAACACTCTTTGTTTTGAGGGTTAAATTACCATATGATGAAATCCTAGACGCCTAAAATTTTCAACTGGCCACAAATTGTTTATATGCACAAGAGCTATGATGGCTTCTTATCGACTGACAGCGCGCCTATAACTGAAATACTGGAAATATTCGATTGTGTTAAGGCGGTAAATTCGAATTGTCCCATGGTGCCCCACGTACCAATGTACCCCACCCTACCCTAAGTACACAGATAATGTTTAAAGGTTTAAATACGTGGGTCATATTGACCCCAACGTACTATAGGTAACAATTTAATTTTTATCAAAAAAATCAGGAAGTTAATTTTTTATCTCGTATGCAATTGAAAGATCTCATATTAGGTAATAAAGTCACGAAACATCAAAACGTTACGCCGCGTAATAATTTGCAAAATATTTTTAAATATCGGGTATTTTCAATTTATCTTTCATTTTTATTTAGTTTATTAAATGATACATCCAGAATTTTATTGGATTATATAATTGTACGCATTTTACGAACAACTGACTCGTATTTTTCAAAGTAATCATTTTATTTTTTTTTTATTTTTTAGATCAATCAACTTCATCCAATTAGCAGTTATCCATTTATTAAAATATATATTACTTGATGTATCTAAACAGTTGTTTTTAGTCAATAACATAATGTTTGGAAATATTCATTTACATTTCAGTAAATTTTAGTTTTTATTATAAAGTAAATATTAACATAAAGCCAAACGTATATTATTAGCATAGAAAGTACAGAACTCATATTCCAACAATTACGTTACATCAAATAATAATGTTGAACAGGAAAGCTAAAAAAATTACCAAGAAAGTGCATTAGTTTCTCGATATTGCATCGTGCGATCGGAAAGATTATTCAAATTAGTTTTGCTTACTACCATATTTAACAGCCCACGTTCTGAATATTTGTCGACATTATACACCTAAATCGGTCTATTACAATAATTATAATGGACTTAACATCTATTTAAAATGAGAAGGTGCGAGAAACATCTTCGAAGAATACTGTTGAAAACGGTTTTCCCGTTTTGGTTGTTACGATATAAAACTACTAAGTGTTAATCCATAATTAACCTCAAAATCCAGCAATAAACTTCTTGTTTAAAAGTATATGTTGTTGATGTAAATGTTTCGTGCAGAAGTGATTTGGGTTTTGCTAATATGTACAAAATATGCAATATGTATATTGATATGACAGATAAATGGTACAGGAATGGTAAATGAATTTTATTCATACTTGTTAATTTATGTACCGTTTGGTTTATTTCATATTTCCTATTAATGTAATAGGGTTCTTTCTCTACTTATATAGGTTGGCTATATTTTGTGGAAATTTATAGGAAACATCACTCGATCTTTGACACGAAAAAGTAGTAATGTAAGTTTCGTTTACAGTCGCTCAAGTAGAGACAAAATGTGGAGGGTGATCCAACGTGCTCTTTGTGCTTTTACTTTTTGTATTATGCTTGGTTGGTCGTAGCACTCCATTAATTTTTTATTTGTTCTTCTACTTTATACGACGTTACTGTGAGCAGCAAACGAATGTTGCTCAAACAAACAGTAAGACGCCTCAAAACCAGATTGCTAATATAAAGGTGACCACGACAATAAATAGGGACAAGAAAAAAATATCCAATACCCAGATTAGAAGTAAATACAAAAACCAAAACAAGAGACCAAGAAATATCCCAAATGCTGAAGGAAAAGGACAATCAAAATTAGGTGGATATGCACTCCGCCAAAAAAGTATAGCATCACCTATGAAACTGCAAATGTTGTATTAAAAATAATTTAAAACATGGATTGTTTACTGTTGTTTTTTTTTTGTTTTTTAAGTACGTAACAAGTTCTAAAAAAAAATGCACGAAATGAATATACGAAAACCAAAGGTTTTATTTAATTTATTTTATAAATTAGAAGTAAGCGCACAAACAGCATTAAATAACAAAAGATCTAGTAACATTTTTTGTTATAATAGTAATTTAATAATAATAAGAAAAGTAATAATAACTTAGTAAGACGTATTGCCTCCTCTAACTCTTATAACATCTAGACAACATTGTGGCATACTTCCAATTAATCTTCTTAAATCGATATTATCCCATTCTACGGTTAACAACTGTTGCATGTCCTGAAGATTAGCTTGCGTCACATTACCAGATCTCACCCTTCTGTAAAAATGGTCCCAAACATTTTTCTATTGGATTTAAGTCCAAGTTTGGCGCCGGCCAGTTTAAAACTTGTAAATTTACCTCTTGAAGGTAGTCGGTAACGATTCTGGGCGTGTATTGTCATGCACTAAAACAAAGTCATTACCAATAAATGGGGCGTAAGGAACAACATGCATCTCCAAAATTTCAAAATTTCTCTAATGTACCTATCAGCAGTTAAGGATCGTCCATCTAGTTGTACCAATTTGGTTTGATCCCTAAGAGACATTTCGCTCCAGACCACAATAGATCCTCCTCCAAAGTTTGTCTCCAAAATCTTGACTCATCCATAAAGAGTATGTTACCCCAGGTATCAATATTTCAATTTACGTGCTCTCTTGCAAATGTTGGACGTGCTATACGGTGTTCCCTTGTAAGTCTCAGGACAGTGACAGCTACTCTGGCCCTAATTTCAGACTGTCTTAAGATGTGCCAGCTTCTGAAGACACACATTTCGAGTCTCGGCTAAGTCATGTTGGAGTTGACTTGCAGCTACACGTCTTCGACGCAAAGCCTGAAGGACTAAAAATCTATTATTCACATGCGTAGTTGCTCTTGGCCGACCTGTTACAGCTCGTCTTTCATAAAGACCTGTCTCTCGGTACCGTACTACTACTCGTGATACTGTCGACTCATTTACACCCACTAAATTTGCCAAATATTTCTGACTCCTTCCATCTTCAATGAGAGAAATTATTCTAACCAATTGATCTCTCTGATTTAAATTTATATTTTCACGACCCTCCATATTCAATATTTAATACGAAATTTTAAATTAAACGCAAACTGTATATTTTTTACAAAAGTAAAATCTTCTTCTTCAGCCTGTTTGCATCCACTCCTGGACAAAGGCCTCCCCATGAGTTCTCCACTCTTCCCTGTTTTGTGCTATTTGGTGCCAGTTTCTCCCCATTTTTGCTTTGATGTCGTCTAGCCATCGTTTTTGTGGTCTTCCTCTACTCCGACTGTGTTCGCGTGGTCTCCAATGTACAATGTTTTTCGTCCATCTGTCGTTGTTTTGCCGTGCCACGTGCCCTACCCAGTTCCATTTCATTTGTGCAATTCTTCAATTACATCTTCCACCTTCGTCCTGCTTCGTATGTCCTCGTTTCGTATATGTTCTCTCAGTGATACTCCCAACATAGCTCGTTCGATGGCCCTCTGTGTTGTTCTTAATCTGTTGGCTGACAACTCTGTAAGTGTCATGGTCTCCATTCCATAAGTCATAACCGGTAGAATACAACTGTTGAATACCCTTTTCTTTAGATTTATTGGTATCTTTTTGTTCTTCAACACATCACTGAGTCTGCCTACTGCTGCCCAAGTCATTCGGATTCTTCTAGTTATCTCTGCTGTTTGATTCTGTTTGCCTAGTTTGATGGTGTGACCTAGGTATATATACTCTTCGACACTTTCGATCTCACTTCCATCTAAGTCGATTGTGATATTTTGATTTGTCATTACTTTTGTTTTATTTAAATTCATTTTTAAACCGATTTTTTCAGATTCTTGTTTAAGCTCCTTCAGCATGTAGATTAGTTCCTCTGTATTGTTGCTTATGAGTACTATGTCATCGGCAAATCTTAGGTGGCTTAAAACGCTTAAAAACTTTATTTTACTTTTACAAAAGTAAAATAAAGACTGATAATATAAAAACCAGACAAAATAGCAAATAACATTTTTTTAACAGTAAGCTGTATTTACAACTTTCTTTTTAATATTCATTCTAGCCTTAATATTCTTACGGACCAGAAAGAAATAATTTAGATTAACCAAATGCTGTCAGAAATATTTATAATTTTATAAGTAATGCGATACTTTTTTGGCGGAGCATATAAACTAATCCACAGTAAAGTAGCGAAAGGAAACAGGACCAAAGAAAGGGTAGCCTTACTAATACACCAAAGCTACCAAAAGCGCATCAAATAATGCCAATATCTATGGGATATGATTTTAACAGCAAAGATAAGAATGAAGAAGGAAGATCGGACATCATCGGAAAATGCAGCCTAGATGGTCCAAATAACAAGTCTTAAACAACAACTGAAACATTTTATAGCAGATGGTTAGACAGTAGGGTACAGACCTAGAAGTACAGAAATACGACGAAAATGCAAGGTGAAGAACATCAAGAACTGGGTAAGAAATAGAAGAGTAGAATGAAACGATCACAAGAGTCGAATGACAACAAATAGAGAAGTAAAGACGGCAGGAGACGGTTTCTCAATATGAAGACGTTTATTGGAAAGACCAGGAAAACGATGGAACCATAACTTACTGGAGGTACATTGAAAAACAGACAGAGTCATATCCACACAAAAAGAAGGAGAAGAAGTAATTTAAAGTGCAACACTTTTCTTAACTTTATTTGGTATGGTGCGTTTAGTAATATAAAAATTAAGAGTTCGGACTATGAGCACTCTGTTTTGTGATTTGTTTGTTTATAATTTGGGGTTTTAATAAATTAGTTAAATCGATGTTAAATCGAAGAAAATATGAACTAAAAATAAAAAATAAATTTCAGGTTTCGGAAATAAATGAAAATCAAAGTAAAGATTTCGATCAGCAATGACATTCCATAAAAAGAACTATTACAGAAGCAGAACAGAAATCTGTCGGAAGAAAGAAGAAAACAAAAAGAAAAAATGGTTCGACAAAGAATGCGAGAGAACCCAAAAGAAACAATCAAAAAGGAATAGGTCATGGATTCGACCGTTACTTTTAGAAAGTTTATTTTATTAAGTAATAAAACATTGAACACTCTTGTTTTCAACACTTCCACAAATTTTATTATATTTTATTATCACTACAGCTGTTTCGGCAGAGTGCCTTTCTCAAGTGAGCTATTTTGTTATGCGTCTAACACTTTATAGTCTTTAACTGAATAAGTTAGGAAGGGGAGAACTGTTTGTCTCAAGTCGGTCATTCAGGATTATATCTGTATTTTTTAATTTGTTAATTTCCATAGAATCTAATGATGATAGCGACTTTGATTATTAAAAGAATGATTATGATCTAGAAGGTAAAGAGCGTAAGTAGAATATGTTTTTTTATTATTGAAAGCCCTTTTGTCTTCTGCTATCCGTTTTTTAAAGGTTCTACCCGCTTGACCGATAAAAGTATTTGGGCAGTCACCACGTGTAAGTTTTTATACTCCACTGTATAAGTGCTTTTTCTTTTGGCTCTTCTTGTTTTTAATATATTTGTAAAATATCTGATCGTGATGGGCCTCGAGGATTACCCATGATCATCTGAAATCACCTAGAACATTATGGATCTAGATATAACGGTTTCAAAATATCCCGTATTCAAACAGTTTTTATATTGGTAGAGATGAACGATATACTGGTATGCTTTACAGGAACTAATAGATAACTTAACCAATTCTTATCTTATATTAATTTACTCCGTAGTAATATTGAATTTACAATATAAACAGAACAGAATCAAATCATAAATATTCTAGATTTAAACATTATCAGACTTGAATACAAACATGAGTTTTTCCTATTCCATATTGAAGATAGAGAGCAAGCCGCAGATAGAAGATACAATAAGGCAAAATGAAACAATATCTTTAGCACCAAATTAAAAAGGTAGAAGGAGAACAGAGACACAGTCAAAGTAAAACATTCTAAAGAGAAGTAAGGTAACATAAGAAAGGCTCTTATGATAAGGACAAGCAATTTCGTTAGAGCCAAAACGGAAAACCATGTCACTATAGAAATAATTGAACAAGTGAGTATCAAAGGGTTGAAATAGAAATACCCCCACCATGCCTAGAAGAAATTAGAATTGCCATAAAAACACTAAAAAACGTTAAATTGCCTATCTGGATAAGATTAACGCAGAGTTAATTAAAAAGGGCGGTTATGAACTTAAAAGTTAATCTTTCAATTAATAAAAAAGACCTGGCAACAAGAAATAATGCCGAAATAATGGTGTGACAGTATTATTGTACCAATGCATAAAAAAGCGGAAAATCACTTATGTATGAATTATATAGGAATTTGACTAATCAATACTAGGTAGAAACTCTAGGCTTCAAGTATTGCTAAAAAGGCCACGACCATACACCGAAGAAATACACTGCACTCCAAAATTAACGCATAATTTTAAAAACCCTGGTAAATCAAATAATTTTAACGTTTCGATTTTGGTGCTAATAAATTATTATTACCCCCTGTATATTGTAAACTTTATCGAAAGAACGGTAAAAAACGCTGATGTTTTTACGATTTTTTGCAAAAAAAAAAAATTAAAAACATGTCAATTGTCAATTGTGCTTCATCTTATTTCTAATTTAGTTGAGTTGGATTACGTTATGCTGAACGTTTAAGGGGGGTTTTCAAGTTTATTAAGTGTTTTTTCTTTGAAATGAACCACCAGCAGCAAGAAAATCGAAATTTGTCAGAAAGTGACTGTTTTAGAATCGTTACTCCTCGCGAAGAAGGATACACTCAGGTAGAACTCGCTGAACGTTTTAACGTCACCCAGTCAACCATTTCAAGAGTGTTAACACGTTTTTCTGTTACTGGAAGTAACTAGGGAAGACCCGGTCAAGGCCGTAGAAGGGTTACAACTCCTAATCAAGACCGGTTTTGACACTTCGTACACTGAGACAAAGATTTATTATCAGTACTTCTCTACAAAATGAATTTTTTGGATCGTTATAACTTTAGAATCAGCCAAAATACGATTAGAAGAAGACTTGCAGAAAACGACCTACACCCTGGAAGGGCACCAATTGGCCCATTGTTGACCAGAGACCATAGAAGCCAAATATTGTTCACCGATGAATCCGGGTACTGTCTTTTTTCTGATGACAGGAGAAACCGAGTGTGCAGAAGGCCTGGTAAACGCTACGCACAATGTAACGCCGTAGGGACTGTACAGTATGGCAGCGGCTTGTTAATGGTGTGGGGTGGGATTAATTTAGAGGCTCGTGTGGAATTAGTTAGAATAGATCGCGGTCGGCTTACACCGCAGAGGTATATAACAGACAATTTAGAAAAGCATGCCGTGCCATTTGCACCATTTACTGGGGATAATTTCATGCTTATGCAAGATAATGTCAGGCCACACACGGCAAGAATTGTGCAGCAGTATCGTCAGGAGGTTGGAATTCCTGCCATGGATTGGCCTGCAAGAAAACCTCACCTCAACCCAATAGAACATATTTGGGACATCATAGGCAGACGACGACAACAAGTACCTAATGCACCAAACACATTAGGTGAGCTTTTTTTGCGGTTGGTTGAAATTTGGGATCAAATTGATCAAGAAGAATTCGAACGATTATTCTCAGTATGAGAGATCGTTGTCAAGCAGTAATAACTACCAGAGGAGGCAATACTCGATACTAGTACACGGTACTAGTATTTTCTTAAACTTTAAAAATTTCAATTTCGTCATTAATTTATAATGTTGGTTTGTTTAGATCAGTTGTTTGTTTAGATGTTTAGATTTATGATGTTATATTGTTAATTTCAATACATTTTTTGTAAAAAAAGAAAAGTTTTTTATTTAAGATTTTCTAAAACAACCATAAAGCAGAAAAGAACAAACAAAAATTTTTTCATTATAACTCAAAATAAGAATTTTAAAATTATGCGTTAATTTTGGAGCGCAGTGTAGTTGGTGAAATAGTAGGCCTGGAATATCATCAGAAAAATGCGTGAGACCTATGGGAAGAATAATCAAGACATACATAAGATCTTTGTAGATTTCAAAAAGGGTTATATTTAAATTAATCGAAAGACTATAAAATGCTATTATTGATTTTAATCATTTATGACTATGGAATGCAATGGTCTGCATACCATAATTTGAGCATACCTGAGAAACTAGCTGCTGTAATCGGAATGTGTGTAAGTAACTCCTTTGCACAAGTTAGAATTGAAGGGATGTAAATGTTTTCTGCGTAAATTCTAAACTAAGACAGTGAAATCCGTTATCCCTATTGTTGTTTAACCGGATATTAGAATATGCTATGCAAAAAATTGATTCGAAAATTGTTTTCCCATTAAATATCGATCTAAAAGTAAATAAAGACAAAACAAAATACATAGTCATTTCAAAATAAGAACGAAGGCGAATAAGGCCAAATACTACGATTAACAATCATAACTTTTAGGTGGTTAAAGAACTGCTGGTGTAAGAACGTAAAATTAAATGGATGAATGAAGACACAACAACGAGTTAGAGTCTCTATTCAGAAAATAAAATTTAGTGGGTTATTTTAAGGGATGACATGAATGGATTACAATGCCTTTTAAATGCCATTGATACAGTGGGAAGAGAGTTTGGCCTAAACATAAACTGTTCAAAAACAAAACACATGGTGTTTAGCCGTTTAGCACATCAAGATGCACGATTATATGTTGATGGTCATATAATTCAAAGAGTGTCCAGTTTTAAATATCTTGGTTGCCATATTACTGAACAACTAGATCCAGATCAAGAGATAAAATGTAGAATCGAGATAGCCTGCACGACATTTTTAAAAATGAGGTCATTCTTCTGTAATGATAACTTGAAACTTCAACTTCGAAAGCGCATGGTTAAATGCTACATTTGGTAAGTCCTCTTATACGGTGTCGAAGCATGGACATTAAAAATATCCTCCATTAATCGTCTGGAGGCCTTTGAAATGTGGCTGCACAGACGTATACTAAAAATTCCATGGACGGCTATGCTGACAAATGTGGCAGTCATTCAGAGAGCAAATGCTGCTCGCGAGCTGCTTGATAACATCAAATGTAGAAAGATGGCCTATTTTGGACACGTAGTAAGGGGAGACCGATATAATATTCTTCAACTTATTATGATGAGTAAAATCAAAGGACGCAGAGGAATTGGTTGAAAGCAGGCCTCTTGGTTGAAGAATATCAGGGAGTGGACAGGAATAAAGAAAGCTGAGCAACTATTTAGAATAGCTCGAGATAGAGACAGTTTCGCCATGTTAATCGCCAACGTCAAGAGGACTTGATAGGGCACGTTAAAAAGAAGAAATGGGATATTTAAAGGCAAACAGACTAAAATAGGCAGGACATGTGAAACGCAGTAATGAGCAATGTATTTTGGGAAAGACCAGATAGAAGAAGATCTATAGGACGGCCTAGAAAAAGGTGAAAAGATGCAGTCAGATATGATCTGAAGAAAATGGGAGTGAGACAATGGATATAGTGGCACAGGAGTAGCAAACATGGAAAGCAATAGTAAACGCGGCAAAGACTAACGAAAAGTTGATGCCAAGTAAAGCCATCGATGATGGTGAAAAGTAAAAACGAAAAACCTATTGTTAGTACCTGTTCGTAAAACAAACCGAACTCATAGAGACCTGAAACTCTTGTCGTGTGGCGTGTCTAAATTAAATATTTATTGCCACAATTATTGATTGTAATAAAAATCACATTTTTAAATGCTATTGACGTTACGATTTCCACTGTGGAAATCGTACTCAAACGATTTGAGAATGATCGTTCTCAAACGATCTCGAGATAGACTAGGCGGGATCTGTAAAAATTCAGACCATAATGGACATTTTCCATAGGAAGCTATTTTTTTGCTGGAATCCCTTCAGGATGGGCTCAATATCGATAATCACGATATGCGCCAGTCGCAAACCCTGTGCTAAATTTTTTATTTAACAAAATCTGAAAACAATTGAAAATTTTTCATTTTTTTTGCTCCTATTTTCGTTTATAGTTCGGAAAATATTGATCCTAGAGAAAAAATTATAAAAAGTTAAAAGTTTCGTTATTCAATTTTACACAATATGTCGTTAGCTAGAAATTGAAAATTTAATGTTTATTGTTGAAAAAATAGCAATAATTGGAAAAAAAAGTACAAAAAAATTAAGTTAATCCTTTAAATATTTTCGACTTTTTAAACTTGACTTACAAGCTCCATATTCCGCCTAGAAAAGCTTTTTAATATGTTTAAAACGTGTGCTAAAGTTTTTTAAGATCGGTCGGATAGGTTTTGCATAATAATTTTGCAATCCAGCCTACTGAAAAAAAAAATCGCAAATTTTCAAATTTATAGCAGGTCCTAAATAAGGCCCTCAGATAGTTGCAATTTTTTATACATATAAAGGAAGGCTCAAACTTCCAAACCTTTTTTTGTAAAATTCAAATCGGTTCACTAGGAGAGCCTAGAAATTTTTTTAAAATCTTAAACATTTTTTAGGCTTATAAACAAATTGAATAACTTTACGAGCTTTAAACATATCATTTTCGAATTAAAATATATTCTCAAATCAAATAATGTCATTATTATGATAAAACTGCAGAAATTAATTATTTTAAAAAGTTTGATTTTTACAAAAAAAAAATCGTTCACCTTTGTTTTAACAATTCATATTATTACTGTTATTATATATTGTCATTTTTAGTAAACAAATATGTATTTATAAATTGTTAATAAATAATTTGAATTGTTAAAACAAAGGCAACGAATTTTTTTTTGTAAAAATCAAAACTTTTTAAAATAATTAAATTCTGCAGTTTTATCATAATCATGACATTATTTGATTTGAGAATATATTTTGATTCGAAAATGATATGTTTAAAGCTCGTAAAGTTATTCAATTTGTTTATAAGTCTAAAAAATGTTTAAAACTTTAAAAAATTTTCTAGGCTCTCCTAGTGAACCGATTTGAATTTTACAAAAATCGTTTGAAAGTTTCAGCCTTCCTTTATAAGTGAAAAAATTTGCAACTATCTGAGGTCCTTATTTAGGGCCTACTATAAATTTGAAGATTTGCGATTTTTTTCCAGTAGGCTGGATTGCACAATTATTATGCTAAACCTATCCGACCGATCTTAACAAAATTTAGCACACGTTTTTAAACATATTAAAAAGTTTTTCTAGGCGGAATATGGAGCTTGTAAGTCAAGTTTAGAAAGTCAAAAACATTTAAAGGAAAAACTGATTTTTTTGTACTTTTTTCCCAATTATTGCTATTTTTTCAACAATAAACATTAAATTTTCAATTTCTAGATAACGAAATATTGTGTAAAATTGAATTACGTAACTTTTACCTTCGTATAATTTTTTCTCTAGGATCAATATTTTCCGAATTATAAACGAAAATAGGAGCAAAAAAATGAGAAATTTTCAATTGTTTTCAGATTTTGTTAGATAAAAAAATTAGCACAGGGTTTGCGACTGGCGCATATCGTGATTATTGATATTGGGTACATCCTGAAGGGATTCCAGCAAAAAATAGCTTCCTATGGAAAATGTCCAATCCAAAACAGATCCCGTCTAGACTAAGAATGTTTAATGCTGTTCTCAAAAAATTATTTTTGAATTTTAAATGACGTCACTAACAAACATTTCGTATTTTTAGTCTCATGATTATATTTATCGACAACAAACGCTTGTCCTAAATGTTGTGGTTTAATTCAAATACATTGGATGGTAATAATCTTCTTAACCAAAATCTTCTTAACCATTACAAAATATACAAAAAAAACTTCAAATATGCGCACCAAAAATTCTCAGAACATAAACAGTTTTATTTCACAAATACGTAATAAAATAATTTTAGTACAACGGAGGCCTTGTAGTAAAAATGAAATATTGAACTTAATAGCTTGGTTGTAGTTATGGTGAAACATTAAAAATTCTTTAGCAATAAGCTTCTCCAGTTACAGAATGTTTTGTCTTCAACATTTTAAGATATTTCGTACTTAAAACTTATTTCTTTAAACAAATAATAAAATAACTAGAGTTAACCACTGTAATTAATAATTTAATAATACTTTATAGAAGGTATATTTATTTAAAAGAACCCTTACGGACTAAATCATGGAACGGTTTCGGACCAATTAGTCCATCTTCATTGCTGCTACTAGGTATACTTGTTAAAAGCCACTAAATATATGGGTGAAAACCCTTTAAATGTTATTTAATTGATATTGGATTATATTGTTGCGGATAATTATGTAAATGTTAAAATTTTAAGTAGATTCACTTCATAACAACTTTAATTCTCAACGACGGTTACTGGTCCTGAGTCAAAATGTCTAAGCGGACTTCAGAGCGACCTATACAGAGACCTAGTGTCTCAATGGTCGCAGATCGAATAGAATAGAAATATGCTTTATTGTCACTGAAAATTATTGAACAATTTTATGGACAAAGCTAAAGATGTGATTAAAGTATTTGCAAAGAAGGATGAAAACAGAGTTCAGAACATATTCATATTCAATATTCAGAAAATATTGAATATGAATTCGAGGAAAACCATAATGATAAAATATTTTATTCTAGTGGAAGTGAATATTCTCCTTCTTATTCTGGAAGGGAGACTGAGGATACTAGCAATGATGGCGGTGAGTTGAGTGATGATGAGAGCGAAGCATACAATGCAAATTTAAATGTGGTACAAGAAAATGTTGAGGCGGAGTGGCTTGATGTAGAGGAAGATATTGAGATATATCAGTTCACTGAAAAAGAAAATATAAAATTAGATATTCCTGTAGAAGCAACACCTATACAATATTTTTCATTACTATTTGATGAAGAGCTTTTGATAAAAATCATAGAGTGGATAAACCACAGAGCTGCTTCACGCAAAGAAACCCCTAATTTAAAAAAATATTCCTTTTTAACACGCTGGATATATATATATATATATATATATATTATATATATATATATATATTATTGTGATATTTGAAGTCTTAGTGCGCCAAGCAATTAATTAGCTAATCAATTAATTAATTAATTAAAATTTATTTAAATGATATGATTATGACTCTATCACACTTTTTAATTCTCTTATCTCAGGGTTAAATTCGTGCTTCAATATCTATGCTATTACATGTGAAAGGTAAGATCCAAAGAATACGGAATAATGAAAAACATATAGGATCTAACATTATATATTGAAATAAAAATAATGAAATAAAATTCACACTCAAATGTTTTCAATAAACAATATCTCATATAATGATTCTTAAAATTTTGTTCTACGTACGTGAACCTTTAAAATTAATGGTACAAACAATATTAGTTGAAATCTCAAAATCCAAATATTATTCTAAATCTCCTAATCAAAATATTTATATACTTTCTAAATTAAGTGAAAAAATTTGTGTTATCAATAAAAGAAAAACTGCAGAAAACAAAACTATCTCTCTCTGATGATGAGTGGTCCAAATCCTTGTTCCTTGTAGACTATACTATTTACTCGTAGCCGCTCCCTAGTTAATCAGCAATCTTACAACAAATTATTGCTTAGTTTATCGTTCTTAATGATCTCCTTCAAATGCACGAATCGTTCAAATTATGCTAGCTTCTTCTTCTCTCAATAAACTGAATCTCTCGTTGGCCTGAGTGAAAAATGACTCTTGGAAAATCTTTTCTTTACGATAAACTGAATCTCTCGTTGGCCTGAACAGTGACTCTTGGAATATAAGTAGAAAATATAACTTACAATCTTTTACTGGATCAGCTTCTGTCAGATACACTAACTACACGAAAACTCACAAACTTTCACTGCTACTGCTTCCTCTGGGAAACTACCCGAGAACAACGGCCGTTCGCCTTGCACCCTTGGAAACCAACTGACTATCTTTTCTGTTTCAAAAACTAACTAAAGTCTCATTCTCCAACCAATCATCCCACCTTTTTCAATTTCATCCAATCAAAACGCGTCATTCATCTCCCATTTTTTCATTTCGATATCAAACAAATTTTTACCTATAATTATAAAATTTCCTAAAACTTATTTACAAATAATATTTTTCTACAATTCTTAAAAACTAACAAAAACCTATCTTTCTAAAATCTATTCTATTGTCATAATCACCGCACCGTATTTGGAAAACCCGGTTCAATTGTCTTTTATTTCACTTAAGCTTATTCACGTCATACAAATATATTTTAACAAAGAAAATAATTTATGCATATCTTACGTTTTGTTAAATACAGGTAATCCAAAATTAAAAGACTTTCATTCTTCGAAATGTTTGTAGTTTGTTGTTCGACTTATCTGAATTATTTTAATGTTTTTGACCCTTGAAATATTTTAAGCACAATATTTTTCTCGATTTTCCATATCATAACATATATATATATATATATATATATATATATATATATATATATATATATATATATATATATATATATAAATATATATATATATATATATATATAAATATTGACGATTTAAAAGAAATTTTGGGTCTCTGCATATTAATGAGAAACATAAAACTTCCCTCCTTATGTATATACTGGAGCACGGATTCACTATATCACTCTTCAATATTTGGAAAAACTATGCCCAGATCAAAGTTTGAAGCTATTCTTTAAAATATTTGTTTTTTCAAGCCGAAAGACGTAGAAGTTCAAGATCGACTTTACAAAATTAAAAACGTTATGAGTCATATTATAAATTAATAATATCTCTAAAGTTTACTACCTAGGAGAGAAATTATGTCTTGACGAAGCCCTCTTACTGTGGAGAGGGTGGTTGATATTCCGACAATATATGCCGAAAAAAACTGTTAAATATGGAATAAAACTTTATGAGATTACTAGCTCTAATGGATTTTTACTAAATTTCCTAATCTATCGAGGCAAGGGGACAGTACTAAATGAAAATGGGCATGCGTTTGAAATAGTTTACAGGCTTGGAATTGAATATTAAGAAGAGGAGCATACTATATACATGGACAATTATTACAACAGTTATGAGCTTGCCAAGTTTTTACATGACAAGAAGACCTACGTTTACGGAACATTAAGAAAAAATAGAATAAGTAAGCCAAAGAGTGTTATTACAAAAAAATTAAAGAAAGGAGAAGTCGTATGGCAAAGAAGAGGTCCAACCAGAGTATTAAAATGGAAAGATAAGATCAATCTAATAATGATTTCAACCAAGTATGGTTCCGAAATGGTTGTAGTTGAAAATTGTTGAGGCTAGAAAAAATTGAAGCCAGTAATGATTCGCGACTACAATTCCTTTATGTCGGGAATTGACAGAATTGACCATATGACTTCATATTATGGCACACCACGAAAAGCTTTATAATGGTACCTGAAAATTTTCTTTCACTTAGTAGATATTTGCATGTGGAATGGCAACTGGTTGTTGAACAAAAATAGAAACACGTCAAACAAAACAAGAATGACGTACCTTCAGTTTAGACATGAAGTGATCCAACAGTTATTGGGACAAACAGAATGGCCAAGCAAAAAAAATAAGCGGAAATGATGCCGATAATGCAGCGCAAGCAAAAAAGAGCTGTCAGCTGATATACATGCCAGTTATGTAACGGGAGTGATGAACAGCCCATTGGATTATGTATTACACCTGTTTTGCAGAGTGAAACAAAAAAGACAATTAAACTTATGTTTCATTTTTTATTAGAAGTAATTTTTATTTTTGCTAATGTTAAAAAAATAAATGATTTTTAATAAGTAGCTAAAAATTGTTATGTCACATATTTGTGACACTTGGGTTATGTTCAAATTTTTATTACTATAAACCAGTGTCACACATGTGTGACATTATCCAAAACAATTTTTTTTTTAGAATCCTTGTTCAATCATAATACTCCTCCCCAAAAATGGTGGATTTGGCATGTTTCTTTCATGTATAATTCATGTTTGGCATGAAATCCAAACCTACAGAAACACCACTGGGAAACTTTGGCTTGGATGGTAAAAATGGAAACACTGTTAAGGTTCATGCTGCAACATGAATTATTCCAAATTACCGATGGAATTTTCCGAATTGCCACACTGAAATGGAACTGGGCCGGACACGTCGCCCAAATCAGTGATAAAAGAGATTACTGTTAGACAAAAGAAGTAGAAAAAGACCCCCTACATGTTGGACTAACGATCTCCAGAAAATGTCAAGAAATTGGATGAAAAGTGCTCAAGATAGAGCACAATGGACAAAAATAAGGGAGGCCTATGCCCAGCAGTGAACGCAAACAATCAGTTTGAGTTGACAGACCTAAAAATACGTTGGTCGCGAATGGGTTAATTGTTATTTTTTATTAAGATGTCCTATTATCTACTTCTGAAAAGACCTGATTTGAACATCCATAAATTTCCATAGTTTATTTGAGCATTCCTTGTAATGCAGTATTACAAGAAGTTTTGTCCCCTTATAATATCTGCATTTTTTACAAAATAAATAAGTTTGTGGATTTTTGGCATACAATAAATCTATCTTTGTGTTTTATTTAAAATAAAGCGTTGTTTTCCATTGATGTGTAAAAATTAATTTGATTTTAACGCTTTCTAATAATATCCTTCGTGAGTTATTAATATTACTTTTCTCTCTGAACGAAATAAACGATGGCCTCAGTCAAATTAAAAAAAAGGCAAAGCGGCAGGTTTCGATGGAATGTATCCTGAGTTCCTAATTCACTGTGGTCCAAAAACGCGACACTGGCTCACAGACTTTTTTTAGTGACATAATGAAGACATCTGTACTACCTCCAGAGTTCAAAAGAACCAAAGTTATTGCAATTTTAAAACCTGGAAAGGACGGTGAACTACCCGAAAACTATCGACCCATTGCCCTCCTCAATTGCTGCTACAAACTACTAGAGCGACTTATATATAACAGGATATACCCCATCACCGACAATGTGATACCAGTCGAACAAGCCGGATTTAGAAGCGGGCGTAGCTGTAGTGATCAAGTACTGTCCTTAACGACATTTATTGAAGCCGGTTTCGAAAAACGGGAAAAAACAGCCGTAACATTTATAGATCTGACGGCTGCATATGACACTGTGTGGAGAGAAGGCCTGATCTACAAGCTAATGAAGGTCATACCATGCCTGAAAACCTGCCAACTAATCAATAACTTCCTAACCAACAGACTGTTTCAAGTATATATAAACGATACAAAGAGCAATGTCGGAAAGCTAAATAATGGTCTCCCACAGGGTTCAGTGTTTGCTCCACTATTATTTAACATTTACACAGCCGATCGTCCAGAGACAAAATCAAAAAAATTTGCTTACGCAGATGACCTGGCTATCGCATTTCAAAACCAAGCCAAAGATGTTGGAGAAAGGGCGCTTACCGAAGACTTAAGGGTTCTCTGCGACTAATTTAAACAAGGGCGACTTCGCCCTAATACAAACAAAACTGAGACAAGCCTCTTCCATCTCACAAATCAGCTTTCGGATGACACCCTTAGCATCACCTTCAATGGCGAGACTTTGAAACATAATAACAACCCTAAATACCTGGGTGTAACGCTCGATAGATCACTGACGTTCAAAACCCATCTTACGAATGTAGCTGCCAAAGTGAGAACCCGTAACAACATAATAACAAAGCTTGCTGGAACGACATGGGGTGCCACTGCGGATACACTTCGAACCTCCTAACTGGCCCTGGTGTATTCTGTCGCTGAATACTGCGCACCGGTATGGCTAAATAGCGCTCATGTCAACAAGATTGATGTTCAACTAAATTACACTATGAGAGTAATATCTGGTACTATTAAATCAACTCCGCTAAGATGGCTTCCAATTCTGAGCAATATAGCACCTCCAGATATTCGACGAACGGCAGCACTTGTCAGAGAATATCAGAAAATCATGGCAAATAATCGTCTGCCAATTCACCAGTATATTCCGCACGCCGCACGAGACCAACAAAGACTGAAGTCCAGACGACCCCCTGTCCAATCCGTTCAGGGAATGGGTGATAGCTACAATAAGCAAGAGCAGTGGACGAAAAGATGGATGCCAACAACAGAGCCAGACGTCATCAAAATAACAAGTACGAAGTACGTCGATCGGCTTCACTGGATCAAACCTGCCACGCCCTATATGGACAAAATTAAATCGCATACGCACGGGTCATGGCAAATGTGCCGAGTCTCTATACCGATGGGGTCATGCAGAAAGCCCAGAATGTGATTGTGGATCCCCGAGACAGACCATCCAACACATCATGGCGAATTGCCCAATCCGCAGATACAGCGGAGACCTTCCAGATTTTGCAGAGTGTTCTCCTGGTGCAATTGAATGGCTGTGCAATTTGGACATTAATATTTAATATTTAACTTAGGTTACAATTCCAATTTGAACATAATTATTATCTAAATACTACTTTTATCGTATTGTAATTATCCATACGCTAAATAAATAAAATATTACTTTTGAACAGAAGTTTATAAGAACAGTATATGTCTCATAATTATAACAAACGATTAAGTGGTCCTTATGTCTCAGACTTTAATGTGTCTTTCTACTAATTACATAAAACAAAAAATATTGTTAGTTATGTTAGGAATTCCATATCTTCTTTTTGTCGCTCATTTGGTGCACATCCAAAATAAACACATCCCATAAATCGACTGATGGGAATTTTATATTTTTAGAAAATATACGGCGTAAGTTTATTTCTCTAAATTACCGAAAACTCCGAAGGCAATTGGAGAAAAAGCAGAATCGGCTGAAAATAAACAAGTTGTTTTTAAATCATCGCCATGTATACCGTTTAATTATAAAACATTAGTAATAATTACGAAACTAGAAATTTAACAAATTAGTAGTTCGTTATCTGGTTTTTTTATCGATTTATCTGGGTAGCAACACTAATGCCATGAGATGCATTTTACATATAAAAGTAAACAAAAAAGGAGACGGAAGTTTACATTTATTTATTTAAATTAAAATGACTTGACTTCTAATAGTCATTGGCACTAGAACAATTAAAATTGTAATACATAAATAAGTGTCGTATACACATACATAAAAAAAGGGAAAACAGAGAAATTAATGTTTTAGATTGTAAGTTTTTTGGTTACAATACTTTACCTACCGTAGGTTCAGTTTTAAATTAGATATACAGTGGTTTTTTTTATTTATTTACAAATTCGCATCAACCCGAAGGTTATTAGCGAGAATCAGATTTACAATATTAAATATATTATATATTAACAAAATTAATAGCTTTTAAGTAGTCTAACATATTTGTGAATGAACAATTTGCACCAAGTGCTTTCTTTAAGTTTATTGAGATACCATAAGTAATTCTTGCTGTAGAGAAAACTGGACAGTCTACAACAACATGTTTCACCGAGAGTTTAACATTACACTGCTCACATTTTGGTTCGGATTCTTTAGTAATTAAGAACTTGTGCGTGGCACTGGTATGACCTAATCTAAGACGAGTTATTGTCACTTGATCCCTTCTTTTAGTGGGGAAATATCTCCATGGTTTAACGCTCGGTTTAATATTCCGAAGATTAGACACTGAGAATTCCCACCGGCTTTGCCACTCACTTAGGATCCGCGAGTTGATAACACTTGAAACATCACTAGCTATCACGTATTTCACAATAAGGGCACGACTTATCTGCTTCTTCATTGCCTCTAAT
The DNA here is from genome assembly GCA_918026665.1 of Diabrotica balteata. Classification (NCBI taxonomy): domain Eukaryota; kingdom Metazoa; phylum Arthropoda; class Insecta; order Coleoptera; family Chrysomelidae; genus Diabrotica; species Diabrotica balteata. The sequence continues at coordinate 22,698,836 of OU898279.1, read as the reverse complement.
ACCAATATGTGATGGGATCCAAATAAAGATTACCTCCTTATTACAATTTTCTATCTCTATCAGATTTTGTTTTATTTTTTCAAGAATATGATTCTCTGGGTATATTCTTCCTATAGATTGTAGTGAGTTTAGTGAATCAGTCAAAATTATATATTTCTGATTTGGTAAGGATATACTATATGTGAGTGCCCCGTATATGGCATATAATTCTGCATTAAAAGTACTATAGTGTATTGGCAACTTATATTTTTGACACATATTAGAGGATATAACTGCTGCTCCCACGCCATCTGTTGATTTTGAAGCATCTGTATAAATTTGATAGAAATTTGTGTATTTTGATAATAAGTTTTGCAGATTTTGATGTATTATACTATGGTTAGTAGTGTGTTTGTCGAATGATGTTAGGGTAGTTATTATTTTAGGTACTCCAAAGTCCATGGTGCAGCAGGTTCAAAACTAACGGGAAAGCAAGGAGGTAAGGTGGCGTTCAGAGATGACAGATCCATTTTGATTCGGTGGTAGAAAGATTTATGTAAACGTGGTTTATTGGAGAAAAATGTTGATAATCGGTTAAGGTGATCATATTTGAAGGTGTGGTTGTTAGGATTTGCATTTGATTTAATTGCATAGGTTAACTTTAAGTACATTCTTCTGTGATATAGTGATGGTTCAGCTGCTTCACAGTACGGCTTTCTATTGGTGTGGTTCTGTAAGCTCCCAAGACAATGCGGAGTGCAGTATTGTGTATTGAATCTAAAATTTTAAGGGAAGACTCAGTAGCCGATGAATATGCTATCGCGCCATAGTCTAATTTAGATCTGATTAGAGTTCTGTAGAGAGAGAGCATCGTTTGTCTATCTGCCCCCAGTCTTTATTAGATAGTGATTTAAGGATATTAAGTCTTGCTTGGCATTCGATTGCCAATTTTTTAATATGTTCTTTCCAATTTAGATGTTGGTCGAATGTCATTCCTAAAAATTTTACCTTATTTTTTCGAACTAGAGGCTTGTTATATAGTGAAAGTGGAGAGTGATTAGGGTAGCTTTTCTTTGTGAATAATATAAATTGTGTTTTTTCTGTAGAAAATTGAAATCCACAATTTTGCGATCATTCCTCTAGTTGATGTAAAAACGTTTGTAGCATACTCGTGATGTTTTCCAAATTTTGGCTTCTCGCATAGATAACAAGGTCGTCTGCGTATAAGAGACCTTTCAGTGGTGAGTTCATATTGGCTAGGACATCATTTATTGCTACTAAAAAAAGTGTAGGACTTAAAACTGATCCTTGAGGAATGCCATTCTCTAGTTTTGTTTTTGGTGATAGCATACCATTAGTTTTAAGCTAGAATGGTTAAGAAATTATTAATGAAAGCTGGTTTTTTAAAGCAATGAGAGCGTAAATTTTTAATTTATTTTGGTAGACAACATGTCTGTTTATACGCCCGCAGAAAAGGTTCAAATAATAAAATGGTTTTATGGTGATAATTCTGGACAACTGTGTGTAGATTTATTTTCTGTGTTTTTTTGAGGGGAGACCAATTTCTTGCGTACAGTCAGTTCATAATATTGTTACAAATATTGAGAGTTGTTATTGCCTCAAAAATTGGAGAAAATGTCACGCTCAAGAAGTGTCATCAGAAAAGTGACAAATAGTGTTTAGTCATATAAGGTCAAATGTTTTGATCATTTCTGTAGGACACAAAGAAGTATTTCCTAATTTATGAGGAATTATTTTTTATTTTCAATAAGAGACAATAAGTTCACATTATTACAAAACGATACAAATGCACCGCTTTATAAAGATCAGTGTATTTTTATCGAGATTTCGTACATCGAATTCAAATGACGGAGATGTGCATCCCATCTTTACCGTATACCATATTGAATGTCAGCAATATAAGGACTAAAACGTAAAGGGGAAAACACAGAAACTTGTGAAAGAGCATTATTAAGTTTCGTCCATTTTTTCGTCTGTTTATACTTTCTCGTTATTACCTGGAAGATTCTGTTTGTCAGCATGTTATCAATGATGGTTGATTATATTTCTGTATGGAATAACACGAGATAATTTATTTAGAGTTTATGTTTTCCTATACGTCTATCGGTACGATAATTATTTGGAGCAGTGTACGTCCTTTACTAATTGAACGAGTAGAGGTTAAATTATTGAATGTTTAAAGGTACAGACAACATACAACATTTTGTATTTATTGGCACAGTAGACACAGTTTAATCTGTCAGGAATTAAACAATTCCCACTGCTAATAAACGTATTAAAGCTCCCTTGTGGGTTGTAGTCTGCGATAACCACTGAAATGGCAATTTGATCGGTAAATCGGTATTCATAAACATCAAATACTTATGAATGTGACGTTATAAAAGTACATTCACTCAACAAACATCAATATCATAATTTTTATTTTTACATGTTATATAGTTTTAAAATATAAATGTTTTACGTGAAATTTTTTTATTTATTTTTTTGCTTAGTATATACAGTTCAAGATTTTATAAGATAAACATTTATTTAACAAAAGATTACGTTTCATAAATGTAAAATAAAATGAAACCCAGATACTTCCTGCTACTAAGTACAGTTGCTATCCTAGCCTTGCGCTTGTAATTCTTGCGTTTATATACTTAATGGAAAATCTCGATTAATACTCCAGCAATAGTCCTTCATAATGTTAATGTCCCAACGTCCTTAGTAGTGCTCCTCTGTATAATAAAATCTTGGTATGGTAATAATATGAGGGCTAGTAAAAGCTCTAAAACCTGGAATATGAAATGGGGGTATTACAAGCTCTGAAGCCTGGAAGACCCCAAGAATCAGAAGGAAGAAGATAAAAGCAAAGTTATAATAAGAAGCATATCGCAAAAAAGTGGATAGAATACTTTAATAATTTATTGATAGAAACATGAGAAAATTTTCTAGAGAATGGCAGAACACTCAATTGGTGAAAGGATGAATTTAAGCTTGGAACATGTAGAAAGGTCTGTAAACAGAACAAAATTGCGAAAACCTCCAGATCCAGTGGGATCAAATCCAAAATTAGTACGGTTTCTTTTACTCATGGCGCCGTCTCAAATATTTCATTATGTCTTTAAATTTTTCAAAAATGGTTTTTAGTTTTCTCAGGATTTGAAAAAAAATGGATACGTTTAAAACACATTGAACATTTTGACAGGCGACATTTTGCGCCTTTCCTCTTTTATACCTTACGATTACAACTACTGTTACTTACCTTATATAATTACGATTAGAAAACTATTCAAATTCAAAATAAATAGGATCAACTTCGGAATCCGAGTCGTTTTGAGGGTTAATAATTAGCGGTTGTGTCTCTAAGGTCGCATCAATTATGTTATCAAGATCCCAATTTTTTTTCTTCTTCTATTACATGTCTTACTGCATCTTTCCAGTTTTGTTCTGTAATATGTTGTAAAGACTGGTATAACAATTCACGTACAGCTTGTATTTTATATGACGTATTTTTTCTAGCCACACAACTTTTCATTTGTGCCCAAATGAGTTTAATTGGATTTATTTCGCAGTGGTAGGGTGAAAGTCTAAGGACTGTGATGTTTCGCCTTTCCGCCATTTCGTCAACTATGTATTTCTTGAACTTAGATTTATGTTGCCGGACAATTTTTAAAAGTTCTGCTTTTACCATTCCATCTTCGTAAGGCAGATACTTATTCCGCAGCCAGTCAAGAATATCCTGTTTCTTCCACGCAGTCGTTGGAAGTCATTCTACTAGTCGTGAATGATAAGGTCCATTATATAATACTATAATTGAATTTGGTGGTATGTGTTCAATCATCTGCTCAAAATACTCTTCGAAAACATCAGCTGTCATCTCCTCGTGATAGTCTTTTGTGCTTTTGGACTGAAATTCCAACATACCATGCTTAACAAATCCTCTTTCACTGCCAATGTGAGAAATTATTAATCTACTGCCTTTACCAGAAGGTGGGTAGATACCAGTAGACCAACCTGCCATAAAGAATTGCCTGGAGCTTAATATATTTTTATCTGCCAAATTTTTTTTAGACGATGAACTGAGTTTACCCACGTTTCATCCTGGTAGAAGATTGGCCTTCCTTCAGCCCGGAATTTTCGTATGGATCTTAGATAATTTTTTAGAACATAGTATCTCCTCCCGGTGAATCAAAAGTGATTTTCGGTCTGATTTCTCCCACCAAAAATTTAATTTTCGGCAAATTTTGGCAAATTCATCAATTTCAATAGGCTTTTTCCCTCTATTTAAGTGCTCGTTTGTGTTTGGGTTAGCTATACCTTGTTTTTTTCTTTCTCATAGGAACCTATATATAGTTGACTTCCATACGCCAGTCATGTTGGCACAACTTGCGACTATATTGCAAACAGTGTTTGTGGGATTCTGAGAACCCAGTGCATCGTAAACATTTAGGACAATAGTCTTCTCTCTTGGTGAATAGACAGATTTACTGACTGTACGCAAAAGTACCGGTGTAAAACTTGATGATGTTGATGATGAAGCCATCACAAACAATCCAACAAAACGAGCACGAGCGAAAGGGTACTTATATGTTCGTATTAGCCGTAAATTACATGCGATCAAAAAGGTACTAAACAAAAAAATTGTTTTCGTTCGTAATAAAATCACCCTTTCAAGTTAAGTTTCGAATATAAACTGAACAGACGAGGCACGTGGCCAAAGCCAACATCTTTATACCCATTATATTATTAAAAATCTGGGGAATTCCATCCTAATTATCTTGCAATGAATAGTACCTTCGGATATGAATTCCAGGTTTTCTAGTAAGTGGATTAAACGCGAAGATTAGTATTGAAATATCCAAAGAGATAAGGTACTCTTATTTACAAAATTGTAAATGGTTAAATTCTTATTTTTATTCTTCTTCGGGTGCCGTCTTCAATGAAGGTTGGCGATAACCTCAGCAAAATCATTTCTGTCCCTGGCTTTTCTTATTAAAGATTGAGAATCCAAACCAGTCCACTCACGAATGTTCTTCAACCAGGACGCCTGCTGTCTACCAGGACCACGTTTTCCTTCTACCTTCCCCTCTATAAGAAGCTGCAGTAGCTGGTATTTCTCATTTCTGTATATGTGTCCCAAATATGAGGTTTTCCGTGTTTTCATTATTTTTAAGAGTTCTTTATTAATATAATATAATAACCAACATTGCCGTGAAAATTTTAATTGTTTTTTGCTAAATATATTATTATTAAAGCATTATTAATATTGATAATGAATAAACACCTCAGGAGCGCCTATGATGATACAAATTTTACGACCGTTTTATGATTTTAAGGCACATTTAGTGCTATCAACAATTTGTGAACGAAATATATAATGTATATATAATGTGAACTATTATATAGTTAAAATACAGCAATTCAAGCAGAAAAAGGTCTTCCTTCTCCGTGGTTTAGTCTCTCTCAATAAAAAAACAAATTTAATTATAAATTTTATCGCATATAATTTTATACAAAAAGTCATTCGTCAAAAGACATTTATTTTTAAAAAAGCTCAATTATTTTCCTTTTGATTTGATAATTATTTGATAATGATTTAAATGGTGCAATTATAAAATTCTTGCGGTAGACTGTATGTCGTCGACGTCGCCTTCGAGAAATTGATTCCTTTAAATATATCTTTGTCTCGTCTCGGTTTCGGAGTGTTTTTAAAATAAGCTTTTCCCACGACCAAGAGACGCAAATGTTTACAGGCAATTTAAAGTTCCAGAAGAGAACAAGTGCGTTGATTATTGTGTATTCACTTTAAATTAGCTTCACAAAATTACGTACATTTAACTATTCATTTTAAGTAAATACTCTTAGCATGTAAGGCGAAAATATGAACAAAAGTGTATAAGTAAATATAACACAATTAGTCAATCTACTAATTTACTATTTGATACTTTCCTTCTAACAGTAGCGCAGAGTAGAATTTTCCTCTGGGGGGTTTTGGTTGGGCACCGACATTTTTTATGCTACCTCCACCATTTTAAGCCCTTAAAATCACCATTTTGTCTCCGGAGGCGTGTCAGGTAGAAGCTGACCGCCGTGCCGGACGCATTTAGAAATTCGGAGAAATACTTGGAAATTCCAAGTGTGGGCAAATCCGAATTTCTAATTGACTCGATGTAGGGAAATTCCACTTTTACTACGTAAAACAAAGGATTTGTTTTATATAAAAGCAGACGGAATTTCTCTCATCGGTCAGTCGAGCTTGCCTCTTCTACTGTAGACCTAGTCGGTGCTATTATTGTTCCAACTAAGTTATTGTTTTTATTTCTGATTTCCTATATACCATTTTTATTTTAGCATTATTGTATATTCAGACCTTTTCAGGTTAGAATATTACAAATTGTTCATGTACTTATTGTTTGATATTTTATTTGATCATTTTGATTGATTATTTTCTTGTATTTGTATCTAAGCTGTTCTTTCCGGTAAGTCAAAGAACTCTTAGAAATATTGCTTTGCTATTTTATTCGACTTGTTAATTTGTGTGTGTCTAAGTCGTTCTTTTCCGGTGAGTCAAAAGAACACTTAGAAGTATTTTCATATTTGCATTATTATTTCTGATACTTTTATCTAAGATATTATTTCATATTATTGACTATTTTATTTTCTATTTTTCGTTAAGTTGTTTCTTCCGTAAGTCAAGAAACACTTAGCAATATTTTCACATCTTTTCTGTATTTGATTTTCTTGTTTCTATTATAAGTTGTTCTTCCGTAAGTTAAGAAACACTTATAAATATTTGTACATCTATTTTACCATATTCTCTTGTTATTTTCTGCTCTGTTGTTTCTTCCGTAAGTCAAGAAACACTTAGACATATTTCTATAATCTATTTCCCTTTTGCATTTCTTGTTTTTATACTTTGAATGTTTTATTTTCTAAGCCGTTTCTTCCGTAAGTCAAGAAACACTTAGAAATATTTCCATATTTTATTCTCACATTTGCATATTTTCACTTTCTATTATATTTCTGTCTTAAGTCAAGAAACACTTAGGAGCATTTACCTTGTATTATATTTTTATACCGTTTGATTTATTTTGATTTACTAAGCTATTCCTTCCGTAAGTCAAGGAATACTTAGATTATTGTACCTGTTCTGTTTTCTATCTTTGATCCGTTATTTCGCAACCGTTCCTTGGAACTGTTACCTATAACCTATACTTGTCACGGTAACTGTCACTTTATATCAGTAGCGATTATTAACCCTTTCGATAGCGACAAACAAAGATGGTCAACACCCGATCAAATTCCGGGGACAGGAAGAAGTCCGAAGAGCCGGCGATGGGTCCCACAGGCCCTAATGCCCCCTCTCGGCAACATGGCGCCCAACCCACTAAAACCGAATCCACGACCCCAGGACCGTCTTCGAGCCAGCCTACTACAGCTGACTTTATCTCTGCCTTGATGCAAGCGATGACGGCCCTATCCACAACTCAAGGCACTGCACCCCAGATGCCTCAGCCTGAGACACCGAAGTCCAGGATAAATTACACGAAGCCCCCTCAATTCTCAGGCCGGGACACCGAGAATCCACTCACCTTTTGGACAAAAGCTGAGAATTTCTTAATCAAACATGACGTAGACGAGGACCAATGGATCGACTACCTCATAGACAATTCCCTCAACGGCGATGCGAAGAAATGGGCTCAGAAATTTTTATACACGGACCTGCCATACACCACATTTCGAGACCGTCTCCTAAGGAGATACAATGACCCTGCCGCAATTTCAACCCTGACGTCGAAGCTTTATGGAGAACATCAACGTAGGGACGAATCCACGGAGGAGTTCATTAACCAGAAATCTGCCTTATTTAGACGTCTCATGCCACGTACTCCCGAGGACCAGAGATGTATAACGATAGCGAACTTACTGAGACCTGACATTGCGATGTGCCTGAGAGCGAACATCCCCAAGACCGAGGACGACCTTCTGACAATCGCCCAGGGCATGGAATCTGACATCCGCCGGACCGGCAAACCCCAGCAGCAGCAACAACAGCCGTACCGTCCCCCACGTCAGGATAATGCTCCACGACACCCTGAGGCGATAGACGAATGGAGGAACCCCCGCGGACAGCACAGGATGCCCTCAATTAACCAACCACCACCTCCAACCCCACAGAACCAGGGAAACGCCAATCGGGGCGCCAATTGAACCCTGTTGTGAAGATGGTGCCCCAACTGAATCCTATTCAGGTACAACCCTCGACAGCAGGCCTCCCTCAACTCTATGGAAGGATCAACGGGCAACAAGTGAAGATTTTGGTCGACACCGGTGCCTCCGGGAACTTCGTTCACCAGAGGTTGATCCAGAGACGGGACCTGCAACGAGGACCAGGACTGGTTCAGCTGGCATGCACGGGCAGCACATCCCGCACCCTAGGGACTGCTGCAGTCAATATGAACATTGATACTCTGGACACGACTGTAAACTGCATGGTTATGGAGGATTTGAACCACGACGTTGTGTTAGGGATGCCTTGGTTGGAGCAGGAAGAGGCCAATGTAGACATACCCGAAAATGTCTACACGCTGGTACTGCCTGCCGAACCACCATCTACTGGGCGACCCCAGCAGAAAGGCAAGCCAAACCACAACAGGTGGAATTCCATCAAACCCCATCCCAACAAGCAGAGCAGTCAACCCAAGAGGACAATGAAGTATTAGACAACCGTCCACGTCAGCCGACCACTGAAGAAACCGAAACAGCGGACATCAGTACAGGCACACCCGAAGAAGAAGAAGAAGTTCCACTACTAGAGACGATGGAGGACGTCGACGAGGAGGAAGAACCTAGCCTAACAGCAGATGACATGCCAGACGCCGAATGCCTTCTATTGATAGAGACAATGGAGCATGGCGACGAGGAGGAGGCCACCGACCCCATCCTCGACGGTCCGGTCGACATACCACTTCGAGAGGAAATCCGGAGAAGTCACCGGACACGCAAGAGAAAGAAACGACTTCTGAGGCACGAGCAGCAAACCTCCGAAGACGCACCCAGGAGCGAGATTGAAGAGAATCTCCTCCAAGAGTTCACGATGGTCGACGATGCTGACCATAGGACCCTGACCCCTCCGGACGGACGGGATGAAGGAACCACAGCGAAGCCGACCACCAAAGACGACCAAGGATAAGGTCCCATTACGACACGTGGAGATATCAAGGTGAATTGAGTAGCCTTATATCTTCACGACGTCGTAGGACCTCCTCAGGGTGAATAAAGTAGCCCTGACGGAAGCAGACGACCCACCTAGACCACCTGGACCATCTGGACCGCCTGGACCACTATAATTTTAAGTATGATATATCTTAAGTTTGAATTGTATTTGTATTGTATTTTTTTTTCTTAGGTTAAGGATTTCTTATTGTATGTATTTTATTTTGATTTATCAATAAATTTTCTTTTAGCACCGTTAGGTCTTTCAGAGGAGGGGGGATGTCTCCGGAGGCGTGTCAGGTAGAAGCTGACCGCCGTGCCGGACGCATTTAGAAATTCGGAGAAATACTTGGAAATTCCAAGTGTGGGCAAATCCGAATTTCTAATTGACTCGATGTAGGGAAATTCCACTTTTACTACGTAAAACAAAGGATTTGTTTTATATAAAAGCAGACGGAATTTCTCTCATCGGTCAGTCGAGCTTGCCTCTTCTACTGTAGACCTAGTCGGTGCTATTATTGTTCCAACTAAGTTATTGTTTTTATTTCTGATTTCCTATATACCATTTTTATTTTAGCATTATTGTATATTCAGACCTTTTCAGGTTAGAATATTACAAATTGTTCATGTACTTATTGTTTGATATTTTATTTGATTATTTTGATTGATTATTTTCTTGTATTTGTATCTAAGCTGTTCTTTCCGGTAAGTCAAAGAACTCTTAGAAATATTGCTTTGCTATTTTATTCGACTTGTTAATTTGTGTGTGTCTAAGTCGTTCTTTTCCGGTGAGTCAAAAGAACACTTAGAAGTATTTTCATATTTGCATTATTATTTCTGATACTTTTATCTAAGATATTATTTCATATTATTGACTATTTTATTTTCTATTTTTCGTTAAGTTGTTTCTTCCGTAAGTCAAGAAACACTTAGCAATATTTTCACATCTTTTCTGTATTTGATTTTCTTGTTTCTATTATAAGTTGTTCTTCCGTAAGTTAAGAAACACTTATAAATATTTGTACATCTATTTTACCATATTCTCTTGTTATTTTCTGCTCTGTTGTTTCTTCCGTAAGTCAAGAAACACTTAGACATATTTCTATAATCTATTTCCCTTTTGCATTTCTTGTTTTTATACTTTGAATGTTTTATTTTCTAAGCCGTTTCTTCCGTAAGTCAAGAAACACTTAGAAATATTTCCATATTTTATTCTCACATTTGCATATTTTCACTTTCTATTATATTTCTGTCTTAAGTCAAGAAACACTTAGGAGCATTTACCTTGTATTATATTTTTATACCGTTTGATTTATTTTGATTTACTAAGCTATTCCTTCCGTAAGTCAAGGAATACTTAGATTATTGTACCTGTTCTGTTTTCTATCTTTGATCCGTTATTTCGCAACCGTTCCTTGGAACTGTTACCTATAACCTATACTTGTCACGGTAACTGTTACTTTATACCAGTAGCGATTATTAACCCTTTCGATAGCGACAAACAAAGATGGTCAACACCCGATCAAATTCCGGGGACAGGAAGAAGTCCGAAGAGCCGGCGATGGGTCCCACAGGCCCTAATGCCCCCTCTCGGCAACAATTTTAAGTCCTTAAAATTTGTAAATAACAGTGTCGGAATAGGGTCCTGGGGGGGTTTAACCCCCAAAACCCCCCTTGTTGCGCCACTGCCTCTTAATGTATACGTTGTGAAAAATTAATGTGAATATTTTGGAATTGAATATTAAAAGAATGATCATGATCTAGAAGGTGAAGTGACTAAGTGGAATCTGTTTTTCTATTATTGAAAGTCCTTTTGGGTTCTGTCATCCGTTTGTTAAAGGTTCTACCCGTTTGACCGATGTAAGTTTTTGGACAGTCGCCATATGTAAGTTTGTATGCCTCACTCTGTAAGAGCTTTTTCTTTTTGCTCTTGTTGTTCCTAATAATATATTAGCTTAAATTTTTGTTTGTTCTGAAAGCTGGCGTTATTCATTTGTTTTTTTTTTTATTTTGTTTTGTTACTTATAAATGTCTAGAAATTTTATTTATTGATATTAATGAGTATTCCAGTAGGCAAAAAGAGACAAACCAGTCAAATGAAATATTAACTTCAACTATTAGGAATGATCAGAAGTGAAAAGAGTACCTACTCAGAAAATTCGTGGTGTATATTGAATAAAAAAAATTGCTGTAATAGAAAGATCCATTTGATTGGAAAAAAAATAATCCTTGCCAATTTGCTATTTGCTATTGTAGTTATTTTCAATTTTCATATAGCAAGGAAATATTTTGAAGTCTATACAGTTGCTAATACAAGGTTTATTATTCTAGTTTTTTGGCCTAATTCAATTTTTGTTCACATTTTTGGGTTCCCGAACCTCAATTGGTCGACCATTGAAAGTAAAATACTGCAGTAGGTGGCCGCTGCTATGGGAACTCAATATATACCTGGAGTTTAATACCAGTATAAACAACTGGAACTAGCATTCAACAACTACATTCTACTTTCCTGTGTAACTACTTGAAGACAACAGCAGAAGCCATCATAAGTATCATTTTAAAATCTTTTTTTTTGTAAAGTAGGTAAGATTTGCTTTCATTTTAATTTAAAATTAAAATTTCAATTTTATATTGGTTTTATGTATAATAAATATGACTAGTTAATATATTATTAATTTATTTGTCCCAGCCAACAGGTAAAGGAAGTAATAATTCTGAACTCGTAACATGAAGAGAAATAAAGCTGCAGGAGAAGATAGTATTACCACAGATATGATATTAGAAGGAGGTAAGGAACTAATTGCAATTGTAACTAAGCTTGTGGACAGTTGTTTACATCAGGGCAAAGTCCCGAAAAGCTGGAACAACTCTAAAGTAATCTTATTGCACAAGAAAGGTGATAGTCGAAAATTGGAAAACTACAGACCCATCAGCCTATTGTCACACCTGTTTAAAATACTCACCAAAGTCATAACTGCTCGACTAACAAGGAAATTAGACGAATACCAACCATATGAACAGGCAGGTTTTAGAAAAGGCTATTCAACTTCCGATCACCTGTTATCCACAAAAATATTAATAGAAAAATGTAACGAATACAAGTTTCCAGTTTTCCTTGCATTTGTAGACTACGAAAAAGCTTTCGATACCATAGAACACACGGCCGTAATAAACGCAATGCAAAATTGTAGAATAGACAGCAGATATATTAACTTAATAAAAGAAACTATGAACCAAGCTACAGCTACATACTACCTAAATGAAAATGAACACACGAACCCTGTACCATTAAACAGGGGAGTCAAACAGGGAGATACTTTATCACCCAAACTGTTCACCTTAGTTTTGGAGCACGTTTTTAAAAACCTAAATTGGAAATATAAGGGAATAAACATCAATGGCCTACCTCAGTAATCTACGATTTGCAGATGACATAATCCTGTTAGCTACTGACCTACAAGAAATGCAAACCATGCTGTTAGAACTACATACCGAATCTTTTAAAATAGGACTGAAAATGAATTTAAACAAAACAAAATTCATGCACTCCGAAGACACTGTGACAATAATAAACGATAAAGTTATAGAAAAAGTTGAAGAATATATATACTTAGGTCAAAAAATAATCCTAAATAGGAAAATTCAAACTGAAGAAATAAAAAGAAGAATAAAGTTGGCTTGGGCAGCATTCGGTAAACTGAACTATATACTCAGAAATCAACAAATTCAATTACATCTTAGATCTAAAGTTTTTGATGCATGCATTATTCCGATATTAACTTATGCGGCACAAACATGGAAAATCACAAAAAAGAATATGATAGAGTCACTCAACACGCGATGGAAAGAGCAATGCTAGGTATATCACTTAAGGACAAGAAAACAAACACATGGATAAGACAGAAAACCAAAGTCACCGATGTGGTGCAAAAATCATTAAAGTTGAAATGGGAATACCCATACCTGGAGACCATACCAACACAAAAGACCCAGAGGCAGACCTCTTATGAGATGGACAGATGATCTGAAAAGGACTGCCCGGAAAAATTGGCTACAAGTAGCGTACAATAAAAAACAATGGAAAGGAAGACTTGAAGAGGCTTATGTTCAGATGTGGACGTGAATGGCTAGACGAAGAAGAAGAACTGAAGACGGTAAATATGCAATAAAGTTAGAAAAGGATGCAATGTTCCTAAAAACTAATCCGATATTACATATTCGAAACGTACTGTGTACTTAACAGTATAGCATAAAAGAATATAAAACACATAAATTAATTTTTCAACACGTTAAAATTGGACGGAATAGATAACTTCAGTTTTAAGTCAAAGCCTAAAATATTCTTCAATTATGTTTCCCAGCATTATTGCAAAATCAAATTCTTCTATGTTTTAACTTTAAAAGTCTGTAAAATCTGTAGAGAGGCAAGATACTTTTTATAATTCTTGAACCATTTAAGAGCATGAAGAAATGGTCGGTGGAGACGTGCAGTCTACGCCACGAAAGGAATGTCATGTGTCGAGTGTTCGTTTTCACCGATTGCCGACTCAGGCTGAAAAAACAAAACTGGTTGGTTAGCCGCTTCTTGCGAAACGCTCAACTTAAATCCTCATTTGTGGATGTTGTGTTAGGCCAGTAGATATTATAAAATGCAAGACTTAAAAGCTGTTTCACGTCAACTATGGAAACAAACATATTGAATAATAAAGATTTCTTGAGAATGTAAGAAGTGGTCATAAATAGAGCAGAGCCGTCAGTTTCATTTACTTCCTCAACTATAGAATTTTTTAAACCTATTAATATTTGCTTATTTTTACAGCTTTTATATATTTTTCTTAAAAAAAAAGGTTTTGTAATGGTTTGTATAAGAGTAAAAGTTCTATTTTAAACTAAAGATCTATTTATATCTAATATATTTTAAGATTTTTAATATTTGATGAGTCAGGGGGAAAAACAATCTTGAGTCTACAAAAACAGTTTTCATGGAAATCGAAATTTAATGTTTCAAATTAAAACTAATTGTTTTAACTTAACCGTATAAATCTGTAAATTTTTCAGTGGTACGGTGACATGTTTACAGAGGAAAAATCAAGAGAAGGCAAAAAAATATTTTATTTACGAAACATCATAAAAAAAATTGAGTGTACAAGCATATACCATGAAGGTTCTTCCGCGGTACCTTCAAGATTGCGCATCATATAATGTTTCTTCTTCCGAACTTCCATTCCTTCTATTCAGTACCTTGTAAATCAGTGTAGAACTTTCTAGAGCTTCTTCTTCTTCTCGTGCCACTCCTAGCGGATATTTTAAATCATCATGGCCACTGCGACTTTTTTAGCAGCGCGCCTGAAAAGTTCAATCGAACTACACCCGAACCATTCACGTAGATTACGAATCCACGATATTTTTCTTCTTCCCACACTTCTTTTGCCCTTAATTTTGCCCTGCATGATGTTTCTTAAAAGTTCGTACTTTTCACCTCTCACAATGTGCCCCAAGTATTCCATCTTTCTAGTTTTTATCTCATTTAGAATTTCGCATCTTTTGTCTAAAGTTTGGAGTACTTGCGTGTTAGTGACGCGGTCCATCCATGATATTCTGAGAATGCGCCTATAGCACCACATCTCGAAAGCTTCGATGTTTTTTATGGTCAACTGTTTTAGTGTCCAAGCCTCAACTCCATATAACAGGGTAGAAAAGACATAACACCGAAGCATTCGTATTCGTTACTTTATATTGATATCACGAATGCAAAAGAGTTTGCGCATTTTCTATTCTACATCTAATCTCTTTTGTTTGATCAGTATCGTCTGTGATCCAAGCACCTAGATATTTATAACAGGGCACACGCTCAATCGTTGTATTGTCTATTACAAGATTAGCTCTGATGTTCTTTGATTTCGTGATTACCATAAATTTAGTTTTTTTCAAATTAATTTTCAAGCCGTAACTGTTACAGTATATATTGAGACTTTGAACGAGATGTTGTAGTTCTACTAGGGTTCCCGTTAGGAGAACTGTATCGTCAGCATACCTTATATTGTTGATCGTCTCACCATTTATTATCAGACCAAGATCTTCTTCCTCGAGTGCTTGTTCACAGATAGCTTCACTATACAGATTAAATAAAAGTGGCGATAAGATACATCCCTGCCGGACTCCTCGACGGATTTGAATTTCTTCTGTTAGTCTCCCCTCAACCTTGACATTTGCTTCTAGAGCTTACGTTTTCCTAATATTTGGTCAAGTAGAGAAGATCTTGTAACTTAGCAGCTTTGACCGGAAGTGAGCCGTTGTACAAAGCGTCGGGATGATTGTGGCATTAACCTTTGTTGATGATGATGATTTGTTTACCTTTGCATTCAAACAGTGAATTTGCAAATAACCCAGAATAGGTATTATCGTGAAAGATAAATTGATGGCTATTTTTTCTGATTTCCAACACTCAAATAGGTCTTAGAGAAATGATTAGTTCAATTAGCAATTTGATATCTTTCCGAGAGTCCATCACTTGGAACGGTTTCTGTTTAACTCTGGTGTTGCGGAGGACTTCTCTCCAATCATCCGGAGTTTCCGTATAAGCTTTGTTATTAATTAAACTCATGTCCCGGTCCCACTGTAGATAGGAGTGTCCTCTGATGGGAAAAATTACTTTCACAAACTCAAACCGTCCTTCTGTCTGAACTAGATAGTGAAGGAAACGAAAAACTGTATAATTTTTATTTTGACATTGTGTTTAAATTTTGAACCTGAGATGATAGTACGTTATACACAAAGTAATGAATCATTGAACACACATTGTCAGCCGGATTTTTTGCTACCGATATGTCATAAGTATAGAAAACAGAGGTAGAATCGGCCAATACATGTAGATTAAAGCTTATAAAATTAAGTTGCCGTTTATAGTATACATCGTTTGAGGTCACATTAGGAGTTGGTAAATTTTTTTGGAAGTGTATGGTTTGACAGAAAAAAATTTTTCATTTCTCGCAAGATTAAGTTGTTTCTTGTTGTTTTTTGTTGTAATTTCTTCAAGATTTTGATTTTATATTCATTACTGCTGGTATCTAATTTCTATGAAATGACAGATATTTCCACTTTTATAGTGTCACAGTAGCTACAGGTGTTTTTCCTACGAAAACTGAAGGCAATATTCAACTTTGTTTCAAAAAGATCACGAAACTTGTCACACGATAATTTATTATCGGGATTATTTTCTAAATATGTAACTTAGTTATGTTGAGTTCTCCTAATGTTGCCCAAATGCAAGAACAAGACGAGACAGTCTTAGTCTTGCGCCAATACACCTGGTCTTAATCTTAATCTTGGTATTGCATTCTCGGTCTTGGTCTTGTTCTTGCAGGAAGAGTCTTGAAAATCTTGCAGGTACCCATTAGCCTATTGCTATTTATTAAACGTTACTTTAGATTTTAGAACAACGTAACAGGGTAAGTAAATTTTAAGCTTGTACATTTCAAGCTGTTATTGCTATGTTTATGGTATTGTTCGTAATGCGCATTAATCGTAAGTCCAGTTTTTAAACTTTTTATTACATATTTTTTGCGTCTCATAAAAAGCATAAACACGAACTGCTACACTCGCTAAAACAACACTTAGTCCTAACTGCAAGACGTAAGAGTCTCGCAGGCTTAGTCTTGTTCTTGCTTAAATCTTGCATGGTCAGTCTTGGTCTTGGTCTTGCTAAAATTAGGCGGTCTTGGTCTTGGTTTTAGTCTTGCGAAAACGCAAGAACAAGACCAAGACCAATTTTGGGCAACACTAAGTTCTCTAAGGAGATAAGTTTTCTTACTTTTTTTTCCGGGAGTAATGCGATTTTCTTCCTTTCAAGGAACCAATAAATTCTATCACTTTGACGATAGTAGCTTCAGAATTCTTTGCACTCGGAAAAGCAGAAATTCTATCAATGGATGAGTATTCTTTGAAACATACTTCGGGACTCACGAAAATCTCCATCGGGATCACTCCTAACACGATAGGAATAAGAAATATGATTAGGTGTCCCTGTACCATCTCGAATTCGTCGACGCCTAACTGGGAGAACGGTTATCAGACCACCTAAGTACCGATTCTGATCATCGTAGTTAGAAGTTCATTGAATTGAGTCAAAATGCATCGCCTTTCGGCTTCATCGACGTTCCCAAAACAACGAAAACGGTGGCACTTGCAATCTGGCCCTACCTAATGAGTGCTGGTTTCGTAACGACCTTCTTTTCTTCTTTTTGAGCAGAAGTCCTCACATCTACATCACTACAATTGCTACCACTACTTTCCATTTTAATCAGTATGTACTCACTACTTTATTATTGTTCAAACAGAATCAACTGGCAAACTAGAACACACCAACAAAGTCGCTAAACTAAGAACGAAAAACACAGAAATGCTGCACCCGACCCGACCTGTTGAGACAGAGAGAGGATCTTCGGAGAGTAACTTCGGACCCTGACGGTTATTTTGTTACGATCAGTTTTCCCCCTGACTCTTCATTTGGAAGTAATCTAAAAATTATGAAAACACTTTCGATATGTTTATGGACATTTTTATAAGGTAAGCATGTCTGGAATAAGAGGAGTCTGTCATTTTAAAAACAATTAACCATAAATATGCTGAAATGTCAAAATAAATTATATGCAATTTGTAAATTGTTATAACATAATAAATTATGATTTTTGAGTATGCAGTCAGTTTATTTGGCCCACAAGTCAATGTCTTGAAAAAGAATTAAATAAAATTCGAAAGCTTGACAGTAAGTCAAAGAGTTTTCTTTGTCTCGTGGGCCAAATAAACTGACTGCATCCTCAAAAAACATAACTTATATTTAAATCAACAGTCAAGAATACCACCATCTTATATATGTATATATATATATATATATATATATATATATATATATATATAAAAAACCTAGAGCTAAGATTAATATTATTACTAAAATTAATATCAAACTCACCAGTCTTCCGGGTTGAACCGCGTCGATATTCATTTTGCCGAGCTTTCGGCATCCACTCTGATGCCTGCCTCAGGGCTTCCGAGGTCTCAGTCTCCCGAGCCCCCAGACACTACTACACTGTTCACTTTTCACTACACTGCCACTACTACTATATTTTCACTACTACTGTAGTGAAAAGTAAACAGTGTAGTAGTGTCTGGGGGCTCGGTAGACTGAGACCTCGGAAGCCCTGAGGAAGGCATCAGAGAGGATGCCGAAATTCTTTTTCTTCTAAGTCTTTACTCTCATCATCCGACGTGAAGTTTGTCCTCAGGTGACTTCCATTTCAATAGCTTCTTTGATTATCGACCATTTGTCATTATCGCTATGTGTCCAACAAATTTTTACTTTAGTTTGAGTATTAGTTCAATGGTATCAGTCACCTTAGTCCTTTTTTTATATCGTCACTAACAGCATGTATCGTTTCATTTTCCTTTGTGTTACACATAGCTTAGTTGGTAAAACTGTTTTTGTGGTGAGTAGTTCTGCTCCGTACTTTAGTACTAGCAAGATGCACTCATCCTATACGTCTCTTCTCAGACAGATCGCTTTTAAATGTTTATAGTAGTTTTCTCTATGCTGTCCATCTCTTTCAATCTGAATAAATACATCATATTGTACCATATCTAGTGATCTAAATTATAAATAATTAATCTTAGAACACCAGCACACTATGGCCTGAAGGCACCGTTGCTCAGTCCGGGGGGATTATGAGCGTCTTCTTCTTTTTCTTTTGTCCGAGATCGGCCTCCACTCAAGCAATCTCTTCGTTCATCTTTCATTACTGATTTGGGCGATATGTCGGGCGCAGTTATATTTCAGTGTGACAATTCGGGAAATTACATCGATAACTCCTGTTCTTCGTCTTAAGTATTCATTTCTGACTCGGTCACGAAGCGATATACTCAGCATTGACCTTTCCATTTTCCTCTGAGCTATTTGCAGCGTTTTAGAAGATGTAGCTGTTAATATCAAAGTTTCGGCACCATGGGTCCTCACAGGTAACACACATTGGCGCCAAATGTTCTACATTTTAAAGAAATTGGCTTATCGCTTTTAAAGATGTCTTTGAGGTTACCATAGGATGCCCATGCTAGGTTTATTCTTCTTCGTAGTTCGCATTTTTAGTTGTTTCTTGTGATCTTTATTTAGTGTCCAAGGTATATGTATTTTTCCACCAGCTCTACTTCGGTGTTTACAATATTGATATTTCCCCTGGATTTGTCATGAATTTTGTTTAAAAGATGTTTATTTTAAGACCCACACTGGCACACACTAATCGAAGTTCATGTAGCATTATACATATCTCATCACCTTTATAAGCATATTCTAGTGCTGTGATACTAAATTTAGGATTTTTACACACGTTTAGGCGACAGTTTAGGCGATAAGGTATCACCCTGTCAGACTCATCTGTCGATTAGGATATGATCCATGGTTTTATGTAGTTTCACCGACATAGTTGCGTTCTTGTATGTATTGTATATCGGTAGCGGCAATGCGGCATGCTTGTAGTGCTTCCAGGATTTTGTCAAATTCTACCGTGTCAAAGGCTTTATGAAAATCTATAATAGCCAGAACGAGTGGTCAATTGTATTTGATAGTATTTTCTATTACCGCTCTGTACGTGATCATTTCTTTCAAATTCGGTATGAAATCCCGCTTGCTCTATTGGCTGGTAGAAAACAAGTTTTTTTAATGAAGTATGTTTTAATATTTTATTATTAAATACACAACAATCTTCACAAAATTTATTTTGCTATTTAACCTATATAACCTAACTTAAAGAAAATATCCAATGGGATTCCAACACTGACTGATATACTGAGAATTCCTTAAAATAACATAATTATTTATCTTTATCATTTTACTCTTATCCTCTCAAAAATAGCGCATCATTTGTCACAATAATAATCAGTTCTAAACTTGGATTCCGTATTTGCCATGACTGGACTAATATTTACTCCTCATTTGCGGCTCTTGCATTGTCTCTTACTTCTAGATAATACGCTCTCAGTGTGATCTCCGATACGCGTGGACGTATTTCTTTGCAGATAGTATTAAGGTCTGTTTGGTTTAAAGAGTCGTAGGATATTCCCAGATGTTTGCGATTTATAAGTAGGGAAAAAGGTCAGTTATCTTGCAAAGTTAAAGATTTAGTTCATTTTTAAAACTACATCTATTAAATATTTATCAAAATGATTAATTAATTAATTTGAAGAATGTTACTGAACAAATATTAATTTATGGTATGGAATAACTGCTAATTACTCTAGTTTCAATATTGTATACATATTTACATTATATACTGTCTGTCGTTGAAACTGAACACTAGTAAACCATAAGGAATGTCAATTGCATTTTGATAAATAATGTGGAACTGAAAATAAATATGACTTAATAAAAAATTAGTTTCGATCTCCTGTAGGAAATCTTGTTGCAAAACTAAATTGTTTGTTTACCCCAGTTTAACTAAACTAAATCAAATTTAATGATTAAAATGTTAATGTTAAATATTGAAAATATGTTTGCAAAAGTACTGTGATTTTAAGGTTATAAGAATTTAAAATAACTCATAACTAGACTTCGGCAAATATGTGCATAAAAGTTCAGATTTTTATACTGTATTTGAAAATTTTTAAACATACCAATTTATTTCAATTCTTGTATAAAATTTTGTAGTCATTTTAATCAAGAAATGATCTAAGTACGTAATCTCTACAGGTACAAAACATTTACAATTTCAAAGAAGATCAATTTAAGTAGCCCTCAACATTCTTAGAAAGTCTCGGTCGCTGAGGCATTCAGTTATTGGATAATCACTAAGGGTTCGCTCATTTGCATTTTATGATCTAATCCCCAAATCTATCTACAATTTATTGTATCTTAACAGCAGGTAAACGGCTAATAGTTTTGTTCCTAATTTAGGGATTTTCTAAAATCTCCCAGTTTATTGAATTAGGTACCTAAACATTTCTAATTTGATGCTCAGATTTGTAAATCATTTTTGGTTTGATATTCAAAGCGTAAACACTCGTTGTGGGTAACAAAAAGGAAGATTGTGATTTTATAATGCTTAAAACAACCAGTGCTTCAACTTGGATTAAACCTTATAAAGAGCTGTCTATGGATATGGGAAAATTCTACTGTTCAGTCTGTGGCAAAATTGTAAGTATCTAATATTTTCTATTAAATATCTAATATTTCATACATACAGGGTGTTTCCAAATGACACTTACAACGTTTGACTGTAGATACTTCTTGAAAAATTGAACAAAACGATATAGTTAATGAGGGGTCAAACTTATTTACTTTTCGAGATACAGGGTGTTAAAATTTAAAAAAATTAAATTATTTTAGTTAATAATAACAATAACTTTAAAACCAATAAACGTATTTACTTGAAATTTAGTACTCGTAGGTTGTTTTTAAATGAAAAATAGCTTCCTTTAGTGAGAAAAAATTGTCCATGGTACAATACAATGGTGTGTATTTAGAAAAATTTTTCACCTTTACTTTTTTTATGAAGTCAGCTATTCTAAAACACAATTATTTTTATTGTAATTGAATTAACAAAAAAAAAACTTGTGTTGAATTTTAAAATAAGTTATATGATGTACTAATGGTTAGTAACAAAAACTAATTTGTGGATTAATACTGCATTTAAAACACTTAGCGAGTGTTTTTTTTTCCAAACCAGTTATTTGATTACCCAAAAACACCTTGTATATTTTTATATTTTAAAGGTTGGGTTAAAATAAAGGTTTTTATTTTTATTTATAGATAGCATGTGAGAAGAAATTTCAGATAGACCAACATGTGAGAACTGCTTCACACATTACAAAAAAAGGAAAAATAGGAGGAAAACATCAAACTTCAATGGCTAAATGTTTCCAATCTACTTCAAAAAAATTAGATGAGCAAGAAACTTTTAATGAAGACTTGTGTCGAGCATTAGTGTCTGCAAACATACCGCTTTCAAATTTAGCAAATGTAAATTTTAGTTCGTTTCTAAAAAAATATTGCAAACTTAATTTTCCAAGTGATCGGTCTCTAAGAAGAAATAATGTGAACGGGCTATACTCGTCGGTGTTAATTAATATTAAGGAAGAAATTACAGATAATTATTTTTACATATCTGTAGACGAAACCACTGATTCCTCAGGAAAGTATATTGCTCATTTATTGATTGGAGTTCTTAAAGAAGGTACTTTACCAAAATCTCATCTTATTTCATGCCAGCAACTTGAGAAAACAAATGCTTTAACAATTTCACGTTTTATACAAGAAACATTAGCAACTTTTTTTCTTCCGACAACTATTCCTTCTAATAAATTACTGCTTATTTTATCGGATGCTGCTCCTTATATGGTGAAAGCAGGACAAAATTTAAAAATATTTTTCCCAGATTTAATACATGTTACTTGTGTAGCGCAGGGATTAAACAGAGTTGCAGAGGAAATACGAAAAAAGTTTCCTCTTGTAAATACCATGATATCCAGTGTCAAAAAAGTATTTCTTAAATCTCCTATAATTCAACTTTATAAAGAAATGCTACCTAACATTCCTCTTTCACCACAACCTATTTTAACGCGATGGGGAACATGGTTAAAAGCAGCTAATTTTTATGCAGATCATTTTGTTAAAATAAAGAACATAATTGATACGTTAACAGATGAAAGTTCCCAATCTCATTTGGATTCTAAACAAACTTTTCAGAGTAACTTGCTTCAACAATAACTTTCATTTATAAAATCAAATTTTAGTTTTGTTCAAAAAAAATTACTCAGTTAGAATCACCAAAACTGTCATTGTTCGAAAGTACAGCATTAATAAAAGAATTTGCGTCATGTTGTCGGAACGTTAGAGGTAATATTGGAAAAGATATTTTAAAAAAATTTGAAGCTACTATGGAAAAAAATAAAGGTTACCATATTCTTTCTGAAGTAGTCAGTGTTCTAGCTGGAAATATTTCGGAAACAATTAATTTAGAACCAAATGTTTTGGTTAGTTTGAAAAATGCTCCCGTTACATCAGTTGATGTTGAACGAAGTTTTTCCATATATAAATATATGTACTCAGACAGAAGCCACAAGATTTTGTTAGAAAATTTTGAACACCACTTGGTCATTTATTGTTACCATTCTAAATAAGTTTATTCATACTTAAAAATGATGTAGTTACTTAAAATAAATGTAATACTTAATGAATAGTAGGAAATATTTAATTATGTACACTTTTTTTTAAATAAAATTGTTACTATATTACGATTTTTTTATTTATTTGTAAAATATTTGCATATTTTCGGGCAAACACGTGCATATTTATTAGCATATTTTCTACATTTTTATTTGCATATTTGCCGAAGTCTACTCATAACGCATCAACACGAAGAAATGTTAATTTTTTTTTATTTAAGATGTTTTACACGAATTAAAAAAAATACAATATCTTACGACCATTAATATTCGATTTAGTCCATTTATTTCAAAAATGCACCGGAGTTTTGGTTAAAAATATTAGAAGATTTGAAAGATTTGAAGTTCAAGTTTTGACAAAAATATGTTTGAAAACGATTACTTAAAAAATGATCCGTCTTTGATGCGATAAAGGTTGAAGGGTTTAAAGGCAAAGTGATTTGCACTCTCTCGATTTTACTATGTTAAACACTGAATTCATAATTTCAAATTTATAAAGGTCGCAATATTCCCGGTTCTATTTAATAAAAATTTATGTTTATTTTTTAATTTGGGGTACCTTGTTGCATCGAGTATAAAAATGTAATTATTTAATTTGTGAGTTGTTTATTTAACCATACCATTATTAAATGTGTGAGTTGGTTATTTAATTTATGAGTTGTAAAGGGGGAAGAAAGACGGCTCCAAGTTGAGAAAAGTCCAGAATGTGGGTTCAGAGGATATCCCAGAAATAACAATCGAAGAAGTCTTAAAGTCATTAAATAGAATGAAAAACAATAAAGCAGCTGGTGATGATCAAATCGTTATTGAGGCAGTTAAAGCAGGAGGAAAGACAGTATTGAAAGCATTGACGCAATTATATAACTTATGCCTTTCAAACAAGGTTACATCATCTCAGTGGAATAAAGCTGTTATAGTAGTCATGCACAAAAAGGGAGATATAACAGAGCTAAAGAATCATAGACCTATTAGCTTGTTATCTCACGTTTATAAGTTGTTTATGAAGATAATAACTAATAGGTTGACATCAAAACTAGACTTCTATCAACCTTGCGAGCAAGCAGGATTTAGAGCTGGATACGGAACAAATGATCATTTGCAAACCATTAAGTCGTTGATTAAAAAAACCATTGAATATAATAGACCCCTGATACTTGTCTTTGTCGACTTTGAAAAAGCATTTGATACGGTCAATCAAAGTGAAATGCTCCAAGCTCTAACACAATGTAGAATAGATCACCGATACATATCTCTCATCAGATACATCTATCAACATGCTACAGCCTGTGTAAGACTTAATGAAGATACTGGGACTTTTCGTATTGAAAGAGGCGTTCGGCAAGGAGACAACATGTCTCCTAAATTATTTACAACTTTGCTAGAATACGCTTGTAAAAGAATAGATTGGAACGAAAAGGGCATCAATGTAGATGGAAAATTTTTAAATAACCTTAAATTTGCAGATGATATCGTTCTTATTGCAGACAGCTTTGATCAGGCACAGATAATGCTCCAAGAACTCCATACTGCCCCAAAAAGAGTTGGTCTTAAAATAAATTTTTCAAAAACACAATTTATGACAAATTTAGTCCACAACAAAAACATTTCAGTAGAAGACAAAGATATTGAGCCAGTTGACTCCTATAAATACTTAGGCCATGAGATCAGAATAAGTCGAGACAACCAAACAATCGAGCTGAAAAGAAGAATAAACCTCGCTTGGGCTGCATTTGGAAGGATGAAGGATATTTTTAGGTCTAAGATTCCAATGTGTCTGAAAAGAAAAGTATTTAATCAATGTATTTTGCCAGTGATGACCTACGGCGCAGAAACCCTAACGCTCACAAGAACAACAGTGAGTAAACTACAAGTTGCGGAAAGAGCAATGGAGAGAATTATGTTAGGGATTTCTCTACGTGATAGAATACCCAATGCTACTATACGCAAAAGATCAGGAGTAGCAGACGTTATTGAAAGGATAACAACACTAAAGTGGAACTGGGCAGGTCATGTAGCAAGATCAGTTGATGACCGGTGGAAAAAAAGAATTTTGGAATGGAGACCCCGAATACAAGCTTACAGAAATAGAGGTCGACCCCCAACGAGATGGACAGATGACATAAAAAGAGTGACTACAAATTGGATTCAGATGGCGCAAAATCGGACTAAGTGGAAAAGCATGCGAGAGTCCTCTGTTCAGCAGTGGACGTTAGAGGCTAGTTGATGATGATGATGATGTTTATTTAACCGAGTAATGTAATTAACCATTTAAAATACATATTTTTTTGCAACATTTTACTTTCCCTTTTTATTATTAGTAGAAAAGGTTATGAAATGATGGATAACTTAAATATTTATATATTCTAGTTATAAATAGTATCTTTTAACAATACATTTTACAAAAATATTTTTTTTTGTTTGAAAATCAAATCTATACGTGTTAATTTTCCTTCAGACATGCTTATTATTTGTCTAGTTATATTTTCCTGCCTCAAAAACATTACAAATATATTTTAAATAAACTTATTGTTAAAAACTTTATATAAATGTAATTGTATGACATTGTATTATGTTGATTGTCACAATTATTTTCGAAAGAAAATGCAAAAAAGTATTTTTGAAGTGTGTATATTTTAGGCAATTCCTAGCTGAGCGCTTTCGGCTTTACAAAGCCATCATCAGAGCTATGGTCAATTGGATATCCACTACCACACTGTAGATTAACAATCAAAAGACTGATATTTTTTGTACACACTTATGACAAGTCGAAAGAAAATGCAAAAAAGTATTTTTGAGGTGTGTATATTTTAGGCAATTTCTAGCTGAGCGCTTTCGGCTTTACAAAGCCGAATGACCATATATATACATATAATATTGACCATAGCTCTGATGATGGCTTTGTAAAGCCGAAAGCGCTCAGCTAGGAATTGCCTAAAATATACACACTTCAAAAATACTTTTTTGCATTTTCTTTCGACTTGTCATAAGTGTGTACAAAAAAATATCAGTCTTTTGACAATTATTTTCGACTATTCGTTATCACCAAGATAGAGCGTAAGGGAAATGATCCTGGATCGGTATATTATTGGATACTAGAGCTGCTAAATTAACCGAACGATTACCGGTATAAGTAATCCCCCACCTGTTGGTCAACAGCTAAGGGTGGAAGAACCGACACGTGGTAGGGCACTTCATTGCCCTGGAGCATAGAAATTAACTCCGAAGGCGGAAGAACTAAATTAGTCAACGGCATTGAGATGTGGAAAGCCAGGGGATGACTACCACATTAAAGATCCGTAAGGATATCCTTAGTAAAAATCATCATGGACCCACTAATGGATAATTTACTTAATGATCATGGAGCTCGGAATCCAAGATCCGGCAGGGGAGGACAATCAGATTTAGACGACAGGGCCTCTCAGGTCGTCAACAAGGTAAATCCCTGTCAAGCAAATAACTCTATAGCCTTGAAAATCGGAACATGGAAACGTAAGAAGTTTATACCAATCAGGCAAACTGGATAATGCTGTATCGGAAATGTGCAGAATGAAAATTAATATACTGGGCCTTAGCGATATACAATGGCCTGAATCAGGAAAATGTAAGACCAGAAATGGAACGATGTATTATTCTGGAAACAACGATTCCAAGCACAAACGGGGAGTTGGCATATAGTTGATAATAATTCTCATAAAGCTGTCTGTAACTTTGTTCCCTACTCTGATCGAGTATTAATGCTGTCTCTAAACTCTCATTTAAAACGTAAAATAAATATAATCCAAGTATATGCACCCACTGCAGACAAGGATGAAGACACCATAGAGGCCTTCTATGAACAAATCGACAATGTGTTAAGACTAACTAAAAGACAAGATATAAATAATATAATGGGCGATTTGAACGCTAAAGTTGGCCAAGGAGAAGTGGAGAATTGCGTGGGACGATATGGACTCGGGGAAAGGAATGAACGTGGCGATAGGCTTGTCGATTTCTGTGTCAATGAGGAACTCATAATTACAAATACCTTGTTCAAACTTCCTAAACGTAGACTATATACATGGAGGTCACCAGCTGACAATAACAACAAAATAGTCAGAAATCAAATAGATTATATTATCGTCAACAGAAGATATAGAAATTCTATAATATCATCTAAAACTTATCCAGGAGCGGACATATCCTCCGACCACAACCCGGTTGTTTTGTCGATGAGAGTGAAACTAAAGAAGGTCAACAGCCCTAGCACCAAGAGAATCATAGATACAAGACGTCTCAAACAAGACAACACATATGTGGAAACCAAATTTAAAATAAACGGGAGCTTAAGGAAAGTCAAAGAAGATAATGCAGATAATCTAACTATTGACCAAAAATGGGGAAAAATTCAACATGCCCTTGTGTCAGTTGGAAAAGAAACCCTCAAACCACTTAAAGAAAAAACAAAACCTTGGATGACAGTAGAAATTCTTGAACTCATGGAAGAACGAAGAAAACATAAAGCAAAAGACCTGAATAAATACAAAGAAATTCAGAGAAACATCAGAAAGAAAATTCGAGAGGCAAAAGAGAGGTGGCTCTCCGATAGATGCAAGGAAATAGAAGATCTGGATAAAAAGTACGATAGCTTTAATTTACACAAAAAATCAAAGAAATGACAGGTTCTAGAAAGCGTACAAAAACGAATATCCTTAAAAATGATAAAGGGGATATTATTACTGATATGAAGGAGAGATTATGTCACTGGACCAATTACATTAAACAACTATTTAATGATGAAAGAGAAGAACTGTCATTAGAAATCACCGAGGATACTGGACCACCAATATTAAGAGAAGAAGTCATCTATGCCATCAAAAACACAAAAGAGGGTAAAGCTACTGGACCAGATGAGGTGCCCATCGAATTATTAAAACTCATCGATGAAGATGTTATTGATGTAATGGTTGAACTCTTTAATCTAATATATCAGACTGCCACAATCCCCAGAAAATGGCTGCAATCAACCTTTGTAGCAATTCCCAAAAAACCAAGTTCAACAACTTGCTCAGACCACAGAACAATAGCTTTAATGAGTCACACACTTAAAACATTTTTAAAAATAATTCACAGTAGAATTGTTAAAACTCTTGAATATGAGATTAGTGACACACAATTTGGCTTTAGAAATGGTATGAGTACAAGAGATGCTTTGTTCGGCTTGAATGTGCTGGCTCAGAGATGCATGGACATGAATCAGGATATGTACTTATGTTTTGTAGACTTTGAAAAGGCATTTGATAAAGTTCAACATAAAAAGCTTGTAGATATATTAAATAGCAAAAATATTGACAGTCGTGATCTGAAAATTATATCTAATTTATATTGGAATCAAACTGCCAAGGTAAGAGTTGACAGCCAGTACACCGAAAATATCAAAATACAGAGAGGAGTCCGCCAGGGTTGCGTGCTGTCCCCACTACTTTTCAATGCCTACAGTGAAGCGGTATTTCAAGAAGCCCTCTCAGACTCAATAGAAGGTATATCTATCAATGGAGAAGTTTTGAATAACTTACGCTTTGCAGACGATACAGTAATAATTGCGGATAACAACAATGATTTACAGAACCTAATGCACCGCCTTAATGAATGCTGTCATGAGTACGGACTGAAGATAAATTTAAAGAAAACTAAATGCATGATCATGACTAAATCTGCACATGCAAATATCCAATTGACTATTGAAGATACTGCAATTGAGAATATTAATAACTATAAATATTTAGGAACATGGATAACATCAGATGTAGACCAAAACAAAGAAATTAAAACACGTATTGAAATAGCACGTACATCATTTATTAAACTTAAAAAGTTTCTTTGTTGTCGGGATATAAGGTTAGAACTACGCCTGAGAATGCTTCGATGTTACGTGTTCTCTACTCTTCTTTATGGTCTGGAAGCTTGGACACTCAAACAAGTTCATCTGAATAAGCTGGCCGCCTTTGAATTTTGGTGGTACAGAAGAATCCTACGAATATCATGGATTCAAAGAATGTCAAACATGGAAGTAACTAGAAGGATAGGAAATGAGGCGGAAATAATATTAACTAATAAAAGACGAAAACTTAAGTACTTGGGACATGTGATGAGAGGGCAAAAATATGCATTATTACAACTTATTATGCAGGGCAAAATCCGAGGAAAGCGAAATGTGGGAAGACGAAGAATATCCTGGCTTAAGAACTTAAGGGAATGGTTTGATTGCAGTAGTGCAGAACTTTTTAGAGCGGCAGTCAACAGAGTCCGCATAGCCATGATGATTTCCAACCTTCGATAGAAGATGGAACTTAAAGAAGAAGAATTCGTTATCAACATTAGTCCTCAATGTCTATGCTTCCGCTATTTTCACCAGCATAAAAATTGCATGAAAATGCTTTGGCAATTTTCAACATCGGAGATTTTTGCAACTGCAAGTAATTCTTTTACACCCAGTTTTGCATGAACCGACTAATTTGTTTCAGTAGCGAAAAAAAGGTCTAATGAAAATCTTGGCGCTAACTGACTATTTGATGGTCATTACTTGTTTGAATCAAATGTAGCCATAATAATTGTAGTTGATAATAAGTTCTGTCAGTACGTTGCCTAACAGCTCCTTCCGTGGGTGGCAAGTTATGTAATTTTCATTTTTGTTTTAATGTTAATCTTTGGAATTGTATATAACGTCTCTTCTTTATGTGCCGTCTTCTACCGAAGGTTGGCGACCATCATACGATAGGTTTCTCTGTTTTGTGCCGCATGAATTATGTTCGCAGCTTCTGGTATTTGAAACCATTCTCTCAAGTTTCTTAGCCAGGATTTCTTCTTTCTGCCCAAACCTCTTCTACCTTCAATCTTGCCTTCCACGATAAGCTGTAGCAGACTGTACTTATCATTACGGAACACATGGCCCAGGTATGACGCTTTCCTCCTTTTAACAGTTGTTAACAATTCCACCTCTTTACCCATTCGTCTTAATACCTCTGTGTTGGTCACTCTGTCTGTCCAAGGTATTCTCAGTATGCGTCGATACAGCCACATTTCTAGAGCCGCTAACTTCTTTATAGTTGCTGCTGTTAACGTCCACCCTTCTACGTCGTAAAGTAGCGTAGAGAGTACGTAGCATTTCGTGGCGCGCCATCGGAGGTTAATGCTTAGGTTGCGGTTGCTTAAGAGCTTTCTCATTTTGATGATAATATGTATATGATAATATGATGATGTTTGTATATAACGTAAGTCGTGTAATTTGCTTAAATATCAGGTTGTATGTTTTTTTTTTTCATAAAATAGATTGATGCATTTTTTTTAAATCATCTTATAGTAAAAACTTATCTTAAAATAAAGTAAAATTTTATCTTTGCCTTGATGAGAGGCTGATGTCTTATGACACCCAGCGAAAATATGACAATATGACAAATTCCTACAAAATAGCTTCTTGTTTAAAACTACTATAATTATAATATTCTAAATAATGTCTCTGTTAAACAACTGTAGATTTTTGTATAAAAAAAATGTAGCTTATTTTACTATTTGACTCTTGTTTTTGGTAAACAATTGGTAAAATAATAGGATTTTTAAAAGTAGTACTTACTATTAAACGATCTGATTAAAAGGATTAAGATCTGATTAAATGTCTGCTCCAAGTTAAGTAGTAATTCATTTAAAGAAATTTTTGAGTTTTTTGACTAATATATATGTAACTTATCAGAAATTACTTTAAATAACAAATATTTCACATTTAAGGGAATGTTTGTTTGGAAAAGTATAATTGTTTCGGAAACAATTTTTTGATATGCAGTGGTTACTAATATTCCAACTACAATTCTGTGGTTATTGTCGTTAGCATCACTATCAGAATAATACAGTGTTCCATTATGTTGGTCACATGTTCCTAATTTGGGCCATCTTTGTTCACAATAAATACAGGGAGATTAACAACGAGTTCAGAAAAATTATAGAGCAAGCAAAAGAAAAATACTTTGAAAAGGAATGCATTGAGATCCAGAATCTTAAAAAAAAATACGATCTTTTTAATCTACAAAGAAAGTTGGATAGCACATGTACACAAGAAATAGCAGGACAAGAAAAAACAATCCCGCTGGTGCTCTTCTGGGTATAAACTGGAGTACTATAACACAGCTGGGCATAATACATCGACGAACTGTTCAATCATTAAAGAGGGGACCTGAAATAGCTCGGGATATTACAAAAGAAGAAATATTACATGAATTAAAAATAATGAAGAGTCGGAAAAGCCATGATCCTGAGATGGTTCCTATCGAAACACTAAAAATTATAAAGAAGCATGTTGATGTCTTAGTGATACTATTTGACCAAATTTGACCAAAGACTGGTTAACTTCAGCCTTTATTTGTCTTACCAAAAGAATATAATAATTCAGTGATGCAAATTGATGTCTAATATGCTAAAGTTGCTACTAAAAGTCATCCATAACCGAATATATCATAAACTGGATGGAGTCATTAATAAAATACAATTATTGTTCCGCAAAAGGCCAAGGAACGCGC
Source organism: Diabrotica balteata (assembly GCA_918026665.1). NCBI lineage: Eukaryota > Metazoa > Arthropoda > Insecta > Coleoptera > Chrysomelidae > Diabrotica > Diabrotica balteata. The sequence continues at coordinate 22,666,887 of OU898279.1, read as the reverse complement.
GAGGATCTTTTTTCACTTAACGTGTTGTTTTAAAGAATATAGACTATAATGACCCCAAGATCATAGCAAATTTACATTATACTATAAGCAGCGAACAAAATACACATTAATAAACAACTGTCAGAGAAAACTAAAATGAGGCGGGACACACGGATGCGTATTATCGCCAATCCTTTTAATGCCTACTCAGAAGAGGTCCTGAAATAAGCCCTTGAGGGTGAAACAGCTGAAATAAAAGTAACTGGAGTTACTACCAAAAAAGTTACGCAGATGGCCATGTCATCATAGCAGAAAATATTGAATATCTTTAGAAACTGGTGACCAGAACTTCACAAATGATTATTACCAGGAAAATCAAGGTAGAAAAGGCTCAGGCAAACTTCAAAAAGATGAGAAGAGCGCTTTGCACAAGATATTTTAAGTTGGAGCTACGAGTTAAGTTGGCGAGGTGCTACGTTTACTTAACATTGTTTTATGGAATGGAAACTTGGTCCTTGGAATACATCAACGAAAAAACTCGAATGATTGCTGTTAGCATATCAGGTAAAGACGCTAATCTTTGATTTTATTATTTTGAGTCGATTTTGCTTTGTTTCTCGTCATAGTGATATTCTACATTATATCTACAATCAGTTTATCCGTTGATTGAATAACCCAAATATGCTTTGGGTTATTCAATCAACGGTTTATCGTAGTCCCAGGTCGTTCGGCTTAAAATTTTGTCGACTGCGTCTTATCTTGTATGAACGAAAGAAATGTAGTCAGTATATTTATAGATATAGATAGATTACCAGTAAATTTATCCAGATGAAATTTTCATAAAAAAGTCTGATAGAAAAACAAGTGCCAAAATCTTTGTGATAAAAGTTTGCTAATTTTATATAATCCTTCCAGGGAATGTTTTATGTTCACTAACATAAAAACTACACCACTGGATTTGCTATAGGATATTTTCCACGAATTATAATATGTTAAATTATATAATATAATAACACGAATTATTTATTAAAATTATAAGCCATAACACGACCTCCGTTTCGAATTGCTTAAATATACGATAACTTATAACTTTTGATATACTGATCGATACTGAAACAACCTCAATCTAAAATTAAAAATTATGATAAAATAATTATGTATATAATACAATATAAAGTTCAAAAGGAAATATTAGTTATGGATGCAATGGCATAGAAGAAAGGGGAGCTGTAGGAAAGAAATGAGTAAATCCAATACACGAAAAGAGAAAAAACATAGAAGGAATAAAAATAAGCAATGATAATAAAAAAATTCAGAACTCAATAAAAGAAGACTAAATGAAAAGGGTGATATCAAGTGATATCACCCTTGAAGGAATATCACTTGAACGTATATACATTGGCTTCGTTGATTATGAAAAGGCATTCGACTACATAGAACTTTGGGCAATAGAGAGCTATGAACAACTAATGTCAATCAACGAAGGAGTTCACCAGGGAGATGTTATCTCACCAAAGCAATTCCCACTTGGACTAGAAGACGTGTTCAAAGATATTAACTGGGTAGATAAGGGAATAATATTAATGGAAGAAAACTGAGTCATTTGCTACAAGTCTACAATTGCGACAACATATTCGCTACAAGTTTCTAAGAACTACAGACCATGATGACGCAACTATTTCAAGCTTCGGAAAAATTAGGTCTTATGAAGAACTTGGAAAAACAAAAATAATAACAAATACACCGAACATTAGAGATATAACGTTGAACGACATAAATTTAGAAACAGTAAGCGAATACATCTACCTGGGACAGATAATGAAAGTTAACAAAGAAAATCAAACTGCCGAAATTACCAGAGGAATAAGGTTAGCGTAAAAAATTAAAACCATGAAAACCATGAATTTGAAAACCAGAATTTACGATCAGTGTATCCTCCCTATACTCACGTATAGTTTACATACGTGGACACTCACCAAGTCTAATATGGATAAAATAGTTAAGGCACAAAGAGCGATGGAAATATCAATGCTCGAGGTGAGATTTATAGACAACAAATGGATTAGAAGTAAAACCAAAGTAAAAGACGCAGGAGAACATGCTGCCAAATTAAAATGGAGCTTCGCAGGACACAGTGCTCGATTGAAGGATAAAATATGGAAACATATGGAAAAATATGGACACGAAATACAACAATGGAGAGCATGGTTAGGAAATAGATGCAGAGGAAGACCAAAAATGAGATAGGCTGATGACATTAAGAAAATCAGAGGACACAACTGGAAGCAAGTGGCGTAAAATAGAAAACACTGGATTGATTTGGGGGAGACCTATGTCCCAATGAAAAGGGATGGGAGATAAAGAACTAAGAATATTATATTCCTTACCTTAAGATGAGATCGAAACTGCTTACCTGAAATTATAAAAAATATTATTAGGAAGAGTCAAAAAACGTATAAAATGTTTAAAAAGCGTATAAATAATTTACTGGGGTTATAAAGGATTTTTTGTTTGTGTATGTTCGGATAAATAAAATATTTATTCCTTGATTCAACGATGTAGGGTGTGATATTGAGATGGTGTCAAGAACGTGTGCAGTGGTATCAGATATATATGTAGTTGATTTATGTATAGTGACAAGTATAGATTTGGCTTATCGGATATTTGTTTACAATTAAGATTGAATAAACGTAGCATTTGCATTTTCCTATATATTGAAATTCCCTAATATATATTCAATTAACGAAGAATGATTTCATGTTTGTCTGTTCCTGTAATACAAGTTAAAACCCAAAAGTGTTTTCACTCATTTTATTTGCATCGCTTTATGTTAATGTAAACCATTTTATAGTTTGTTTATATTTAACAGATGCGTATTTTGTCGGTATTCTTTGACAAAGCCTCTTTTAGGATATTTTGCGTTTTCTTACTCGTTGTTTTATTTATGCCAAGTTTTTGCCGAGAAGATAATTACGAGATTCTTGCTAAAGTCGCTGTCAGAGGCAGTTGATTTTGGCGTGAGCCCAAATTTTTCTTCAAATTTGTAATATCTTCGCTTTTCGTTTTTTTTTTATGGAAAATGAGTAGCAGTGTGAAGTTAATAGTTACAGTTTAAAGTTTTAAGTGAAGATTGGAAGAATCGTCGTTTCCATCTTCGTTTTGTTTCTCCCTGGTTGTCATCCCAGGCACCAAACAAACCCCGAGTGCCGTTCGCACAAGTATCGTTTATTTTGCTTGCCCTATCTCCACCCCTAATTTTCTACCTCTTATAGTAATATCCTCTGTGGTAGGCAAAATATATTCGTTACAAACTTTCTGGAGAAACTATCTAAGACCTACCATTTTTTGGCCTTATGAAGTTCTCTTTTAATTTTCATAAGAGCTATTGCGATAATTCTACAAAAATGTTTATTTTCTATCCTGGGCATTTGTTTATGACTACATTAAAAATATTTGAAATCCTTCAGTAATTTCGCATTTTTTTTGTCCCCCTAGATTATTTTGATGTGTGGATATTGATGCAAATGTGATTGTGTAAAATGTACACGAGCAAAACCCAGCAAAACCTGATATTGTAGTGTCAGTATAGTGTGTACATAATCGGAAAGTGCTACTAACTATTACTATGATAATCATTAACATCTGATTCCGAATAGTCATTCAAACAAGATGAAAAAATGTCAAAAAACTAAGTAGTCACATATTTTTGTATAATAACTGTATATTTTATCTTTAAACAGCTTTTTTAAACAACGTATATATTATTACGGGTTAAAATCCACGTCCGCGTATATAATTAAGAATAATTATTATTACTAAGCATTTTCTTAATAGAGTGCCCTTATTTCAAGATAATCATTGTACTCACATAAATTTTACTCTCGAATAAGCCGGTTTATTCGAGAAGGGTGTTAAAAATAAATACACACCGAAATTTTATGGTTTCTGAAAGCATTCCTATTTTATGAGGGTTTGTTAGAATACCACGAAGACCACTGTGGTGTAATAAAACATCTACAATAAAGATGCCTCTATTTTGGTAGATAGATGGTTTATACGGCATCAATACGGCATGGCATGTTGGAATAAATTTTATAATTTTGTTTGTAAATATGTTGGTTTATCAAATCGTGAAACACAAAGCACTGGGATTTTTGATTTTTTCTAAATGTAATTTGCTTATATTTCTCTTTAAAATTTAAATATGACGTAAAATTGGTACTTTCACAAAATAATTAAAAACAAACAAGCTTTACTTTATGTACCCTAATTCAAGAGACAAAAGCAATCAATGATTGTAGCAAAAGTCATGCAAGCATTCTAACCAAGAATTAAAAAAATACCCTATCTATACCTGTCTCGCGTCCCTTAAAAAAATGCAAGAAACATGTCTTTTTCATCTTTTTTTAGTATCCTCCAGTAGTAGTCGTCCAAATGAGACGAGAAATGTTAACGTGGTACTCCTCGAATTTTCTTCATGATGAGGATCTTTGCATCTAACCAGGTGTGACCGCTCAATCCTCTGTGTGTGCGCTCCTGGCACCTGTTATACCAACTTCTCGGCACTTATTATACCAATCGATTACCGTATCAGCTGACTTTCCCGTTAGATGAACTGTCGTGTTCAAAGGAATATCTTCCACAAAGAAAAACACTGTTTCCAAAATGTTGCATAGAGAGAGCTTCGAATTAATCCTGTTATTGAGATCTATGTAATGAAAAATTCATCATCCTGACGGATGATGAATTTTTCATTACATAGATCACACACTACACTCTTATTTGGAGATATAAAATAATCTTTAAACTCATCAAGAATTTTTAGAGCGGTAATTTATTGTTTTTAGTAATACCAATACTAAGCTGCAGTAAATTTAAAAATATAATATAGCCACTAAGTCAAAAGCCATCATAATTTCTTTTTGGTCCACAGACAATTTAGTGCCACCATCACCAACAGCCTCCATCCATTTTCTTTCAATTCAAAATATAATCATTGAGAATGGCCACTAAAAATTTAACAACTCAAACAAGAAACAAAAATCGTAAAATGTAAACAAAACAAACATTTAACCAGCGTGCAGCCAATAAACAAGACGGCCAACCCAAATTCTGAGCAGTGTCAAAATGATAAAGTAAATGTCCCCACTTTTAACTAAAATCGAAATGAATGAGAATCGCTAGCGATTGCGACTGTCATGGCGTAGTCGCTTTTAAATTTCGACATCGAAATGAAATAGAATCAGGGCCCTGGGCTTGAGCCATTGAGCTATTGGGCTTACATTTGGGAACCAGATTATGTTATTTCAAAAAGATTGGTTGGAGAGTGTTGATGGGTAATTTTTTTTGAACCTATTCTCTATCCTTCCATTGTGGGATATAAGTCTCCCCCAGTTCTCTCCATCTTTCTCTATATTGAGCTGTTCTCTGCCATGTGGAACCTCCTTGTTTCCTGATGTCATCTTTTCACCTCAGCTGTGGTCTGCCTGTTGATCTCTTTGCATTGTATGGACGCCACTTTCCGATGGCATTGTTCCATCGTCCGTCTAGGAGACGTTCATTGTATCCAGCCCATTTCCATTTCAGTTTTGCTGCTTGTTCTATCGCGTCTACTGTCTTTGTTCTGGTTCTGATCCACTGGTTACGTTTTCTATCTTTAAGTGATACACCCAACATTTGTCTCTCCATCGCTCTTTGTACCTTTCTTATCCTATCCAAATTGGCCTGTGTAAATGTCCATGTCTGTGCTCCGTAGGTGAGCACCGGTATTATACAGGAGTTATATACCTTGCTTCGTAAGTATAGAGGGATTGTTTGATTTTTTAGAACGTAAGAAAGTTTGCCGAACGCTGCCCATCCCATTCTTACTCGTCTCGATATTTCAGCTGTTTGATTTTCTCTGCTAGCTCTGATTGCTTGTCCTAGATAGATATACTCACTCATTTACCTGTTCTATTTTTTCTGTTTGTATTTTTATTGCCTCTTGGTCTTCCGTGTTTGTCATTACTTTTGTTTTGTTGAAGTTAATTTTTAGGTCTTTTTGCAGTGAACAGTTTAGGTGAAATTATATCGCCTTGTCGGACTCCTCGTTTAACTTTTATATTATCCGTTATTAATTTGTCGTCTAGAATTACGGTCATGGTTGCGTTTTGGTAAATATCATGTATCAATTGTCGGTATCTTGAATCTATTCTACTATTGACCAGAGCTTCTTCAACCGCCCAGTGTTCAATGCTGTCGAAATGTGATGGGTAATATAGGACAGAAATTTGAAGTTTAGGTGGGATAATACTGAGACTTGGGCGCGACTTCCTTAAAGCAAGGAAAGGAGGAAAACTAGGAGCTCGCGTAGACAGGGACGCTATATCTATGAAATAAAATTTTGATATTACATTTCAAAACTTACTTTTGAAAGTTCTTTGGTGTTCCTAATGATTAAACTCATTAATATATCCAAAAACAAATATGAAGAGAATAGAGAGTATAGAAAAATATTCAGAGATCAGTAGCATTATAAGGAAATACCTTAAATCAATTTGCAAATCCCTGAATAAAGTAGTGTAAAAAAATTGGATAAAATGTCAGGTGTTCCACTGCAAATTTCACAATAGACATATTAGAATGCTATATAGAAATGACAAATAATTCATGATGAGTTAAATTATAAAATTATAAACACTTATATAGGAATTTAAGTCAATTTTTTAACCATTAAAGCTTCTATCTTATCCATCTAATTAATAAACTTAAAAGGGGCTATTAGATTATCATTTTCATTTAACAGTTTGTTTTCCATTCAAAATTATAACGTTAGTAAACAATATGTCTTCATTATAATATAAATTATAGCAGAAAAGCTGTCACTACTCTCACTGCCTTTATTTATTTATGTAAATTAGAGCCATTGTTAGTTGGAATGAAGATGAAAAACTATCAAGGCTTCAAAAACTGTATAATTATCTTAATTGTTTATCTTAATGTACCCGCTTTTATGTTAGTGGTGGTATTATTGTTGACTGGCGTGATAGACACACCAGGCACTGCCTATTTCAATATATTGTCTTGTGCAGTGTAAGTTTTCGAGTTTATGTTTAAAATAACGATTTGAATTGGTTTTGACGGATAACAGACAACGAACAACACTCAGCGCCAGCGTAGAAAATTGTGTTGAGTAAAAATAAGCACTGAAAGTAGGTTTTCAAATATTTGTTTTGTGAAAGATGTTTGACCGCAATGGAAGAGAATAAAGTATATTTTCAGCAAATATTTATTTGATCAAAAACGTGAAGGCCCAACTACACTATTAAATAAATAAAAACTGACATATTCGTGAATATAACTTTACATACTTACGATAAATTTAGAACTTTTTGTTAACAAGGTCTTTGAAAATTGTCAATGGCAAAACTATATCATCAGAAAACTAGTAATTGACAATATGGTAAATCGTTTGTAACATGAAAGTTTAAATCCAGCGTTTTTTAGGCATATTTCAAATGCCTCATATTTAGACTTCGGCATATATGCAAATAAAAATGTAGAAAATATGCGCATAAATATGCACGTGTTTACCCGAAAATATGCAATTATTTTACAAAATATGCATACAAATAAATAAAAAAATCGTAAAATAGTAACAATTTTATTAAAAAAAAAGTGTACATAACTAAATATTTCCTACTATTCATTAAGATTTACATTTATTTTAAGTAACTACATCATTTTTAAGTATGAATAAACTTATTTAGAATTATGGTAACAATAAATGACCAAGTGGTGTTCAAAATTTTCTAACAAAAACTTGTGGCTTCTGTCTGAGTACATATATTTATATATGGAAAAACTTCGTTCAACATCAACTGATGTAACGGGAGCATTTTTCAAACTAACCAAAACATTTGGATCTAAATTAATTGTTTCCGAAATATTTCCAGCTAGAACACTGACTACTTCAGAAAGAATATGGTAACCTTTATTTTTTTCCATAGTAACTTCAAATTTTTTTAAAATTTTTTTTCCAATATTACCTCTAACGTTCCGACAACATGACGCAAATTCTTTTATTAATGCTGTACTTTCGAACAATGACAATTTTGGTGATTCTAACTGAGTAATTGTTTTTTGAATAAAACTAAAATTAGATTTTATAAATGAAAGTTCTTGATGAAACAAGTTACACTGAAAAGTTTGTTTAGAATCCAAAAGAGATTGGGAACTTTCATCTGTTAACGTATCAACTATGTTCTTTATTTTAACAAAATGATCTGCATAAAAATTAGCTGCTTCTAACCATGTTCCCCATCGCGTTAAAATAGGTTGTGGTGGAAGAGGAATGTTAGGTAGCATTTCTTTATAAAGTTGAATTCTTATACGAGATTTAAGAAATAATACTTTTTTGATACTGGATATCGTGGTATTTACAAGAGGAAACTTTTTTCGTATTTCCTCTGCAACTCTGTTTAATCCATGCGCTACACAAGTAACATGTATTAAATCTGGGAAAAATATTTTTAAATTTTGTCCTGCTTTCACCATATAAGGAGCAGCATCCGATAAAATAAGCAGTAATTTATTAGAAGGAATAGTTGTCGGAAGAAAAAAAGTTGCTAATGTTTCTTGTATAAAACGCGAAATTGTTAAAGCATTTGTTTTCTCAAGTTGCTGACATGAAATAAGATGAGATAATATACTTTCCTGAGGAATCAGTGGTTTCGTCTACAGATATGTAAAAATAATTATCTGCAATTTCTTCCTTAATATTAATTAACACCGACGAGTATAGCCCGTTCACATTATTTCTTCTTAGAGACCGATCACTTGGAACATTAAGTTTGCAATATTTTTTTAGAAACGAACTAAAATTTACATTTGCTAATTTTGAAAGCGGTATGTTTGCAGACACTAATGCGCGACACAAGTCTTCATTAAAAGTTTCTTGCTCATCTAATTTTTTTGAAGTAGATTGGAAACATTTAGCCATTGAAGTTTGATGTTTTCCTCCTATTTTTCCTTTTTTTGCAATGTGTGAAGCAGTTCTCACATGTTGGTCTATCTGAAATTTCTTCTCACATGCTATCTATAAATAAAAATAAAAACCTTTATTTTAACCCAACCTTTAAAATATAAAAATATACAAGGTGTTTTTGGTTAATCAAATAACTGGTTTGGAAAAAAAACACTCGCTAAGTGTTTTAAATGCAGTATTAATCCACAAATTAGTTTTTGTTACTAACCATTAGTACATCATATAACTTATTTTAAAATTCAACAAAAGTTTTATTTTGTTAATTCAATTACAATAAAAATAATTGTGTTTTAGAATAGCTGACTTCATAGAAAAAAGTAAAGGTGAAAAATTTTTCTAAATACACACCATTGTATTGTACCATGGACAATTTTTTCTCACTAAAGGAAGCTATTTTTCATTTAAAAACAACCTACGAGTACTAAATTTCAAGTAAATACATTTATTGGTTTTAAAGTTATTGTTGTTATAAACTAAAAGAATTTAATTTTTTTTAATTTTAACACCCTGTATCTCGAAAAGTAAATAAGTTTGACCCCTCATTAACTATATCGTTTTGTTCAATTTTTCGAGAAGTATCTACAGTCAAACGTTGTAAGTGTCATTTGGAAACACCCTGTATGTATGAAATATTAGATATTTAATAAAAAATATTAGAAACTTACAATTTTGCCACAGACTGAACAGTAGAGTTTTCCCATATCCATAGACAGCTCTTTATAAGGTTTAATCCAAGTTGAAGCACTGGTTGTTTTAGGCATTATAAAATCACAATCTTCCTTTTTGTTACGCACAACGAGTGTTTACGCTTTGAATATCAAAACAAAAATGATTTACAAATCTGAGCATCAAATTAGAAATGTTTAGGTACCTAATTCAATAAACTGGGAGATTTTGGAAAATCCCTAAATTAGGAACAAAACTATTAGCCGTTTACCTGCTGTTAAGATACAATAAATTGTAGATAGATTTGGGGATTAGATCATAAAATGCAAATGAGCGAACCCTTAGCGATTATCCAATAACTGAATGCCTCAGCGACCGAGACTTTCTAAGAATGTTGAGGGCTACTTAAATTGATCTTCTTTGAAATTGTAAATGTTTTGTACCTGTAGAGATTACGTACTTAGATCATTTCTTGATTAAAATGACTACAAAATTTTATACAAGAATTGAAATAAATTGGTATGTTTAAAAATTTTCAAATACAGTATAAAAATCTGAACTTTTATGCACTTTATGCAAACTTTTACACAAATATGCCAAAATATGAAATATTTGCATAAAATATGCACAATATGCAAAATATGCATATTTGCCGAAGTCTACTCATATTTTTTGCCAAAACTCAAAGCCGAAATTTCATGCTATAGGTTTTGAAGATTAGGCTCTAATTAGTGTGATGTGAAGGAAAACTCATGGACAAAAATATCGAATATTCTGGAAGTTTCCAATTTTCTTTTGTAGTCAGTAATTCCATAAGAATTTTAAATTACTGATGACACTCATATAGTGGGCTGATATACTCAACTGGTTTGAATTTTTTTACCTTTGTTTTGACGTTTATTCAGCGTTTAGTGTCATTCGTAGATTTTATCATAAAGAACCTTCTTCGCGTAAATGAAAAATCATACTAATTCGGTTATTTTTAGTTTAATTTATTGAGTTTAGTTAAATATTCTTTTGATTTAACTAAGTTTAAAACAAGTATGCCACCAATTCGATAATGCGATGAAACCCAAGTAGCACAGATGGTAATTTTGTACGAGGAAGGATATGAGCAAAAAGATATCGCACGACGTCTCAGGAGAAGTCAATCTAGTTACGAATACTTTAAAAAGGTACCGCGAAACAGGAATTTTTGTACCAAGGCCTACTCAAGGACGCCCAAGGTACACAGCCGCACTGGATGACCGTTTTTTGGTTCTTATTTGTACACTAAATCGTTCATTGACATCGATTCACCTCAGAAATGAGCTATTAAATGTTATACAAGTTAATGTAAGTTCAGAAACAGTTAGACGAAGATTAAAAGAAGCAAACTTAAAGCCCAGACGGCACGCCAAAGTTTCACGTCTTCTCCAAAATCATAAAGCTCGTCGTTTAAAATTTACAAGGGTACGTATTTAGTGGAATATCGGCAACTGGAAAAATATTCTTTTCACTGATGAGACCAGAGTAAGTTGGAAAATGATTCGCCAGCCTCAGTCTCACCCAGACTGAGTTTTGGAAGTTGAGGCATAATTCTTTGGAAAGGTATTAGTTGGGAGGTACGCACCGCACTTGTGGAAGTGATTGGATAGATGATTGGTGGTACTTCCGTTCAAAATATCTTGAAAGGTCATGTTTTGCTATATGTTGGTAACAATGGATATGAAATATTAATTTTAATGCACGATAATGCTCGACCACATGCCGCTGCCATAGTGAGCAATTATCTTGATGAGGTTCAAATTCGAAAATTGGATTGGCCACCGTTTAGCTCGGATTTAAATCCAATAGAGCACATGTGGGATCACCTAAAACGCCGCATACGACAAAGAAATCTCATTCTAAATACGATAGAGCAGCTTCGGCTTGCTGCACGGGATAAATGGAATGCAATTTCCCAAGGATATGTCTAAGATTTACTTGCAAGCACACCGAGAAGGATGCAAGCAGTAATAAGAGCTAGAAGGGAAAATACTGTTTACAGATCATGCATTTCTTGTAGTTATAAAGACTTAATATTGTTCTGAAGCTATTTGCTTGTGGCATTTTAAATTAATTACTATTTAACTGGGAATAAGCCACAATTAAAGGTAAAAATACATTTATTGACGTTTCAATTTCGACTTCGGAAATTGTTCTTAAAATACAAACAGTAAATTAAACAAATTTTGTTTTTGTTACTTGGTGAAAAATTCTTCTAATAATTTAATTTTATCTGACTCATTTATATTGACAATTCAGGCATAGGTACACTATGCATTTTAAAGTAGACGACTTTAAAATGATATTGCCAATATTGTTGAGTTGCGCTCCTGGGACGACTTTACTTAAGATAGTTCATTCGATTACATGAAATCAATTTTAACTTGAGAATATCCGTCAGAAAAAATCATAGCATGTAATTCGTCTTTAAAAAGAAAAACACATGACATGATGACAGTAAAATTCTCCTGTTAGTGATTCCATAGTAAATTAGGAGGGAAAAAAACAGGAAAAAAACCTCAAAATACTATCCCGACATGGTAAGTATTTGGTCGTGCATTTAGTTTACCTTTAATAAACACCAAACTCTGATTTTATATGTTTCGTTATTTAAAAAAAAAAACATTAATGATGTCTCCTTTATATGTTACTGACTTACTAATACTGGTATTTTCTTATTAATAACTTCCTCTTTTAATATTGGTAACCAGATCCTACTACATTCTGCCGAGGAATTTGCGACACAATTGATCTCATTTAGCATAATTAGAGCCGCTTCTTTGATTTTTCTTTTTTTACCATCCTTTTCTTTTAGGACTACATTTGAATTATTCTATTGAACCCTATGTTCATTATCCCATGCGTGTTTACATATTTGAGATCTATCAAATTCTCTATTTTTAATATAAGATTGATGTTCACTTATTCTAACATTTAATGGCCTTGATGTTTCACCTAAATAAAACTGATCGCATTCACAAGGTATTTTATAAATGCAATTCTATGTCCTTTCTTGTTCATTGTTAGGTTTGGTTTTGGACAAAATAGATCTCAACGTGTTTGTTGTTTTGAATGTTGTTGAAATGTTGAATTTATTGCCTATCCTTTTAAGTTTTTCTGATAATCCTTTTATGTACTGTTATTTTCCTCGTATTATTCCTTGTGTATGCTGTAGGATCTCGTTCTAAAAAATATAAATGTGATTTCCATAACAATATGTTGCTGATTTATTAAAACGGTTATTGTCATTGGTTTAATATAAACCTCAACAATATATACATCCATCTGCGGCATCTCCTCCATACCATCCATCTCTGAGGTATTGTCCTCAGCATCTACATCATCAGTTTCTATGTAGTCTATAAAATTGTTTCCTAAAGTTCCTAAACTTACACATTTTTCAATCATGATCTGGCTTATTACAATAAAAACACAAATTATTTCTTTTACTACTTAAAGATATCCTACCAGTCTTAGTTTTATCTGATGAACTTGGTTGTCTTACTTGAATTTTCTTATTACCTTCCCTTTTGGCTTTATTATGTCTACTCCTCTGGATTCTCTCAAAGCTGCTTCTTTTGTCAGTCCTATTTCGAAAAGATCTTTTAAATTCCCATGGGGATCTTCTTCACATAAACGGTCTAATATTGGGCCTGGTTTTATTTTAACTACAAATTTTTCTTTTACTCTATACAATAACATCACTAATTTCTCATTGAGTTGCCATATCTTTAAATTTTATATACCATTATTTATAGTTTCTTCTTCCCCTTTATTTAACGGTATTGACTTTAAATTCAGTACTTACATATAAGTCCTAACTCTTTTTAGAATTTTTTAGAAACAAAGTTGTATAATGTATTTCTTTTTTTTTTTTTGTTATATTTTGTTTATTATAAAATGCACTAAAAATATTCAAGTTTCCTGGTTATTTACGTTTAGTATAAAAAAGTCAAAAGAATAATTAAAAAAACTTATAATATACATATTATGCATTTTGTATGCATTATATCCGACATAATTACTACTCCGAAAATTTAAGTCATGTATCTCTTTACAGGCAAACAAAATACACATATAAAAGGTAACAACATTCATTATTTCGAAGTACATTGAAACACAAAACCGATTTCACTCACAAACTTCAAGGGTACCCGATGAATTTCAGAGTTTATTACAGAAACCCATTATATAACCTTGGATTTTATTCATATTAGGGAGAGTAAAAATAGGGTTAAATCTGCAAGCCATTCTCAAGTGTCTGAGAGTTCCGAGCTTTCACAATATTTCTCTACCGTTCTCCCATTTTATTCTTACGCACTTCTTTCGCTCCAGTGCCATTCACGAATACAGTTCTGCATTATTGCTCTCAATTGTTAGATTTCAAACCATCAATTGTAGAACTAAACCTTTCAACATCAGTATTATATGATACGCATTATCGACAGTTCAAAAATCTGATGGATTCGTTCTGTCAGTGTTCACTAATGCAAAAATTATTTCTTGTAATGTAAACTAGCTTTTAAAAAAACCCAACTCTAGGAAAGGTCGTCCAATTTTATTGACATGTTTTCTGTTTTTCTTTTTTGACTTTTTTAGTAAGGAATTGTAACACATATAAAAAAAATGTCATGTGTACACTGTTTTGCATAATACTGTTTTATTAAGAAAGTGTCATTTTATAATTTTCCTTTAGTTCGAAGTGGTATTGTGAAGCAATTGTAACTCATTTGTGAAAAAAGTATTTTTTTATATGTAGTATGAACATAATTATAAACATAACAAAGCTTAAATATATAATTTAAAAATATCTTTATCTAAGCGAGGTTGTCGTCAATGTCTGGTCTGGTCTGGGTTTCTCCAGAGAACTTCTTCATCCCTGCGTAAGCCACCCTCTCTCGATGGAACGCGTTCGGTACGATCGGGGCAGATCGTGACGCCGGCGCACAATTAGTAGGTTTTAAACTATAATGTGCGCGAGCAGGTCCGTACCACAGACCACTAATAACTAGACGTTTCACGTAGGTAGCTCAAGGTCAAATTAAACTTAATGTCATTTGTAGTACCGATACTAATCTTCAGATGTCGCTTTACTCTATCTCTACTTTTACTTAGGTTTAGAACACAACTAAGAAAAGAATTATAATTATAACTGTCAATCGCCAATTGTCATATTAGCGTCTATATTTTGATTTTGTTAGTGTTAGTTTGTAAATTACAAAACAAATCACCTACCTCAGTGATCTACGTTTTAAATGTTCCTGGCGGTGTTCAAATAGTATTTTGCAGATTAATAATAATCAGCTAAATATGGTTTTTCACAATAAATGTTGTATCCTACAATGTACTAATTCGTCATTAATTAGACATACCTTTCCAAACCCACGATGAAGACATTACCCGATTTAGGAAGTGGCTTAGTGTTATAAATAATCCTAATTTAGATGATGAATGCTAGTACAGTTTATAAAACAAAACGAATCTGCGACAGACACTTTGAAGATAAGTTTGTTTCTTCATGGAGTCATAAATTGTATAAAAATGCAATTCCTAGCTTAAATTTGTATGGTGAGTCCAATAAATATTTGATATTAGAGAACAAATAACTGATTGATGAACTTAAATCTGCAACTTCTTTCCTTGAGTTCCGTAAAAGAACAAAATCCTATCTATTTGAAAGATCATATTATTCAGTAGAAGAGTTTCTTAAGAAATAGTGTTATGTACAAGTAACTAAACAATTTGTATAAATATATATTTGAGTATCACATGCAGAAACTTGTATTAAAATGTATTAGTTTGTAAGGATTTATTATGCACTTTATTTAAATTTTGCAATACATTGTGTATTTTATTATTTTTTATTTTGTGATATTGACGATTTATGTAATTTCAGTAAATTTTAAATTGCTATTTTTCTGACTTATTTGTAAGCTTTTTCCATAAAATTGTACAATTTTCAGTGATAATAGCATATTTTTATTCTATATTAAATTACAAAGTTGTTTTACAAGTATTAAATAAATAAATAAATTACATTTTGTTTTATTTTTCCTAAATTGTATTGTGTATATTTGAAATTAAAAATGTCATGCATTTTTTTTTCAAATATACCAAATTAAATTTAAAAATTTTAAACTTTATTTAAATTTTCCCACCAAAATTAAAATTTGAATTTCCCGCGTAATTTCTCGCTTGAATTAGTTCCGATACTAATCTTATGGAGCGCTGAATTTCATATCCAACTAAAGTATTGTCGTGGAACATCTAGGGAGGTAGGTGATCTGTGGTCCGTACTTAACACAAGCTTTGTAATGATTTTGCAGATTATCTAATTTATTTATAAAGAAAGGTTGCTGCAGTTGTTGAAAACAGGTTATTATCTTTTGTTTTTTTTTGAAGCATGTTCACTCGTCCCGCAAATTCTTCCAAATATTTGCCCCCTTAATTTTTTTTTAGCTACGCCCATGGCTAACAAATCCCCAGAAATGATATACTACGCTTTATAATTGACAAATCGAGGGTAAGTCATGGTTCTCCTACGATCCTTTCTCTTCTCAGAAACAAGGCAATAGCTTGTGTGTTTTGTCTATGCACTAACCCTTCACTTCTAAGGACAGGTATAATTTTCTCGCTTTCCAAAACCTCCAAAAATCAAGGAAGTCGCTTTCACTCGAGTCGGTCCTCAATCCCAAAATATAATTAGGTCTAATTTCGCATTAGCCAAAAGAATCCCCTCTTTAGAGAAAATTTAGGATCTCATACGAATTTCGAAAAGTATTACTTTATTTGTGTAGCATGCCCTATCCGGGCCATTAACAGACAATGGGCCAAAAATAATAAAGAAAAAGCCACGGAGTTTACGAAATACCTGGAGGAAATGTTCCAAACACATACTCAAAACAACAACCCCGATGCAGAAGTTTATATACAATCGTATTTAGAATCTCCGTACCAACTAGAAGCAGCCATTAGAGAAAATCACTGCCAAACAAGTTTTCAACAAAATCCAAACATATCTAAATCCGAAGAAGTCCCAGGGTTCGACTTAATCACTGCAAGAATTCTAAAAGAACTTCCCAAGAAAGGAGTGCAATATTTAACACAGATTTTTAACTATTGTGTGTATTATGAAAAGTTGCACAGATCATTTTAATACCCAAACCAGGCAAACTTGTAGAAGAAGTTAAGTCCTATAGACCTATCAGTCTACTTTCAGTGATATCAAAGGTTTTTGAAAAACTACTACGAGACATATTACAGCCAATCCTCTTACAACAGCAGCTAATACCCAACCACCAGTTTGGATTTAAACAACAGCATGCTACCATTGAGCAAATTTACCGAATCTGCAATTCAATAAACAAAGCCTTAAAAGAGAATAAATACTGTTCTGCAGCCTTTTTTGATATCTCGCAGGTTTTTGATAAAGTCTGGCACACTGGCCTGCTATTCAAAATAAGACAAGTCCTTCCTCTCAACTACTTTCTAATCCTCAAGTCCTATCTTTCCGACCGACATTTCCTTGTAAAAGTATCACTGCACTAACTTTGGACTTTTGGAGTCATTACAATCACATGATTTTTGTACAATTCTTACTGGGACAAGTTTATTTTCTTTCTGTTGAAAAAATATGTTAAAAATATCATCTCCAGCTTAATTTCTAGTTCCAAAGCCAAGTCATTTATGTATATCACAATTTGTATCCTCCACCTAGTTCTTTCATTCTTAGTCCCTTCGAACACCTTTTTTATTATTGTGGTTTAAAAAGATTTTCGGGCATTTGATTCGCCTGAATGGCTTTTCTGTTAGCATCATGTCCAGCACGATTTTGCCCAGAGACCAGCAATGAAACCAAAGCGCAGTATTACCCCACACCCGTTTATATTTTTCTGTATAGACCAGGATACCTACTCTAAGGACTGCTCTATAACCCAATGTATTATTTCCTGTATCCCGCATTGAGAGGGACAAAAAATTTAAAAAAGTTTTTTTTAAATTAAAAACAACAAAACATTGTATTAAACAAAATGTTAGCAATTTTATTATTTATAAAGATACAGGGTGTGAAATCGGACACTGTTTCATAGTAACATTGGTCATATCTCGTAAATACACTCAGTATAAGATTGCATAATCTTGTATTGAGGAATTATTTTATCGAAATTCGTAATAATATACAGGGCATTATATTTAAAATTAGGAAGTTGTAGTATGTATCAAAAACGTATACTAAAAATATTGAGATAAATACAGTAATAAAAAAAAACTATTATAAAAAATAATAGTTTATAATAGGAAATCTAGGGTAAACTTATTGTTAACATGAGTGTCATAGTTCCAAAATACTTATGTTATACTTTAAGCTCAACCTTGAAGATTCAGCATTTTTATATAAACATTATTTGGCCTAGTAAATATGTCGATTTGTAATAGACCAATATGTATAAAACAGTACGGTAAACAGACGAGCAATAGAGGTCAATTAATAATCGTAATTCATTTGTAGACAGTATTCGTAATTTGCGTGCAATGCTGAACGTGAGCCTTCGAGACCACATAACAAACCAACAAATCAGACGAAGATCAGGAGTTCAAGACGTCATCGAAAGAACCACGACGCTTAAGTGGAACTGGGCAGGGCACTTAGCCAGAACACAAGATGGACGGTGGACAAGACGTATTATGGAATGGAGGCCCAGAAATTATAAAAGAAGCCGAGGACGACCACCGACTAGATGGACCGATGACATTAAACGTGTAGCGGGAAACTGGCTACAAGTGGCCCAGTGTAGAGAACACTGGAAAGAATTGAGGGAGGCCTATGTCCAGCAGTGGACGTGATTGGCTGATTGATGATGATTCGTAATTTAAGATGTAAACACGTAATTAATTAATATGTTAAATAAGTAATCTGTGTGTAAATAATAATTAATAAATACGATACATCACACATTTAGTATATTTAATTTCATCATCATAAAAAATATCAATCCATTTACTCATTAGTATGAAGGTGATGATGAAGATGAATAGATATCTTTTCACGTATATTACAAAGTTTTAGTCAACTTGCAGTATAATCCGAAGTGGTAGAAGGCTCTAAATATTTTAAAATAATTGGCATATACCAAAAACCCCCTAAAGTTTCCCTAAAACGGTTAATTAGAACTCCCAAAGAATCAACCCGTATATATATATATATATATATATATATATATATATATATATATATATATATATATATATATAATATATGTATATATATATATACATATATATATATATATATATATATATATATATATATATATATAATATATGTATATATATATATATATACATATATATATATATATATATATATATATATATATAATATATATATATATATATACATATATATATATATATATATATATATATATATATATATATATATATATATAACTAGAAATTAATATTCTGAGATCATCTAAACTTACATAATTAATATCCTGTCTTAAATTTAAACATATTATCTTTAACTAGCATATATGAATTGAAATAAAAAGTTTTATCCACAGTAAAGCCGCAGAAGCTTAAAACTTAATTTATTCTTTTTAAAGTTCCGGAAGTCCAAATCGAGACTACCTCCTTTATTGAGAAAGTTAAATTAAACTTAAAAGAATATCCTTAAATGACAATCTTAAAAGTCAACGAACTCAATTTTAAATGATCTCAAACTTCTTATTAATAAAAGATTATTTTTAATAAATTCTTAATATCAAATGGAAATTTAAAATCTTGCAAGATTTGCATTTATATCAGAAATCCATCAATTTGTTCGAGGAAATCATCTTTTCGATGTTTTGTAAGTTTCTAGTTATTTCCTTTTCGCAAATGCGTTCTTAATGACTAGTAAATTAGTGCCGAGGAAACCAGCGAAATTGAAACTAAGGAAAAAGTAATTACCTACAGACAGGCATTTTACTGGTGGAATATGATTTATACAAGCGTTTTTTGTCTAGTATTTACTTAATATTGTTTTAAAGCTATTTTGTTGTGCCATATTATTTTTATAACTTCAATTGTGTGATTAAAGCAATTTTAATGACGTGTCGACTTCCAGGTCAGCAGCCATACTCAAAATATTTTTTTTGTAAAAGCTTATACGTTAAATTGTATGAAAAACGCACAATAAATGTTCAGTAAATATCAATTCCATCAAAATTCTCATAATTATATTCTCTTTGTGAACACTGCGTATTAAATATATATGTGACAGATTGACATTATTTTTATCCCTTTATTCAAATTGTTTGACTCATATAACCATTTTTATGTATTTATAGACTTTCCCTATTTCTGTTTACCACTTAATGATGAGAATGAAGAGCAACATGAACTCTTACAAGAGTAAGATTAAAATTATTTTCCTTGTTTTGTATTAATCTCTCTAATATGATAACTAAAGAAGCCTTTACTTCTTTTGTATTGATGATATTGTTACGTGATTAATAAAACGAGAGGTTCTAATTTATATAAACTATTTAAAGTTAACAATACGATATTCTCTTATCAACTAACTCACTAAATAAGAACGCCGTATTTATATAACGAATACCTTATTCTAGAATTATCTAAAGTAGTCTACCTCCATTCTCGCTTGTATGGACGCCGCTTCTCCGTACCTCGGTCGGTACATCTGGAGCATTTGTTTATGTGTCATGCTTGCTCTGAGATACAACTTTTATATGGGTTACGTTGAAATTAGCTTGTTCGTTATACTGCTCCAATCTTAGATCTGAGCGTCTCGATCAGCAACTCTATTCGGGATGGCGGAGTCGACACGATTCTCCAGCTCTGCATAAAGCTCTAAGGAAGGAATAAATTCGTACGCCGGTTTCTTGGAAGATCACTTCAAGCATTCTTCTGACAATCTTCCAATTCAGATTTTCTATATTTGGTAAGGCTAAATTCTTCACACGATCTTCTTCATATTAGTTAGAGAACACATATACCCTCGTATCTTTCCTTGTCTGTATACGACTTCCTGATCACCATATACAGCAAAGATCGAGGACTATTTTCTAATTGCAGAACTCTTCCAACTTTAGGCTGCTGACTTTTTAACTCGTCCTAACGAGCGAACTTCTTATTAAATAAGGACGAGATTCCTTTAGTAATCTCGAGGTCTTGGGCAACATAGTGGGCTAGAGAAACGTTTTCCGGAACACTAAAAAGATTCTGTTGAACTTCTATGTTCACGCCGAATCTAGCACCCTTTCTTTCTGCATAATTTAACATAAATTCCTTAAAACTTGGTCGTCGGTCATCTTTAATCTCATTTTTAAGGGTTCCTACTTCTTCTGTTTCATTTGAGCCAGCATAGGGTGCAAGATGATTTATGCGAACATGTTAACATGTTTGGTTTACCTTTTGGCAACGTCTTAATTCGGTATATTACATCATTTATTTTCTTTTTAATTTAAACGGACCTTCCCATAATTTTTTCAGTTTAGGAGAAAAGCCTCGGCAACGTTATGTGTTTTAAAGTCAGACAAGATCACCTACTTCAAAGCTTTTTAATTCTTGCATCGAGAATCATATTGATTTTTTATTCCGTCACTAGCTAACTGGATGTGTTGTCGGGCAAATTCATAAATGTTGTCGATTCTAAACTTCCTATAATTGACATATTCTGCGCTTGCAACATCAGAGAGTCATCAGCCAAACTCTAGGTCACAGGATAAACGAACTTTACGGCCCAACATCAGGCAGGTTAGTGCCTAGCTTGTAGTTCCATTTCATTCACGGATGAGCGGTAGGCCGTTAGGAATAAATGAATGTACTGGTCGCAAATCTCTTTCATATTCGGATACAACTTTGGACAGGTATTTACCCATCTTTCGGTTCATTCTCTCGAACATTCCATCTGATTGAGAATGAAGAGGTGTCGTTCTGGTCTTATTGACACCAATCAATTTGCAAACGTTTTGGAAGAGGGTTGACTTCTTACATCATTTTTTTCATTCACCCAATACAACCATTCTCAAAACTTTTGCAGAGTCTTTGTAATACCAAAGTGTCCACCTGATGCACCGTTATGCAACTGACGCCTCTGGCACTTTAACTTTTAGGTACAATCAACTGAAGCTTAGATTTTGTACCATCATCGTTCTCAAAGGTTCTATACAGAAGATCATCTTTTAGTACCAGCCGATTCCATTGGCTGCAGTAGAACTTGACTTTTGGACTATATGCACTACTGTGCATATAGATAATGCATAAGACAGTCAGTGGAAATAAAATGTTTGAAGAAAATTAAAGCATATACAAATTGGGGAATCAAATTAGAAATAAAGATCTTCTTCTTCTTCTTAGTCGTTAACCCGATGCAGGTATCGTGATATCATGAAGCTGTTAGGTAATTTTTCCAATGTTCCTCCACGTTTTTCTATCTTCTGCCAATCTAGCACATTCTGACAATGGAGCGCCAATGGTAGCAACAATATGGTCCGTGTATCGTGTAGGAGATCTACCTCTACTTCTTTTGCCTTCTACTTTTCCCTGGATTGTAAGTTTTTCAAGACCATTTCTTCGAAGCACATGTCCAAAATAGCTTATTATCTGTTCTGCTATTTGTGTTCTTAGTCTTTTCTTTATGTTTAGCTGGACCAGTATGGATTCATTTGTTCTTCGGGCCACCCATGGTATTCTCAGCATTCGTCTCCAGCAGTACATCTCAAATACATCTATGTTCTTTTTGTCTTTCTCAGTAAGGGTCCAGCATTCCGATGCATAAATAAAAACTGGAAAAACTAGACTTCTTACTAGTCTCATTTTTGTATCGGTAGGAATTTCATGGCTTTTCCAAATTTTTGTTAATTTTGCCATAGCGCTTTTTGCGATTGCTGACCGCCGCTTTATTTCTTCAGTACAGCCTCCTTTGTTGGTTATTAATGAGCCCAGATACACAAATTTATCTACAACAGCGATATTGTTTATCCTAACCAGATGATTTTGATTGTTGTTAGCTCTGTCAATTATCATGATTCTCGTTTTATCCCTGTTTATTTTAAGGCCCATCGTTAAGCTTACGTCTTCTATTCGTTGTAGCAGGTGAATCAATTCAGTTTCAGAACTAGCGAGGATAGTAGTCTGCATATCTCAAGTTGCAAATCTTCTTCCCGCCAATGGTGATGCCACCGTTCCAGTCCTCAGTAGCTTTCCGCATTATCCATTCACCATAGATGTTAAATAAAATTGGGCTTAGTATGCAGCCTTGTCTCACGCCCTTTGTGGCCCTGAAACTGTCAGTTAGTTCCCCATTTATTCTAACTCTGGCATAATTGTTATTGTACAGGCTTTTAAAGATTTTAAGGACTGAATTTAAGGACTGTTTAATTTAAGGACTGAATTAAATATATTCTCGATGAATAAGCAAAAATCAACAAAACACGTTAAAATGGAGAGACGATATTAAAATAATCAACAAAGATAGATTGGTAGAAGATACTTATATTGAGCACCCTTTTCGGGTGGGCAATATTAGTGTAAATTTGAAATTTTGACTAAATGCTCAATATCTCCGCAATTTTCAACTTTTTGACAAAAATGGTAAAGACTGAAATTGTTTCAAATGCGATTTCCTACAATTTATTTTTTACAAATATTTTCCGAGTTAAGGGGGGGAAAGTGAAAGAGGAGGAGAAGTATAATTATTTAATTATTTTGTTTATTATTTACTTTAATTATCTTGTTTGTTGTAAATGTTAATTTCAGCAAAAAATCAAAGAAATTACAAGTGTATAAAAGATAGTTCTCTCCATTTTTGTTAATCTACAACATTCGATAATTATGATCCATCTTCCACTATTTTCCCTTAACTCAGAAAATAACAACCGCACGAAAAAAATTGTAAAAATAACTTGTAGGATATCACATTTGCACCAATTGCAGTCTGTATCATTTTATCTAAAAGTTGAAAATGCTGGAGATATTGAGCAAAAACGGTTCTCCTTAAATTCAAGATGGCCGCTAACGCAACGATAGGATCCAGTCGCGATTTTAAATATACACTATTAGGGCAGCTTACCATGCAAGGTAAGGCCTTTTTTCGTCTAACCTGACTGGACTGTAGGGCAAGTTGTAAAATATAAACCACGCGGAAAAGAGACCTGGGATGGCCCCGAAGATGCCAAGACGGAACAGGTAAGTGAAAAATAAAAATATTAAAAGAGTATATTAGGACGTTTAGATCTTGCACCTCTAGATCCCAAAACGGGAAAATATATGTAAAACTTCTTTCTTGGCTCTATAACTAAGTGAGTCTTGGCCACGTATACTATTTTTTTCTCCAGTCTTGCCAGTCTTGTACTGCAATCTCCCACTATTACACCCACCATCTTACATAGATCACTCGTTACTACATCCTTCCATCTTTTTTTGAGCGATCAACTGATCTTCTGCATCGGGCCTTTTCCAGAAGATTGCCTTAATGTATCGTACTATCTTGTCGTCTTCATAGAGTGCTTGGAGTTCTTGGTTACGTTTTCGTCTCCACTCTCCTGTTATCTCGTTTTTACAAGGCCTAAAGATCGTTTGAAAGATTTCAAGTAATAGTTTTATTTCACGCTGGCTCAGTGTCCACGTCTCACTTCCATTCATTATTATTATTAATGCCTTTAATTTAGCATTCTTTAAGAGCAAATTTGAGTTAAGTGGCGTCGCTAGACAGTAATACACATCATTTTCTGGCATGATGCTAGCTGCTACATCGTGCCTCTCAAGTATTTGAATTCTTTGACAACATCGAAATTTATTTCATTTATCGAAATGTCTTGTCTAATTCTTAGTCTTGGATTTTTGGTAACTACCATGTACTTAGTATCATCTTCGTTGGCCCTAAGGCCAATTTTCCTAACTCCCCTTTTAGAAAAGGAAAGGTAAAAACTTCTTTGCCATTGGCCAAAGCTCTGGTGGCTTGTGCATTGTTTCGACATCGTCAGCTAAAGCTAACAATCTCTTCGCCTCCTGGGTAGCGAAGCTATTTGTTGATTCTGGTTGTGCTTTCCTAGCTGCGTGCCCTAAATCAAAGTTAAATAAAGTTTCGATTTGAAACTCATCTAATGCACTGCGCCAATTATAATACGTGCACATAAATTCTGCACACACATCTGGGCTAATCCTACCAGCTTACTGGGTAGGTACTCCAATTTCGACCATTACCTTCCACAGTGTACAGTGACGGAAGTGTCCTTACAGAATCATACGATTATTTAAAATCTACAAAAATTTGTTCTAAAACTCCATTCTAAAATTTGGCTCACGATAAAGATCTGGTCTATTGTTGACCTTCCGGTCGGAAGCTACACTGGTGATCACCTACTTCGTATACGTACGGAATATTGATCTTCTCAGTGGAATATTCGACATACAAGAATATATGATAGAGGGTGATTGTAAAAAATAAATAAGTGTAGAGTTTCGAGGAGGGAAGAGAATATGTGGAGAGATGTATTTAGAACTACATAGATTCTGCACCGTTACTCCCTGCTACAGTCTATATTGCAAGGTAAAGTCAAAGGTAAGCGAGGACCCGATAGAAGGAGAATATCATGGCTGCGGAATTTAAGAACATGGTTTAAGAAAACCTCAACGGAGCTGTTTCGAGCCGCAGCGAGCAAGGTTATGATTGCCAATATGATTTCCAACATCCGAAACGGATAGGAACTAGAAGAAGAAGAAGAAGATTCTGCGGAGATTACTGACAAACAAAATGATGCTGATATTGATGATAAAGAAATAAATCGTTATTTATTACGATGGCTTTGTATTAATTGTTTTAGGCTCTTTTTATAAATTCTTTTTATTTTACATGTTTTTTTTTTGTTTTAACAATTTATGGTGATTTTGTAGTGATTATAACTAAATATCCTCATTTCACATAAAAAGAAACATAAGAAGTTCCGTTTAAAATTCCGTTACTTTTACAAACTCTACCTTTTCTACACTTACATAACAGACTTTTTTACCCACAATAAAAAGACTCCTTTCTAATCCTTCGTACTATTTTCCCATACACCTTGCATAGCAAATCTAAAAATACGCTTCCCAACAAGATCATACAGTTCCAAAAGAAGAACACCAGTTCTAAGAAATTCCAATAAAAATAAAAGAGATGAATACGTAGTTTCACTCTTCTCGTTTTGTTCTTGTGGCGGCCTTCTTGAATACTAATTCCGTTTATTTCTTAGTCTTGCATCAGGCGGCATCGAGGTCGCATGTTAAATACCAGGGTAGTATTTGCCAAGTGCAAGACCAGCAAGGACGTATTTCAGATATCGGTACAACAATATCAAATGTTATCTATTACCATAATTTATATCATTGATAAATTTTCATTATCGGAGATTATTTCGTTAAAAAATTATTAAAGAATTAAAAGAAAAGAAAAATTAAAAAAGAATTACGGTGAATATTTTGTGAAGTATACATATCTTCTTGAGTATGATTTAGTGTGGTTTTTGTACTTTGTTCTTGTAGCAAAATCCGAATTCTTAAAGTAATTTCCATGACCTACGTGTTTAACTCGACTGCTGGACTTGTTTTATCATAATGAAAGATCACCCATCAATAAGGTCTGTGTATTCTACAGGGAACTAGTAGAAAACAGACATATGCGAAAAGAGGAAACCAACAGCCTCAAAGAACAACATTCAAGAGCCCACATGTATGTACTGAAACAAATCGGCTAAACACCACTGTACAAAACCATCAAAGAACATATGCAAACGTGACAACACATCAAACCAACCACGATTCAGAAACTAAAATTAATATAGAACAACTCTTAACATTCCTACACGAGTTTAAAAACATTCATGTTCTCGTAACTCATGGGTCAAAATAGTATGATATTAAACTTGCTAACAGCCAAAGTCATTAACCAAAGAAATTCTTAAACATACTTAGAGTTGCCATACGGAACGCTAATGGCTTGCTAAACTATAAGTAGGAATTAATTACTTTCTTAAACCTGAGTAAAATTGATGTTCTGCTTATTTCAGAAACCCACTTTACCAATCTAACTACGTTGAATATTCCACTCTATACCACATACAGCACACCCCTCATCCCGATGGTACAGCTCATGGTGGCTCGCAATCTCCACAGATGAATACAAAGCCTTCTTCCAATTACTTGGCAGTAAATTTGTAGTCGGGGCAGTAAATTTCGAATGCGAACACACACTGGGGCTAAAGACTCACACAACAAAAGGTCGTAATTTTCTAAAAGCAATGACCAATAACTGTGATTGCTACACCAATGGAATCCCTAAGTACTTAAGTACTGGCTGAGTGACCAGAGAAAACTTTCAGATATACTGGACTACTACATAAGCAAAGGAGTATCCAGAAACAACTGTCTAATAGAATCTAGCTATGATCTCTCATCGGATATTATGAGCCTGAGTACCAAAGTTATAAACAACCCACAACCTTCTCGACTCATGTCAAAAAATACCAACTGGGTATATTTTTAATTCTACCTAGAAGAAAACACCAATCTTAATCTGCGGATCAAATCAACACATGACATAGATACAGCATCTCAATACTTCACCAAACTTGTGCAAAAAGCGACATGGCAATTTCCACCGCGACAAGGGCAACTAAGAAGCTTAAGAAACCATATACAACTACCCCTCCCATCCGTGAACCAAATGGTGAATGGGCCTGTTTCAACAAAGAAACAGCAGACGTCCTCGCTAAACATCTTACAAACGTATTTCAAACAGAGCCAGCAGATCCCGATGAAGAAGTGGAAGAACTAATTAGCGCAGCATGTCAAATATCCCCCCATTTAAAAAACTTAGGTTCCAGGTTCTGATTTAATCTCGGCACAAGTACTAAAACAACTTCCTCGTAAGACTATTACTTTGCTAACAGTTATATTTAACCGCATGCTAAGCTTATCATACTTTCCAAAAATATGAAAATTTGCTAAAGTCATTATGATCCTCAAGCGAGGAAAAATGCCCAATGAAGAAACAACTTATCGACCCATCAGCCTACTCCCAACCGTAAGCAAAGTTTTTGAAAGATTGCTACTCCAAAGGATCATACTGAGCTGCTAGACATCTCACAAGCGTTTGACCAAGCCTGGCACAGAGGTCTGCTTTACAAAGTAAAAGTAGCACTATCCAGTAACCATCTCCACCTACTTAAATCCTACATATTAAATAGATATTTCTCTGTAAAATTCAAAGACCAACAATCCAACCTCTGTCCTATCAACTCAGAGTCCCACAGGGTAGCGTTATAGGGCCGCTGCTTTTCTCACTCTACACAGCTGATATACCAGAGACTAATAATACTACAATCGTTTCTTTTGCTGACGACGTAACAATACTAGCTGTAAATGAAGATCCAATATAAGCCTCATAAAACCTGCAACATCATCTGAACATACCTACTCAGTGATTGGTATACGAAATGGAAAATAAAAGTAAATAAAACAAAATCAACTTAAATAACATTTACCAACGGTCACAACGTATGTCCACCTGTAAGAATGGAAAATGTAAGAATACCAACAGTAACACACGCTAGATACCTTGGCCTCCATCTTGACCCACGTCTCACTTGGAAGAAACATATTCAGACCAAAAGAAAGCAGCTCGACTTAAAATTCCGGCAAATGTATTGGCTCCTTGAACATAAATTAAAGCTTAACATCCAAGACAAATTTCTTCTCTACAAAGCCATACTCAAACCTATCTGGTTCTACGGACTACACCTATGGAGCTATGCAAAGCCAACGTCGCTGAATATTATCCAAATATTCTAGTCTAAAGTACTAAGATCGATAGTGGATGCACCATGATACGTAAGTAATCAAACACTTCACTACGACTTAAAGATTCCTCTCATCAGAGAAGAAATGCATCGAGCCAAGGAGTCACAAAATAAACGTACCATTCACCATGAAAATGAGTTAGTAAGGGAATTATTCAACAATGGTCCAGTCACAAGAAGACTAGATAGAACCTGGCCTCAAGACCTACTTCTATAACCTTCTGCAACACATTTACTTAATACTCTATCATGATGTAGATTGTAAATAAATATAATTATAAAAAAATGTTTCTCATATTATGTGTGTATATTATTGATACTAATTTTTATTCATTAATGAACAGGTATTATATTTAAAAAGAAATGTTCAATAAATACCGCTCACTTGAACTGGCGTTTGTTCTGAAAATCTACGCGACTGATGGAAGGTTAAGAAACAAGCTGGACCAGAATGGTAGAGAACACTAATAGGTAAAGATTACATCGAAAAGGAGCCAATTTCTTAAAGATATGACTCATATTGCTTAGTAGTACAATCCATATTCAAGTATTGATATGTTTATCAGCTTACAGACATTGCCATGTGGAATAATACTGACATATTTTGTGTTAACATCTGTATACAAAAATTATCATTCTATATATACTTAATTACTCGTTTACGCTCAAAATTTTTGTATGAGATTTTAAATTATTGAACACACTGAACAACTGAAAATTTAAGTAAAAAAAAATATATTATAAAAGACCACATTTTCTTTCAAATTTTAACTGAAACCAGCCCTTCGTCTTGGACATCGAGATACCTCAAATTGCCTAGATTATAGGTAATGATGTAACGCAGATTAAATTTAGAGCTCACTCGGACTCACTCTTTGATTTTTTCTTCGTCGTTTGTTGATTCATGATTACCAAAGGCCAGTTTTAATCTTTGTTTTATTCCTTTTTTGCGATTATAATATAACGTGGTCTGGTCGCGGAGAAATTCTCATTTGGTTAGTTGATTTAACTTTTTGACTTTTTCTTAGCCTTATACTGAAATAAATCCGGTTTTAACACCTCGACGAAAAATGTGGGTTTTTATGTACCCACGAAGTGATTAATGCGAAATTTAAATGCTCGTACCCATTTAGAGATGTGCTGGTGTAATCCATTAACGCTAATTAATGTTAATTATTATTGCGATACAATTAATCTAGTTTTTGTAGACCAGCTCTAAGCAGTAGATTTGGCCAATTTATTATGTGTTCTAAAATATTATAAATAAAATATTTGAATCTATGAAAAAAGATATTAGCCGCATTCAAAGAAAACAGAATATGATTGGTTAATAAAAGAAATAACATTACCACTTTTCAATACATAGGGAATAGCAAAAAAAAAGAGCAAAAGAGAGAGAGAAAAAGAAACAAGTTTTAAAAAAGTTTATTTGAGCTTAGATGTATTGAAGACACTATATGTCGTAGGATTTCTTTATGTTGGAAGTACTCATTTAAAATTGATGGGTGCATGAGACATAACAGGATGCATAGTGATATGCCTTTTCCTTTTATTAATTGATATCCTATTGTTAAAGTACTTGACACACTTTCGAACGAATTTCATCCAGAACGGGGTGTCAGACAAGGATGTATATTATCTCCACAATTATTCAACATATATGGGGAGTATATTATGCGAAGAGCACTTGAAGGATGGGAAAAGGGCATCTCAATTAATGGTCATAAACTAAACAACCTACATTTCGCAGATGACACAGCCCTTCTTGCAAATAGTCAAGCAGAGCTGATAGAACTTATACGACTGATCGAAAACGAAAGTCAAATATTTGGTCTACAATTAAACATATCAAAGACAAAGATCATGATAGTGGATAGACTACACAACAATCATCCACATATAACCACAATTGACCGGTTCGAGGTTGTGAGCTCATACTTATATCTGGGATCATTAATCACAAACACAGGGTCATTACAAGAAGAGATTAAACGTAGATGTGATCTAGCAAAAGTTGCCACAGCAAAAATGACCAAAATATGGAAGGACTGTCAAATTTCAAGAGCGATAAAGATGAGGTTGATCAACTGCTTAATATTCCCAATACTGACCTAATGATGTGAATCTTGGACTCTGAGACAATCGGAGAGAAGAAAGATAGACGCCACTGAAATGTTCTGTTGGAGACGAATGTTACGAATTCCTTGGACCGACCGTAGAACAAATATTTCAATTTTAAGAGAGCTAAAAATTAGCCAACGACTCTCTAGTAAAGTCCATCTCCAACAATTAAAATATTTTGGGCATGTTATGAGAGCAAACACAGAAAACATGGAAAGACTCATAATACAAGGAAAGGTAGAAGGTCGAAGATCACGAGGAAGATCCCCAACAAGATGGATAGATCAAATTACAGGAATATGCCAAAGACCTATGCATGAATTAAAAGAAATTAATTAAAAGAATTACACTCCCCCTGGGGGGTCAGGATTGAAGAGAGAGAGAGAGAGATCCTTGTAGCCACTAAATATATGGGTAAAAACCCGTTAACAAATAATTAGTTACATTTGGTTTACAGTATTTCTTATAAAATATTAAGATGTTAAAGTTACCGTTGGATTAGGTAACATGGCGACATATGACTCCACGTGAAGTTGCTAGTCCTCAGACGGTGTGTCTACGAGGACTTTATGGAAGCAACTCTGAACTCAAATCTCATGTACCTTTTTGGATAACCACTGTACGTTCCATGTACCTATTGCCATTACTTATTTCCTTTAAATCGGTTATGTTTGGTTTTTTGTCCTAATCCGAGGATGTATTGGTTGTTTTGACAGTATTTTTTTTGCGAGAATAGTTTTTCGGCGTATTGCTTAACCTTCCTTCTTTTTCCGGGCTTAGGACTTGCCATTTTTTTTGAACCCATTCTCTATCCTTCCATTGTTGGATATAGGTCTCCCCCAGTTCTCTCCATCTTTCCCTATCTTGAGCTGTTCTCTGCCATGTGGGACCTCCTTGTTTCCTGATGTCATCTTTCCACCTCATCTGTGGTCTACCTCTTGACCTCTTTGCATTGTATGGACGCCACTTTCCGATGGCATTGTTCCATCGTCCGTCTTGGATACGTTCATTGTGTCCAGCCCATTTTCATTTCAGTTTTGCTGCTTGTTCTATCGCGTCTACTGTCTTTGTTCAGGTTCTGATCCACTGGTTACGTTTTCTATCTCTAAGTGATACACCCAATATTTGTCTCTCCATCGCTCTTTGTGCCTTCCTTATCCTATCCAAATTGGCCTGTGTAAATGTCCATGTCTGTGCTCCGTAGGTGAGCACCGGTATTATACAGGAGTTATACCTTGCTTCGTAAGTATAGAGGGATTGTTTGATTTTTTAGAACGTAAGAAAGTTTGCCGAACGCTGCCCATCCCATTCTTACTCGTCTCGATATTTCGGCTGTTTGATTTTCTCTGTTAGCTCTGATTGCTTGTCCTAGATAGATATACTCATTTACCTGTTCTATTTTTCTGTTTTTATTTTTATTGCCTCTTGGTCCTCCGTGTTTGTCATTACTTTTGTTTTGTTGAAGTTAATTTTTAGGCCTTTTTGCAGTGATTTTTCATAAAGTTCATTCAGCATTAATTCCAGTTCTTGTCGTTTCGAGGAGATCAGGAGTATATCATTCGCATATCTAAGGTGATTTAGGTACTTGCTATGTTGGTATGTAAATTACTCAATCACCCCACAAACTTATCACAGTTAATTTTATCCTCTAATTATTTTATATCATTCGATTTTTAACTAACCATTGGCCAACTTGTAATAACTCAAATGCTAAATGACTATCTGATATTTAAAACTACAGATTTTTAACAAGCACATTTTTGAAGCTCGTATTAGTTTGATTGACTGTAGGTCCTATGGGACTAATAAAATCTGTACCTCAGAGGTAAACTATCGTATGTAACATTTTACTATTTTTACAGTAGAGCCGATTTAAGATTTTTTACCTATTTATGACGCAACTGACGAATTAGTTATTCTTCTTTAAAATCATTTTAATGGTAAGATAATATTTTATTGCGT
Organism: Diabrotica balteata; assembly: GCA_918026665.1. Taxonomy (NCBI): domain Eukaryota; kingdom Metazoa; phylum Arthropoda; class Insecta; order Coleoptera; family Chrysomelidae; genus Diabrotica; species Diabrotica balteata. The sequence continues at coordinate 22,634,262 of OU898279.1, read as the reverse complement.
ACCACTACTGAAAAAAATATTCTCATAATATTTCAGTTTACCGTTAAGAGGTGGGAGCACTTACGTTAGTTTACCCTTAAAAAAAATTTCCTTTTACCAAATACGTTCGGATAAAATAAATGGGGAAAGACGTATACCATTGAATACTTCACAGGTTTCATATTATATCATACAAAATAAGTAAGAATTGAAACAACTATATTATATTACAAGAAATATAAAACCTAAAATTCAGTATTAAGTAGTGTTATTGCTCTTTTTCCTCAGGATATTCAGCGATATTATTTCCATGTGGTATATTCTTGTAGAAATGATGAAAACATGAAAACATCCACTGCCAAAATTCACGAAGAAATTTCACAGGCTCCACGGGCCCCAACTGTTTCATCCCACATTGCACAATGACTTTTTTCTTCTGTTGCGTTAAATATCGTGAGGTTCAATGTCCACAATTTTCTCAAATAAAATGACTGAGTATTTGTCAACAATGGGGTTGGTAAACATTTTTGTGAATCAACCATTAACGTAATTTTCTTTGAATCAGTTTTCTTAAAAATATCCCTTATCAGTTATTTTTAGAGTATATCGGAGACTGGCTTCAGTAAGATGTTCATCGTATTGTATTTGGATGACTTGTTTTTCGCCTTCGTCCTCCGTAGTTTTAATTTTGATATTAAAATGATCACATGTGTCACATGTATCATTATACGGTTGTTTGAAGGATAGATTAAATTCAGTATTAAAAATTTTTTCTCTTTTATTTATTTATGTTCTCAGCTATACATCTATCATTTTATAGCGAGTACATCTTTTTGAGATATTTAACTTATTACCCAAATAATGCTTTTCGGTCCTCTCTCGGCTATAATGACTCTGTACTGTTGGAAATGAGCTTATGTGTGATCGTACTCCTTGATAAACACTTTCGTTAATTTTATTTGGTGGTGGTTTCTTTCCTCTATTGTCCGGTTAAACTATACCTGTATCCGTTCTTTTTGCTAAAGCGGTTCTCACAAACATATCTGATATGCAGGGTGTATTTAAGAAGAAATGTTTGCAGACTGGTATTTTAGTATCTCTTATAACAAAAAAATAAGATAACGTTACATTTCTCCTTGGAGCATTTAGGTTTGTCACCAACCTTCGAGACACTGGTTTTCTTTCAATATTGTTGGATATAAATTACCGTTTGAAATTATCAGAATTTTCTTCACGCCAAAACTTGTCAAATATTTGCTGCCTATCATCATGGGAAATTCTTTCGGTACACTTTTTTTGCATGATGGCAGACACGGTGGCTTTATTGCTTTTGCTGCTATTAATGTTCCTTTTTTTGAAACATATTCTTTTCCTGCTAGCTTATTTCTTTTTCTAATGTTGCACTTTCAACTACCAAGATCACGCACTCGTTTCCGTTCCCTTTTTTTAATGGCACATTTGATGTGGTAGATGTATTATTCGTCAGGTTATCCTTCTGAAATGCAGCATCCTCACCAGATGAGTCTGTAGATTCTTCATCCATCTCATAATCGGGATCTTGGTCTGAATCACCAACATCCGAATTTACGAAATCATGGCTCCTAATATTAGTCGATTCTTCAGTCATAGAATTGTTCAATTCTGGCAATATATTCAATACATTGTCCGCATTTTCATTAGACGCTGTGTCTTCCCTAACAGTCTGTAACAAAACATATTTATGCAATTTTATTTCAATAGAAATTTCATTTTATTTGCCATTAGTGCATAAAAACATTATAAATATGAATGTTAGAAATAATTTTATCTAAGTTCATACCAGTCTTATTACGAAAACAGTGATCACACAAATGAAATGACCTGTAATCATGTAGGTAACTCCAAGGAATAGTTTACATCCAAATTTTATAATAATTTCTAACAAAATATAAATATTTTTAAGCAGGCAATTGCTAATGCGAAACATTACCAAATATAAGTAAAATATTTTTGCTTAAAGAGTAAATTTTTTAATACTCGAGAATGAGAATGAGTTGTAATTCAATATCCAATAAATTGTTTATTTATAGAACTCAACAAGAAAGAGAATAGCACCACTCTACTATAATAATTAATTGCAATTTAGATATTCGGCCTATATTATCCAATGATGCAACTATAAATCTCATCGCTATATGGTGGGTTTAACAATAATTATTTGTGAATTATAAGTTAGGAATGAAATGTTGAGTTAAATAATAACAATTATTATATAAACATAGACTTCTAAATTAAAGTCAATTTTTGAGGTTAGGATTCTAATATTTCAAAATATCTTGAAAATTAGAATGTTTTACAAAAAAAATTATCGTTTACAACTTACCTCCTTATCCAATAAAGCTAATTTCAATATTCTTCGACTTCTTTTGTCACTCATATTTCTGAACTCACAAATTCTTTTTAGAAAATACGCTGCTCAATCAAACAGTTGAATAGTGGTAAGCTATCGTAAGTGCGATTACGTTAGTTGAACACCTAAACAGTTCTATATTCTCGGCCAAATTTTTATGGTAAACAAACGTAACGTCCTTTTGCGATAGTTTGATACGGCAGTACTTAAGTAGTTTACAATAGTTTCACATTACGTTTTAAAGCAGAATGAAAAGTATCAGTTACGATACTTTACCCCCAGAAAATTCGCATCGAGATGTACATATTAAAAATGTAATCAGAAAACAGCGAAATTTGCAGTTACGATAGTTTACCTCTGAAGTACCGAAATTAAGATGCCACAAAACATTTACTGTAAACTGTAATACAAGTACAAGTTATTTGGGAACAAAAATTAAAAATATTCAAAAAATTTTAATTAGAAATTAGAACACGTCAAACTATGCACGTGTGTTTGTAAAAAAAAAACAATATTTTTTTAACTCCATTTCTTCTATAGTAATTTAAATTCTAACATCAACTGTATTACATAATCTATCTATTACATATCACTTTATAAATGATTTAGGTACAATGTCAGTGCTACTTCTTAAAAAACTAACTTATAAACGTCGAAACCAACAATAGATGTACGTTTACCATAAATGGAAACCGGTCGAACACTAATCATACTGGGTGGTGCTAAAAAATAAATTGAAATAAAGCATTTAATTATAAAAAAAGCAATTAGATGATTCAATGCTTCATCTTACTAGATCAGATTAATTAGACTTATTATACATTAAAAAATTTAGAAGTAGACCTTCTAAAAAGGGAAATTCCATATCTATTATTACATTCCATATCTATCAATTACGATGTTATTGGCGTAATATGCAACAACTAAATCCACCAACCAATCAACTTCGTCGATTATACTAAAGCGTTCGATTGAGTAGAGATGCGAAATTAGTTGATCTTAGAAAATATGGCGTGGGGAATTCAAAACATCGTAGAAACCTATATAAAAAAGGTTTATGAAAAGTATATATATTACAGGATCCAATTTGTAAATAGAATACATCTTGGAGACGGCTATCGCCGTATTTCCGTCCTCCTCCGCCAATCGTCTCGGTCCAAGGCATGCTCCTCCTCCAAACCTCTCGATTCCATTGCTCTTCTAATACCTTCATTCCATGAGCGTCGAGGTCTACCTCTTTTTCTTCTACCAGGGGGCTTCCATCTGTGAAGTTTTTGGGGCCAACGTTCGTCAGGCATTCTTAACAGGTGTCCAAACCATTTTAAACCTCTTCTTTCTATTCTGTCTATGACCGTATCTGTAGCATTCATCTGATTTCTTATAGATTCGTTGGTTTTCCTTTCCAGACTTGATGTTCTAGCACTTCTCAAATAATCCATTTCAACTGCCAACAATCTTCTTTTCAGGTCTGCATTAATTGTCCATACTTCAGAGCCATAACAAAGAACTGATTCAACCATCGTTTGCCCTATTCTTTTTTGTTCCTTTTGAAAATGTTGCGATCCCACCATAAGGAGTTCAAACATCCTACAATTTTACGTCCCTGATTAATTCGGTGTTTAATTTCGGTTTCACCCAAGCCGTTCTTATCAATGAATGCACCTAAATATTTAAATTTTTCCACTTGTGTGATTTCCACGTCCTCGTCTATCAACACTTCAAACCTTGCATCTGAATTGATAACTAGATATTCCGTTTTCTTCATGCTGACTTTTAACCCCCATTTTACATATTCTCTGTATAGACGCTTTATCATAAATTCTAGATCATAAGAATCTTGAGCTAGAACGACTTGGTCATCCGCAAAGTTCAGGGAGAACAGTACGTCATTTCCTATTGGGATTCCCATTCCCTGGCAGTGGTTTTTCCAATTTTGAAGGGCTGCCTCAATATATAAATTAAACAGTAAAGGTGACATACTGCATCCTTGTCTCAGTCCTTTAGTTACTTTTATCGGCTCTGATAGTCTATTTCCGATTTTTAGGTAAGTGGTGTTATCCCTGTATACATCTGTGATTATTCCTAAAAGGTGTGGACTAATGCCGAGTTGTTATAAAGCTTGCCACAATTTAGGCCTTGGTACTGTATCATACGCTTTTTCTAGATCGATGAAGGCTAGATGTACTTCGTTACCAACCGCTATTCTTTTTTCTATTAATTGTTGGAGTATAAACAAGTTATCAGTGCAAGATCTACCAGGCGTAAATCCGCTTTGGTCTTCGCTAATTAGATGTCCTACATCATCTTGTATTTTTCTATTTATTATCTTTCCAAACAATCTGCCGAAAGTAGGTAGGACACTCAATCCTCTGTAACAGTTAGGATCTTTTCGATTACCCTTTTTAAAGATGGACACTTGGTGAGCGGTTTTTCATTCAGATGGTATTTTAATTTGTTGGCAGCATTGATTCATTAGAAAAGTTATTCGTTCGATTAGGAGTGGACCTCCTGCTTTAAGTAACTCTACAGCTATATTGCCAGGTCCTGAAGATCGCCCGTTTTTCATTTTAATTAGCGCAGTACGGACCTCGTTGCTGGTAGTATTAATGTTACTATTTGTTTGTCTCTCCATACTGTATTCTTCTCCCATATATTCCAATCTGGACTCTTGGAGTAAATTTTTATAGTGATTTTCCCATTTTTCTATAGAAATTAAGTTGCTTAATGAGTTATGGGTGTTCTTCTTTAGATTAGTGATAGTTCTCCATGCTTCCGTTGTCTGAGAACCACCCATTAAATTTTCAACTTGGACACATTTTTGTTCCCAGAAATTGTTTTTTGCTTCTTTTATTTGCTGGCGTACTTCTCCGTTTTTCATTTGATATGATACTCTATTGCTAGATGTTTTATTTGTTAGCCATTTTTTATATAATTATTATTATTATATAATTTTTATATAATATGAAAAGTAAAGACGTAAATTAAGACACGTATTGAAATAGCACGAGCATCATTCGCTTAACTTAAAAAGTTTCCTTGTTTTTGGGATATAAGGTTAAGACTACGCCTAAGAATGCTTCGGTGTTACGTATTTACTACTCTTCTTTATAGCTTGAAAGTAAGGATATTAAAACAAGAGCTTTTAAATAAGCTGGCTGCTTTTAAATTTTGGTATTACAGAAGTATCCTACGAACATTATGAACTCAAAGAAGGTCAAACGCAGAAATTACTAGAAGAATAGGAATTTAAGCTTAAATATTAATGGCTATCTAAAGAAGAAAACTTAAGTAGTTAGTTCAACAACCTTCCAACCTTCTATATGCAGACGATTACCTAATATTAATCTAGTCAGAAAATTAACTGGTCCAAATATTGAACAAATTGGACACGATGATCTGTCAATATGTTCTTATGCTGTACAATAAAAAATCATGATAGACAGCAACCTTTGCTGATTTGGAAGTGGTCCATGGGTTTAACTGGGATCTCTAATTACAAATAAAGGAGGCTGTAACAAATAAATATCCCAACAAAGCAAACTAAAACACATCTACTCCCATTAATCATAATTGATGGATTCGACCGTTACTTGATGGAAATTCATTTTATGTAACAATAAAACACTGAAAACTTTGTTTTCAAACTTCCACAAAATTTATTTTAAATCTTATCACTACAGCTGTTTCGGCTGATAGCCTGTCTCAAGTGATCTATTTTTGGCTTGGGTTTACAAATTTATAGTCTCTAATGAAATAGGTTGAGGAGGTGAGAACTGTTTGTCTCAAGTTGGTCATTCAGAATTATATCTGTGTTTTTTAATTTGTTGATTTCCATAGATTCTAACAAAGATAGCTTAAGGCCTTTATTTTGAATGTGAAGAATTTTTAATTTGTCATTAAAAGTGCGTATGTCGAATCTGTTTTTCTATTCTTGAAAGCCCTTTTATGTTCTGCTATTCGTTTATCAAAGTTTCTACCAGTTTGACCGATGTAAGTTTTTGGGCAGTCGCCACATTGAAGTTTTTACACACCACTATTTAAGTGTTTTTTATTTTGGCTCTTGTTATTTTTAATATATTTGCCTAGGTTGTTATTTGTTCGGAAAACTGGTGTTATTCCTTTCGTTTTTATGTGTTTGGCAATTTTTGTTGTTATTTTGCCTGTATATGTAATCGAGCAGAAGGTACTGTGTTTTTTCTCTGGTGGTGGAAATACTAATTTCAGGGCTTTCTTGTGTAGTTTTTTATTTAACATTTTATTAATTGTTTGTTCGTTGTATCCGTTGTTTACTGCTATTTGCTTAATTATATTTAATTCTGTCTCAAAGTTGTCTTTTGACTTATCATAGTATGTTACATAGATTAACAGAAATTCCGATGTCAAAGTTTTTAGTGTTTTATTGTTACAAAAATATTAATATTTTTCAAAGCATTTAAAGATTAACATAAAACTTTTAACAAAAAAAAATCAGTCCTACCTCAAATACTTAGAGATACCTAGCGGGAAGAACAAAAGGGTTATAAAAATTGATCATCGAGAATAAAATCTATGTTAAATAACCTCGAGCAAGGTCTCACACGCTAGGTGTATCAAATCAGAGGAATCATTGGTCAAGCTCTACATAAAAGCTTCCTTACTACCCCAAGACAGAGAAGAATGAAGATTCATGATTCAAAATCGATACATAATGTTCTATTTTTTTCTTCACGCGCCTTCTCCTCATCATAAGTTTGCGACCGACCATCAGATGTAATTGTTCTCCAGTGCTAATCGCATAACTGCGCTGGCTTTCCTAATATCGTAAGTTTCGCAGCCAAGATAATTTATTTCATGCATTGCCTCCTCTTTCCTCGATCTCTTCCTCAACTATCAATTAGAGAAAGTTATCGTTTTTAAAGATGTCACCAAAATAATCTACTTTTGCTTCATCAATCAGCCAATCGCTTCCACTGCTGGACATAGGCCTCCCTCAGTTCTTTCCAGTGTTCTCTACACTGGGCCGCTTGTAGCCAGTTTCCCGCTACACGTTTTATATCATCGGTCCATCTAGTCGGTGGTCGTCCTCGGCTTCTTTTATAGTTTCTGGGCCTCCATTCCATAATACGTCTTGTCCACCGTCCATCTTGTGCTCTGGCTAAGTGCCCTGCTTAGTTCCACTTAAGCGACGTGGTTCTTTCGATGACGTCTTGAACTCCTGATCTTTGCCTAATTTGTTGGTTTGTTATGTGGTCTCGAAAGCTCACGTTCAGCATTACACGTTCCATGGCTCATTGTGTAACTCTGAGTTTATTCGCAGATTTTTGCGTGAGTGTTAAAGTCTCTGCTCCATAAGTTTGTACAGGTAAAACACATTGGTTATAAACCTTTCGCTTGAGACACATGGGAATTAAACTTTTTAGAATATGGCTTAATTTGCCAAATGCTGCCCAAGTTACGCCTATTCTTCCTCTGTATTTCATTTGTTTGATTGTCTCTGCTTTCTTTGATTTTGTGTCCCAGATATTTGTAAGTGTCTGTTTGTTGTATGGTATTATTGTCAATAGTAATATTTCCACTCATTACGAGATTTGTTATAAGTTTAGTTTTCTCAAAGTTTATCTTTAATCCTGCTCTTTCAGACAGACTTTTAAGCGAATGCATCATAGAAACTGTATCTTGTAAATTATCTGCGATTAATACAACATCACCTGCAAATCTTAGGTGATTTAATCTTTCTCCATCTATATTGATGCCCATATCTTAACATCATCATCATAACTTTTGCTTAACTGTTGTGAATATCTCTCTAACTGTAAGAATTCTTTCCAACATTCGATCATTTGATACTCTCTTGACCCACGGTACTCTCAATAACCTCCAACATAACCAGATCTCCAAATAATCCAGACGTGACATCGTTTCCACTCCCAACGTCTAACCTACAACTCCGTACAATAATGCAGACACTACGTAGCATTTAATGGCACGTTATCGAGTAGCAGACTCAGATCTCCATTTTAGAATAATGCTTTCATTTTGAAGAACGTACTCCTGGCTATTTCGACTCCAGCCTGACTCATTAGGATTTATCGTTTAGCCAGCATCCCAAGCACATAAATCTCTTTACACTCTTTATGTCCCAATTTAATATCTGTATTCTGACATTGTTTCTGACGTTTAGTAATGACCATGAAATTTGGTTTTTTATATTTATTTTAAGACCATAATTTACCATATGCCAATAACTTTATTTATTCATAACAGGTTTTTTATTTATAACAGGTTTATAACAGGTATTTATAACAGGTTTTCCATTCACCTTCATTTCTATTTCTATCCCTCAAGGCCTCTTGGAAAATGGTCCTAGAACATAAATCGAACATAAGTGGCGACAGTATACGCCCCTGTTCTATGTGAGCTGATTGATGTCTACACAAGTTCTTGATAATCTTTATGTCTTTACCATACTCACTTTATCGAATGCCGCCTTCTCATAATCTATCAAATATGTGAAGACATTCCTTTTCTGATCGAGACTTTATTGTATAAAATTGCGAATAAAGCATCTATACCGTGTCGCTATACTCCTTCAAAAATCAATAGACAAGGAAAGATGAGTCAACCAAAAATATTTTCAAAATATTACCCAAAAATCTTTAAGTGCCTTCTTGAAACTATAGCACCACATACTATTTCCAGAAGAGATTACTCTTATAGACTCGGAGGTATGTTAATCATCTTAATTTACTCCCCTAAAAGGTTGATCAATCCCATTGAAAGTACTAGCAATCTAGAGTTAAGCTGGATTAAGTTTCAGACGAAATAGCCCATAAACAATCTCTAATTTTAAATATATGTAAAAAATAGGCAGTTAAGTTAAAAGAAATATTTATACTTCTTCTTCTTATTGTGCTGTCTCCTAACAAAGGTTGGAGATCTTCTTTAAACGCTTCCCTATCTTTTGTAACGTAAATCATCTGTTCAACACTTAGGTTAGTCCAATCTCTGATATCCCTCAGCCAAGATTATTTCTTTCTTCCCAAGCCTTTTCTTCTCTTTACTCTTCAAAGATTGGGCTTTCAAAGTCCAAGCTTCTACGTCATAAAGCAGTTGCGATCATACATACCATTCGACGAATACTTCATACTAAATAGTTAATAACTTCATTTTTAATAACATTCTTCACGGTTAAAAGAGAAAAACGTAGATTGTTAAAAATTGCTAAGCATCCAGAAGTAAATAAGAACAGTTCGATGATCATTTCTAGGCTTTCTTCAAACTAGCGTGAGAAAAAACTGGGTCAATGTCGCATTCTAGTAAACATTTCTCACGCTGCTGATCCACAATAACAAATTTTGTACATGTCAGCTCCGAGTGACATGTGTGTTCCAATGGAACAGTGGGTTCTACATGCCCGAAGATCAAACCGGAGTTTGATAGAGTCATACCTATCTGACCTTCAAGCTATAACCAATCACCCGTCTTCATCGCAGGACATAACAAAAATATAAACAAAATTATAAAATATAAACATAAACAAAATCTTCTGCTGGCCCAAACCTTCCACATGATAACTGACAATGTTTCTGCATATATTGCAATCTATCAACCTGGTTGACCAACGACATAATTGATGTATTACTATTGCCAGTTCAATTACCGGATCTCAATCCAATCGAACATGTGTAACAGATGCTTCCTGAAAGAATTACCCTACATATCGATAACATTCTCACTAAAAAGTGGGCAGAGCCAAAGCGAGCAGAGCCAAAGTGGGCAGATGTACGTTAGACGAACATTGGTAATATCATTTTGACTATGAACGACAGATAGAATGGAGCAGACGAAGTGAAGCTGTAGAAAACCAATGTGGAAATCATACTTTGTATTAAACTTAATATTTATAACACTTTTATAAAACATTTCTGTTGAATTTGAACTTTTTCTTAATATGTATTCAATAATTTTTAATAATTCAAATATATTAGTAATTTGCCAAACAAATTATAGAAAAAACAAATTTATTTATAAAAAAGTTCTCAGACTTTTCCGATGTGTGTGTTCAAGCTTAAGATTTTTAATAATAATCTATTCCACTCTATATATGTATCTTTCTTTTTATCTAATATAAATATGAACGATTAATTTAAAGAAAAGCTAATGACTGCCAAACTGGAAGTTAATCGAGGACGGCTTTCATTTGTTTGTTTTTTTTACAGCATGGAATTGATGTTGCGAAGACCAAAGATTAATATCAATCTTATGCTTGACATTAATGGGCCATTCGTTATTAAATAGACAATAAATGTGAAGTATTGTGTACAACATATAGTTAGCACAACATTAAACTAAAATTATATTCCGTCGTAATTTATTATTTGTAACATATTAAAATAAAAAATGGCCATCAATTATGGATACAACGTATCTCGTATATATATATATATATATATATATATATATATATATATATATATATATATATATATATATGTAAACTTCCTTTTCACAATTTCACAAGTGTTAAAAATATTTTCACAATTCTTAAAATACCTGTGATCCTAAAATTGCATTATTCGTCGGGTAATGTGTTGAAAAATGAGTTATAAAATGAATTGAAAGACTTCGGGATCATTTTCATAAATTAATTGGTCAAATAAAGAATCTTTTCTTATTTTTGTTCCTCATTAACACCGTTGCACCTAACCTATTGATACTAGATGTTCCTCAGAAACGGATATGGGTTTTTAGGTAAACAACAGGAATATTGGATTAAAACTCGGACATATGGATTAGTTAGTATATAGATATTTAAACCTTTTTTTTAACTAGGTAAAAGATAATAAATAAGACTTACAATCAGTTTAATTTAACTATCTAGACGACCGGTTTCGCTTTCTACAATATGCAAAGCATCTTCAGGTCTGTCGATACAAGTTAATTAAATGCTGAAATAATAAATCCCATATTAGGGTGTTGTCTTATAAAGATAAACAAAGATAAATGATATAAATTACAGTAATTATGCCAATATTACATGTCAGTGGTTTTTCAAAACGAATAAACTGTTTAAGCAGACAAAGTAAGTAAGACCCACAAATTGGTATGAAAATAGTCTATTGAATTGTAATAAATTAGTAAATAAACAGTCTACAAATGCCATATTGATTGGAAATGGGATTTAATATTCGTTGGCCTTTTCAATTAATATTTTTATCGTAAGTAGATTGAACTGAATCCTTTTCTAAAACCGGCTTGCTCTCTTGACTGGTAATTATCTAACTTAGTTGTTAATCTATTTGTTAGTAGTTCAGTTAACAATTTGTATATTACATTAAGTAGCGTTATGGGCCTATAGTTTCTTAGATCTATTCTATCGCCTTTCTTAAGTAGTAACAGTGTTATTGCCTCGTTCTATGTGGTAGGTATTTGTTTTGTGTTCAATTATTTATTCATAAAGGACTACCACTGTAGGTTTTCCCCATTTTTTAGCATTTCCACTATTATTCCATCTTTTCCAGGAGACTTGTTATTCTTCATTTCTTTGAGTGCCTTTTTTATTTCATTTTTTCTGATTTCTGATTGTAGGTCAGAGTTAACGTTCTTTATTTTCAGTTGTAACTGATTACGGATCTCTTGGGTTGGTTTTTGTTCTGTTTTATAGAGATTTGTATAATATTCGTACGTTATATGTAAAATTTCTTTTATATTATTGGTCTCCACTCCTTCTTTGTTCTCTATGCTATTAATTTCTTATGTTATGTTTCCCAGTTTCTGCTTTAAGCACTTCATGTTTCTATTTTTTCAGTTGTTTTCTCTATCTTTTCTTCCTGTACTCACCATTTACACTCCTTAAATTTTTTCTAATAGTTTTGTTTATTTCTTTGTATTCCATTTTATTTCTGTCCCCTTGTACTAGTAATGTTCTTTTTGTGTTCATAAGAATCTTTGTTTCCTGGGATATAAAACTTTCTTTTTCTGTTGTTGACTGTGCTATTTCTTTACCCACTTTCCTTAGAGTTTCAGTAAATATCATGTTTATTTTATCGATAATATGTTTGTGTTCTATATCTTCCTTGGTCGGGAATATTTTCTTTATTCTCTCTTCGTACGTCTGTTTTTCTTGTTTTAGTTTTTTCATGTCTAATTTCTGATTATTTTCCATTTTCTTCCTTGTTTCAAATCTACTATCAATGATCAGCTTGGCTCGGACTAGTCTATGCTCGCTATCAACTGATAGTATCAGTTGAGAAGCGATTTAGGGCTGTTACCTCTTTATCCATAAATTTTTGCGTTGAAAAAATATAGTTATAATTTAGTGCCCAATTTAGTCGCAGTAAAATCACATTATCATACTGCTTGTATGCCTATTTTTATAACTATCTTATATCTTGTAATTATTTTATTAATGTAAATTAATTATAAATTAATATAAATCATACATTACCAACTAATGAAAATCTAAAAATTCTGATATCAGAGGTTAAACAGGCAATTAAAATCTCAAAAAGTGGTAAAACGCCAGGTCCCGATGAAATTCCTGTAGAGATATTAAAAATCCTGAATGATGAAAATATAGAGTGTCTAACTAAATTATTTAATAAAATATACCACGATGGTCAAATCCCGGATGAATGGTTAAAATCTATCTTTTTACCCTTAGCCAAGAAAAATAATCCTAAATCTTGCGATGAGTACCGATTAATTAGCCTTATGAGCCACACTTTAAAAATACTACTCAAAGTTATTCAGCAGCGTATATATAAAAAATGCGAAGAACAATTAGACAATACACAGTTTGGATTTAGATGTGGAATGGGAACAAGAGAGGCACTGTGCGCAATGACGGCACTATTACAAAAATGCAGGGAATATAATAAAAACGTATTCATATGTTATATAGATTTCCAAAAAGATTTTGATAGAGTCCAACATGGTAAACTCATACATGCATTGAAACACATACACCTAGATCCCAAGGATATTAATTTAATAAAAAATCTGTACTACAAACAAACAGCGGTCGTACGGGTGGTGGAAGATAGTGAGACAAGCCAGGTGGAAATTCAAAGAGGAGTCAGACAGGGATGTGTGCTGTCGTCACAATTATTTAATGTGTACTCCCAACTAATATTTCAGGAGGCACTATGGGAAAGAACTGAAGGTGTAAGGATTGGAGGGAGCATCATTAATAATATAAGATAGGCAGACAATACCGCAATCATGGCAGAGAATATAGACGATTTACAAACTCTCCTGGAATCATTAACAGAGAAAACAAAAAGATGGGACTAACAATGAATATAAATAAAACTAAATACATAGTAATCTCAAATAACCCTGTTGACAACATACAACTGACGTTGGAGGGTAAACCCCTAGAGAGAGTCGACAAATATAAATACCTCGGAGCAATTATAAACTCACAGTTAGATCAAGAGCACGAGATAAAGGTAAGAATAGAAATAGCTCGAAAAGGCTTTATAAAATACAAGTCAATGTTTACAAATAAGAAATTGGGTATGGCCATCAGATTGAGGTTCGTCTAATGTTATGTTTGGTCGCAACTACTATATGGGGTAGAAGCTTGGACTCTAAAAGCCCAATCTATAAAAAAATTGGAGGCATTCGAAATCTGGCTATATAGGCGTATTTTGAAGATTCCTTGGACTGCAAAAGTCTCAAATGAGGAACGCCAACCTTCGTTATAATACGGCACAAGAAGAAGAAGAAGTAATTATTTTATTACTTTTTGTGTATATTATGAGATTTTCCGACATAAATATAATTAAAATTTAATAAATCAATTTTTTGTAATGAAAATTTTTTTTCGAAATATAAAAATAAAAAACTACAAATGTTGCAGATCTTTTTATTACCTTCAACTTTTTGGTGTAATTTTTTTCATTGTAGTTCTGCCGGAAATCTCGACAAACGTTTTTACCCTTAAAAACTCCCCCTCCTCTTTCGACTTCGGATTGCCCGTAAATCTTCAATTTTTGTTATATTTCCTTCCTTTTACAATGTGTTCCATCCTGCTACTATTTTTGTTGGTTTCAAAAATTATCGACCCTGGTCTACATAACAAGCACTCGAAATAGAACAACATTTCCTCAAAATACTTAATATGTAATTCATTAAAAATATATTTATGCAACCGCGAATATAAAATTTAAGTATAGAATACCTGGAAGTGAAACCGAAATAAACAATATTTTTACAAAAACTAAGTGCGCAATTAACAATCCTAATTTATTTGTATATTTTGGCTCCTGTCCTATTTATCCGCATTTTCTTTTTCACCACAGAATAAAAATGAAACAGTTTTGCCAAAAAAACAAATAAACACTATCGAACAAATTTATAGATAACTTTCCTTCAATTTGACTTTGATCTTATCTATTAGGTGAATAAATTATCCACTTGTCTTGCTAAAATAAAACTGGAAAAACATATTCGTTTATTTTCGTATTATCTATTTTAGTTTTCAACATGACAATGATTACTTACAAACTGCACTCTAATTCCCAACATTTTGTTTTAGTTCCAAACTAACTGCATAGCTATCGCAGGTTATTTAATGATCAAAATAAAGTATACAAATTTAACGATTAGAGGGCACCTTTAAGTTTCCTAAATGTTTGGATAAGTAGAACTATTTTAGAATAATAATTTGTTATGTGAAAATATTTGATCAGAAAATAACTAAATACATGCACTAAAATATTTTGGTTATTAGAATATCAACCACTTGGTGAATCCTAATAATTTGCTCAATAAATAAAGACGCTAATCAAAAATATTATAAACAATATGTATGCGACCGACAACTATAATAACTGTAGATAATTGCCAGTCAAAGTGAAGAAAAGAAAATATGATACACAAAAGAAAAAAACGAAACCACCTATTATCCGTTAATACAAATTGTTGATAGTACGAAATGTGCCTCAATGTCATAAAAAGGTCGTTAAATTTGTATCATCATAGGCGTTCCTGAGGTGTTTATTCATTAAAATTAATATTAATATTAATAATGTTTTAATACTAATATATTTAGCAAAAAACAATTAAAACTTTCACGGCTAATGTTGGTTATTATATTATATTAATAGAAATAAGAATTTAACCATTAACAATTTTGTAAATAAAAATACCTTATTTCTTTGTATATTTACTTTGTGAAGGTACTATTCGTTGCAACATAATTAGGATGGAATTCCCCAGATTTTTAATAATATAATGGGTATAAAGATGCCGGCTTTGGCCACGTGCCTCGTCTGTTCAGTTTATATTCGAAACTTAACTTGAAAGGGTGAAGTTATTACGAAGTTATAAGCATCTTTTCTTCTCTTTCGTGCCCATTCGTTTATACACTGTATGTTACATTTCCTTCGAATGTCTTCACTTCTCTTTCGATCTCTCAGCGTATTTTCTATAACTCTTCTCAGTACTCACATCTCTACGGTTTCCAGTAGCCTTTGTATTGTGGCTGTGTCGGATCTTGTTTCTAAGGCATATGTCATTATTGGTCTTACACTGGCTTTATAAATTCTTGACTTCATCTCAATGTTAATGTGACTGTTTCGGCATATGATATCATTAAGTCATCCTGCCAGTCTATTTGTTTTTTGTATTTGATCTCTCACTTCTTTGTTCAGGTCTCCATAGCTGGACAGTGTAATTCCAAGGTATTATATTTCCATTACTTGTTCAATACTGATGTTATCAATGTCTATTTTACATCTGGTTCTTTGCTATTATTTTAGTTTTCTGAGATGAGATTCTCATATTAAATTCTTTTGCTCTTAATGTTTAATCTGTGGACTAGTCTTTACAGACTATTTTCATCTTGTGCTATCAATACTGCGCCGTCTGCGTAACAGAGAAGTCAGAAGTCTGCGTAACTGCCAGAAGTTTGTATGGATTAATTTGATTAGCAGCGCCTCTGTTGATTGGATTACAAATCTTCTCTACTTGCATTTAAAATAGAGGACATCGTCTTCATAAGTGTTAGCCTTCTATCAGCTTTATATCCGTTGGTAGAACCGAGGGAGCCATGTGAAACGCTTTTCTACTAAAAACAGAATTTACATTTAACCATTCTAATTTTAGTAACAAAAGAACAGTTTTACTCATATATTGCACATAAACATACCTCTAGACGCTTATTATTTCATTTCAGGAATTATTTTTCTAACTATACCAAAGTTAAATATTACTTGTATTTCAACAAAAAGAATGGAAATAACGAACCGTTTTTTATCTCTTCATGCGAGAGAAGCAAACTTTCAAAATAAGTACATAATGTACACGAGGAAGTAAGGTAAATTAGGTGGTATTACCAGTTCCCTAAGTATCGTATTTCATAAACAATGGAAAAAATTACTTATTTATGCGATGCCTTTAGTACCTAGATTATAAATCATTATTTACTGGGAGTGGAACAATAGATATATATTAGATTCATATATATTATTAAAATCTGGTACTTCACAAAAATTAAAGTCACTAAACAACTCAACAATATGTAAAATAATCAACAAAAATACGTAGATGTCAAAAAATTATATATGTAAAATAGAACACAATCAAGATTAATTAAATATATTTGGGAAAGCCTTTGACAGTGTGGAGAAATAACAATTTTGGATAAAATAGAGTGTCAAGTACCACGACAATAATAGGGTCTTTTATAAAAATTAGAAAATGATTTAGTTATGAAAAAATTGCAAAAACGTTTCGCACAATAAACTTTTTAACGAGAACACACAATAGTCCAGTCACTTGGTAGTTTTACCTGGAAAGTTTTCCGGGAGTTTTCAGAAAATCCTAATAGAAAAGACTAACGAATAAAATCTTTCATTATGTCTGGCTTTTATAGATTATGAAAAAGCTTTTGATAGCGTAGAACTGTGGGCAATAGAAGAAGCATTAGTCAACAACCGGATCGACTGCAGGTACAGAATATTAATACATGATATTTACGAACAAGCTAAAATGATAGAATACTCAATGCTACCATACGCAAAAGATCAGGAGTAGCAGACGTTATTGAAAGGATAACAACACTAAAATGTAACTGGGCAGGTCATGTAGTAAGATCAGTTGATGACCGGTGGACAAAAAGAATTTTGGAATGGAGACCCCGAATACAAGCTAACAGAAATAGAGGTAGACCCCCAACGAGATGGACAGATGACATAAAAAGAGTGACTACAAATTGGATTCAGATGGTGCAAAATCGGACTAAGTGGAAAAACACGCGAGAAGCCTATGTTCAGCAGTGGACGTTAGAGGCTAGTTGATGATGATGATGAAATGATAGTGACGTTGAGTAATGGTATCGAAACAAGACCAGTAAAAGTCAACCCAGGAGTAAGACAAGGAGACATAATATCTCCATAATTATTTACAGCTGCCCTAGAAGATATCTTTAAGTCAATAGACTGGGAAAATAAGGGAATCCCTATTAACGGAAGATACTTGAACCATCTTAGATATGCAGATAATGTAGTACTAATAGCCGACACGTGGAATGCACTGAATACGATGATTTAGGTTTTTAGCAAAACTAAAAGGTTTAGGATTCAGCAAAACTAAACTAATGTCAAACAAAGATGACAAATCTATGATAAACATCGAAAGGACAGAGATAGAACAAGTAGAAATATATATATATATATATATATATATATATATATATATATATATATATATATATTAAAATACAACGAATATTCGCATTCGCATTCGCGAATATTCGCATATTTTTGCATATTCGCATTTGCATTCGCATTCGCAAAATTTGTGCGAATGTTTTGCGAATATTACACAGCTTGCATTTAGCTCGTTCAGTATCGAAAAGTGGTGAAAAATAAGTCCATATTTCACTATAATTTGATTTACTCATAGTAATAAATAGCTAATCACACTTTAACTTAAAATTCACTTGTATTTGTGCACGAGCAGAGCAGGGCAAGTGGAGTGACTTGTGTCCCGTGAAATTTTTATTGGAACTATAACCAGAGAACTTAGTTCTCTGCTATAACTTTCTCTCTATAACAAGTCAAATTTGATTATAACAAGAGAAAATAAGATCGAAAAACCTGCTTTCTACGTTTTTGGCCCGGACGTGACTATAAATAAATACCTTTTTAAACGACCCCTCAGTAAACTTAACCGCCTACAATAAACTTCTTTACAATAAATACAACTGTTTCACATCTTTACTTTAGCAAATATGATAGAATGATACTGGACAATTTAAAGCAGTTAAAAATGACAGACTTTTTCCAATTGACTACACACCTCGCGCAAATGAGACTGCCGGCAGTGCCGGAGACAATTAAAATTGCCAAATTAAAAAAACTGAATATTCGCATTCGCATTCGCGAATGTCGGTGGCATATATTCGCATTCGCGAATGTTTAAAAAATGACATTCGTTACATCACTAATATATATATATATATATATATATATATATATATATATATATATATATATATATATATATATATATATATATATATCTGGGGGTCAAAATATAAAGGTACCATAAACTGGGGTAACTTTGTTCCACTTTTAAAGAGTTATTAAAATAATTGCGAGGAAAAGTGTATAAAATGTTTACTAGTATTATGTTTTTTTAATAACTGGTGAGAAAGGTATACAATGTAATTATTGTATGGTATTTTTTATATTAAAAATAATTAATTACATATTTTTTTAATAAATAGTGGAGCAAAGTGGAGCACCTATAGTGTGGGGTAACTTTGCACCACCTGCGTTTGCACAAATATTATTTGTGCAAAAAAAGTAAAAAACAAGACAGCGTTATTTATTTGAAAATAATAAACAGTAATAAGTGTTAATTATAACGTTAACATAATTCAGGAATTGTAAAAGTTCCCCTTTTAGAAACTTGTTTATGAGTATTAATACAGCCTAGTAGATCAGTCCATAGGTAAGTCAGTTTATCCTTTTTTGAAGGCCACTACTACAGTTTTAGAGACTTTTCCATTGCGCTAATGGTTACCGTTTTATCATTAAAAGTCATAATGCGTCCGGGGTATAGGTGGCTTTCGTAAGAAAACACTACAAAACGTCCACTTCTCTAACAACACTTTCAAAATTATTATGTTTGTTTTCTTTTTTTTCTAAAAAATTTACAAATTTATTTTCAACTTCTTTCTCCCTGGCAAGCTCTTCAAAGTCTACATCGTCCGATGAATTATCATCAAATACCATCTCTTTAGCTCTAAAGCGAACAACATTTAATTTCTCAGTCAGGAGTTATTGGGTGCTTATTGGTATTCATGCCAGAGGTTGTAGGTTCTTCCAGATCTACATCGTTGACTGCACAAACACTTTTTCCATCTGGAACATTAATTTTTTTTCTGCGGTGGTTAACAGTTTTTATCAAATCGGATCTTTTTGCTTCGAGGGCTTTTAAAAACTCCGATTGCACAACAGATGGGTCGCATTTTCGTGGTATTCGGCTGAGTACTTTCCCTGCCTCTAAATTAGATTTGATTTGTGAACCAATCAAGTCCATCACCTTTGACAACAATAGAGGAAAGTGTTGCTTTTGTATATTAGTGTTGCGGATGCAACCTTCAGTACTTTTCCAATCTGAAAAAATTTTTCGCCAGGCTATTTTTAGGGGCCAAAAGAAAGTCGCGTTAAGAGGTTGCGTCAAATGTGTACTGTTTGAAGGCAGACAAATTCAATGAATGTCGTTTCCACGACAGAGTTGAAGTGCATGTACTGTAATATGTGAAGAGAGGTTGTCGCA
The DNA here is from genome assembly GCA_918026665.1 of Diabrotica balteata. Taxonomy (NCBI): domain Eukaryota; kingdom Metazoa; phylum Arthropoda; class Insecta; order Coleoptera; family Chrysomelidae; genus Diabrotica; species Diabrotica balteata. The sequence continues at coordinate 22,614,116 of OU898279.1, read as the reverse complement.
TAGTAATACCTTTTTACCATTCAGCTTTCTAAACCTAGGTACCAACTGGAATTCAAGCCAATCTGTAAAAATATTTGCATAGAACCATCCAAAACTGCTAGCGTTGTAACGGCATCCTTTTTGCCCATTCTCTGCTCCAGTAGTCCACATTTTAGCATCCCGGGAAACAACATAAGGCAGTAAAAGTTCAGCTTCGCCGTTTCCACAGAACATAATGGACACAGAGGTCTTTGACGCGTTTCTAATTAATTCTGTATACTTGCAACATCTCTTTACAATGACTTTCTTTTTGCCGGAGTCATCAGTGAGATTAATTTCATCAAGATTACATATATTTGTTGGAGGAACGCCGTCTAACTCGACTACCAGATTTTCGAAAAAGCTTCTCAATATGTTTTCATCAACTTCTGCTCATAGATGTTTAATATTTTCTGTAAAACGTGGGGAAATTTCAGGATGTCTGACCATAAATTTTTTGATCAAATCCTCTCCTGGAAGTTATTCTTGAAAATTTTGACATCTCTTCCACAACGGTTCAAATAATTTTTGATAATATTTCTCAGTTCCCTCGGTTCCTAAATAGGCAACCAGTAAAACGGCGACGCGCGTTTTGTGAAGACGGTTTGTAATTCATAGGTAAATTAAAATGAAAATTTCTTTAGTAATGGAGAAAGTTACTCTGTCAGGGGCAAAGTTACCCCGGTTTACGGTAAGCAAAGAAAATCAGACTACCGAAATGAGCACACGTATAAAAATGGGATGGGCAGCATTCGGAAGAGTTTCATACGTACTTATAAATAAAAATATACCTCAAAGACTGCGAACCAAAGTGTTTAATTCCTGAATCCTACCTGTAGTTACATATGGAGCTCAAACCTGGTCATTCACTAGAATAAACTTGGAGAAGATCAGAAAAAGTCAAAGAGCTATGGAATGATAGATGCTGGGTATCTCGTTCAAAGACCATAAAACCGATAAAGACATTCGAACTGTCGAACAAGCAGCTAAACTGAAATGAAATAGACTGGGCATAACGAACGTCTTAAGGATGGTCGTTGGAATAAATACATCGGGAATTGGCGGCCATATGAAGACAAAGACCACAAGGAAGACAGCAAATGCAAAAGAAAAAAAAAGACAATTTGAGCAAAAGCAATTGGAAAGCACAGAATGGCTAAGAAATCAAAATGAAACTCGAAAGTTCTACAGAAATCTAAACAAAATGCGCAAAGAGTTTAAGCCAAGAATAAGGAGCTGTAAGGATGTAGAAGGAAACATCCAACATGATACGGCCTCAATCCTAAACAGATGGGTTGAATTTTTCGATGCGAAATTGAATGGCCATCATATCGAAGAAGCAGATAACACCCTAGCAAATCGAAATGATTGGAATCCTTTCAACCCAAACGAAAGACCACCTACCATCGAAAACGTTGCCCAAGCCATTAAAAAGCTTAAAAATTATAAATCACCAGGAGTTGATCAAATTTGCAGTGAGCTCTACAAGAATGGTGGCGATGCCCTACTACAGACACTGCATAAGCTTTTACTTCTTGTTTGGCATAATGAGACAATGCCTTGTGAATGGTCTCAAGGCATGATATGCCCGTTACATAAAAAAGATGACCAGCTCCAGTGTGAGAACTATAGAGGTATAACCCTGTTAACAACTGCTTACAAAATACTAGCAAATATTCTCTACGAAAGGTTGCAAGTTTACACAGTGGGCATAGTTGGTAAATATCAAGTTGGATTCACTCCAGAAAAATCAACAATTGACCAGATTCATTCAATAAGACAGATTCTCGAGAAAACATTAGAATTAAATATTGACACCCAACACCTATTCGTCGACTTCAAGGCCGCATACGACAGTGTCAAGAGAACAGTGCTATACCAATCAATGCATGAGTTTGGTATATCAGAGAAACTTATCCGACTAACGAGAATGACAATATCTAACTTAGAAGTCACTGTTAGAATACAGGGAGAGAGTTCTAGATCCTTTGAGATAAAGGATGGACTCAGACAAGGAGATGCTCTGGCTTGCCTCCTATTTAATATTGCCTTAGAAAAGGCAGTCCGAGATACACGAATTAGGGATGGCGGTACTATTTACAATAGATTGATACAAGTCTTAGCATATGCTGATGACATTGACATAGTAGGGCGTAGCAAGCGAGATGTTGAGCAATATCTCCTAGAATTGGAAACAGCGGTAAAACAGGTCGGTCTAGTCATCAACGAAGACAAAACCAAGTACATGTTGGTTACAAAGGATCCGATAGCAAATGAGGAACGAGAAACAGTCTTTGGAAGTCATAGCTTTGGACGTGTTGACAACTTTACATACCTCGGGTCGCTATTGACTGCTACCAATAAAACAAGCGAAGAAATCAAAAGACGAATAAATCTTACAAATAGGGCATACTATGGACTCCAAAAGCATTTCCACTCAAGAAACATTCAAAGAAGAACTAAAATTATTATATACAAAACATTGCTGAGGCCGGTACATATGGAGCAGAAACATGGACTCTAACGCAGAAAGATGAAAGACTTTTGGAAATATTTGAGCGTAAAATACTCCGCAAAATATTTGGAGCTGTAAACGACCAAGGGCAGTGGCGCAGAAGGTATAATTTTAAATTATATCAGCTCTTTGATGAGCTGATATGATAGAGCTTTGATGATGATAACGTTCATTAAAACACAGCGACTTAGATGGGCTGGACACATAATACGAATGCCATAAAATACCATTGCTAAAAAGCTAACCACAGGAACACCTGTAGGAAATAGAAGTAAAGGCCGACCGCGAATTAGGTGGTTAGATGGAGCAGAAACCGACTTACGAATATTAAAAATCAGAAGATGGCAACATGTTGCCAAAAACCGAACAGAATGGCGACGAATCTTAGAGCAGACCAAGATCCACAGAGGAATTGTCGAACCAAAGATGATGATGATGAAGACAGCAAATGCGCTGGAGCTACGGTATTAAAAAAACTGCAGGGACAGTGTGGAAACGTCTTACAAACAACGGAGATGAATGTCGACAATTAGAAGAGGCCTATATTCGGCAATCCGAATAGAGAGAACGGCTTAAAAAAATTAATAAATAAAAAAAAATAAATATTTAAATTTATGAAAAAACCTTATTTTTTAAATATTTTGTACGACTTGGTATACACAAACTACTGTCGCGATAAACCTTTAGTTTAAAATTATTAATTTTGACGTTTTTTTTTTCGTTATAATCTCTATTAAATATTAAATTTCTCACCTATCTCAAAAAATTTCAGGTGCTCGGAAACTTGATACAATTCCATTACGCAGTATTGTTTTAATATTTATTTCCTGAGATTAAAATCTTCTACATACGACCAAGACGAAATTTCGTGGCTTGTAACTTGTTTGACTTAATTAATTTTTTGTCTGCCAGCGACGAGGATTATTAAATTTTAATATTACTTTGATCTTCCAACAAGTGTTTGTAATTCTATCCAAAGTTATTTTGTATGGCATGGGTGAGGAACGCTTATTATGAAAATCCGTTAGATTATATAATGAATAAATATCTTTGAAGTAATTGCTGTTAAAGAGCAGTATAAAACGTATATTCTGAGACAAAAATATCGTATACAGGGTGTTTCAAAAAAGGTAAACCCGTCTCTAGGGTAGGTAAAAAACTGAAAAATAATTGGGGTTTGCTTATGGGTGATATGTATCTTGATTTTTTAAACAATTCCTTATTCAAAATCTTAGAAGATTTAACGATAAACAAGCGAAGATCTTTATTTTTTATGCACGATGGAGCTCCACCACACTTTGATAGAAGGTGTCGTAATTGGTTGAGTAATCATTTTCCGAATCGCTGTATTGGTAGAGGTGCAGAAGCTCCGATTCATTGGCCTACTCGGTCATGCGGTTTTAACCCTTTGGACTAAGTAGTTTAGTCGTTTATTAAGGAAAAAGTCTATGCTACAGAGGTCAATTCACGCCAAGAAATGGTAGAAAGAATTCAACGTCAATTTAATAACATCATAGCTGATCCCCTACCGTTTAGAAGGTTAATGGAATCTTTAGAAAAAAGAATAGACTTGTGTATTCGCGAAAACGGAGGGCATTTTGAACACTTACTGTAATTGAATTTTATTTTATGTTCTTATAGTCATTAATTTAATTTTCTTCTTGTGAGTTTTGTTTAATTACTAACTATTTTATACCAGCATCAATTATTACTTCATAATTTTCAAATCAAAATATTCCGAAAACGGTACACAGTATCGAGTTTTACCAAGAGTCCCTTTTTGGTGTGAAATTGAATGATTTTTAAGTTTACTTGAAATTTTGATTAAGTTATATTGACTAATACTTAGTACGATCCGTGTAACTAACGCCCTCCATGAGAATCAGATATAAAAACAAATTCATGGGATTTATCAGCTTCCTAAACATATTTGTATAAAATTTCTTTAAAATGTTGCCAGTAGTTTCGGCAAAATCGTAAAAAATGCGTAAAATTTTTTTTCTTCAACGCCCTGTATCTTGAAAACAGTTGGCGTTACAAAAATTTTTTACTACGCAAACCCCAATTATTTTTCAGTTTTTCACCTACCCTAGAGACGGGGTTACCTTTTTTTGAAACACCCTGTATACTACATTAGATTGGGACATCTGTTTTGGAAAGAGTGTGAATTTTATTACTAATATAAAATAAGTATTATTCGTAGGGAACATCCGCGTAGTTCGGTAGTGATCTTTGGTAAAAAAAGAACATTTAAAAAGTACGGTGTGCCTGACCAAAGATGCGGCTCGCAGAACTTTCAGTAAAACAGTTGCGTGAGCAACTAGAAGAACGTGATAAAGACTGCGGCGGGTCCAAGAAGATCCTCCAAGAACGACTAAAGAATGTTGTCAACAAGAATGAAGATGACCCAGAGACATTCCAGTTTCAATCAGCAGAAGAGACAGTTTTAACAAAAATGAATGATAAATTTGAAAATGTTTCTTAAATGATCAAGAAACTTCTAGAAAAAATGATAATAAATTTGAAAATGTTTCTCAAATTATCGAAGAAACTTCTAAAAAAAAAATGATGAAACGTCTCAAATTATTAAAGAAGCAGCTAGACAAAATGATGAGAAATTCGAAATTGTTTCTAGAAGATTCGACGAGACTTCTTAAATAATTAAAAAAGTATGTAGTCAGAATAATGAGAAATTTGAAGAAGTTTCTAGAACATTCGATAAGATACAGAAAAATGTAAACAACGTAGAAGAGAAGATCAAACAATTAGAGACCATAATAACCAATACAACACTGATACCACCAATTTTTTTTATTGGTTTTGGGGTAAATACTCACACAGCCGGACACAAATTTTTAAAAGATACAATACAAGGATTACACATAGATTACCTCTTTTCGCTCAGGGCCGATCAGGGCATTTTTATAAACGATAAAAGTAGGCCTCGGCAGATAGGTATACATACATTAAGGAAAAACATCAGCTATCAACAAAGGTTATATTTGTATATTCGTTGTTCTGACGAAAGACAGCAAACATTCGTAAATTTATTTTTTATCTAAAGCAAAAAAAATGCAGTATATTATACGAATTTTTAATGTTTAATTTTAAAAGTTTTCTGAAAAGCTCATTAGATTGAGCTCTATATTTTAAACAATCAAAAAAGATGTGGTCCAGGTCACCGATTTTATTACAGGTTTCACAAAGATCACTCTCAAGTATTTATTTTAAATAAATGTGCTGGATAACATCAGTGACCAAACATAATTCTGCTGATAGTAGTTATACTTTTTCGAGTGTGATCGTACTCATTGTACCAAGGTTGTCTGGTCTGGTGTAACGTGTTGGATTTGTAAAGCTGTAGTCTTGTCATAAATACGACCATTTCTTCGTCATCCTCTGATTGGCTATAATTATTTGTTCATCTGTGGTTAATTCGATATTTATTTGTTCCCCCATTACTATGCTTTCTTTGACAATATGATCTGCAATTTCATTGTTTGTTATTCCTGCGTGTGCTTTGACCCAGAAGAATTTTATATATTTATTTTGATCTTGTAAATGTTTAAGTATTGCTTGGATGCTAAAAATAATGTCATTGGTTATGTTTGAGTTTGATTTTAAAATTTTAAGAACGGAAACTGAATCGGAAAGTATTATAGCATTTTGATCCTCTTCCTGATGAACATATTATAGTGCTTTTAGAATTGCTATTGCCTCATCTGTGAAAATGGATGTGTTTTCGTTTAATTTATATTTTTTCTGTATACGTTTAGGTATTCCGAAAGCGCAACCTGTACCATCAGTGTATATAGTGATGTAGTTTGAATGTTTTTCTAAAATTTGATTTATGACTATGCTATTAAATGATGCTCACTCCGAATAAAGGTGCATATTCACATCATAGAAACAAAGTGATCAAGTAGTCGGTCCCTACCTTTGTTTAAGGTCACGTTTCTTAATCCATCACAAATAAGAGGAGAGTTTTTATGAATCCAAAAATGCTGCTAATGAATGGTGAGTTTTCCTTTAAGGACTTAATCATTTTTTCAGCTAAAAATGATCTTATGAGTTCTAATGGAGGTTCGATTGCTTCAACTCTTAACGGTTCAACTGATGTAAATTTCATTGCTCCCAAACATATTCTGAGTGATTTGTTTTGTATAATATCCAGATTACGTAGATTTGTTTTATTGACTGTTCCATAAAGTGTACAACCATTTCAATTATTGATTTTATGTAAGCTTTATAGAAGATTAGAGCTGTTTGAGGTACAGCATCCCACCAAGTTCGCATAACGGATTTTAAGAAGTTTAGTCCTTTATTGCATTTTGTCTCTATTTGTTCAATATAAAGTTTTCAGGTCAATTTTTTATCTCATGTGATTCCTAAGTATTTGACATTGGTATCTACCGGAAATTGTATACCATCTATTGTAATTTTCTGCATCGGTTTCCTGGTAAAGATTATAACTTTGGGTTTTTCTGCGGAGATTTGTAGCCCTAAATCATTTATGGATCTTAAAATGAGCTTCGGGCTTGAACTTAAACGATTGATGCATTCGTCGAGATGTAAAGATTATAACTTTGGGTAAAGATTATAACTTTGGGTTTTTCTGCGGAGATTTGTAGCCCTAAATCATTTATGGATCTTAAAATGAGCTTCCGACTTGAACTTAAACGATTGATGCATTCGTCGAGATGTTTGCTACGTGTATAAATAACAAAATCATCGCCATATTGTATAATAGTTGCTTTAGATATGGAGGTGTGTAAATTAGTAATATATATATATATATATATATATATATATATATAATATATATATATAGTAAACTCTTAAATATTGGGGAAATCTGCAAAAAAAACTCTAATGTGTATCAATTATTTCACCTAACGTTTTCGCCAAAGAGAATTTGGCTTCTTCAGGGCTGAAAGAGAATAAATTATAATTAGCTACCATATATTATCTAATAAAAAACATTTACCTTACCGTGAAATTTTAGAAATGTCAAGTTATGATGTTAAAAAACTTTAGCTAGTAACAACATAGTGGTGTTTTTTTGTTACTATGTGCAAAAAAGTTTATTTGTGAACGTTGGAAATGTATGGTAGCTTTGAACTTAAAACGCAAAGGTTTACCCAAGGACAATCGAAAAACCCAATGTAACTACATTTAAAGGAAGTAATTCTTTGAATTGTCGGCAATAACTAAATTTTTAATTGTTGTAAAGTTTGAATGTGAGCTTCTGTTTTCATAGAACGCAAGCGCCGAAACAATTACAAGTAGTTCTTTTGATATGAATGTCGTTAAGGTTCATTGGTAAAACCGATGAAGTTAGATCTCCGTCTGGGGAGATATTACTTTAGAATTTCTAATTGAAATTCTTTTATTTTTAATTAGTAAATTGTTAAACACTTTACTAATTAAAAAATAAAAGAATTTCAATTAGAAATTCTAAACTAATATCTCCCCAGACGGAGATCTAACTTCATCGGTTTTACCAATGAACCTTAACGACATTCATATCAAAAGAACTACTTGTAATTGTTTCGGCGCTTGCGTTCTATGAAAACAGAAGCTCACATTCAAACTTTACAACAATTAAAAATTTAGTTCATCATCATCATCACTGGCTCGACAACCCTTTTTGGGTCTTGGCCTGTTCAAGGATTCTTCTCCATTCTGACCTGTTTCGTGCTTTTTTTTTCCAGTTTTTAATTTTTAATGTTGTTATATCATTTTCTATTTGTTCTACGTATCTCAGCTTCGGTCTTCCTCTTGTTCTTTTTCCTACTGGCACTTGTTTGAATATTTTGTTTGGTATTTCGCCTTCTTCCATTCTTTCCACATGTCCAATCCAACGTAGCCTTCCTATTTTAATGAATGTTATGATATCCGGATCCTGGTATATGTTGTATAGTTCAAAGTTATACCTTCTCCGCCAAATCCCGTTTTCTTTTGTGCCCTTATATATGTGTCGCAAGATTTTTCTTTCAAAGGTGACTAATAACGTTTCCTCCCTTTTAGAGAGTGTCCAGGTTTCTGAACCGTATGTGAGTACCGGTCTTATTAAGGTTTTGTATATTTGGCATTTTGTTTTTCTGGAGACGTTATCTGATCTTAGTTGCCTAATTAAGCCATGGTAACATTTATTGGCAATAAATATTCTCCTCTTCACTTCCTCTGCAACGTTGTTATCAGACGTAACTAGGGATCCTAAGTATGTAAAGTTTTTACCGCCTCAATGTTGTATTCTCCTATTGTTAAATTTGGCAGCTGCCTTATTTGTGCGTTTTTATTTGCAGGCATATATTTTGTTTTTGTCTGATTGATTTTAAGACCACTATTTTTTGCAGCTCGTTCTATTTGAGTGAATGCCTCTATCATTTCTCTTCTTGATCTTGCGATTATATCAACATCATCTGCAAATGCTAGTACTTGCAGTACTAGCATTTGCATAAAAATTTAGTTATTGCCGACAATTCAAAGAATTACTTCCTTTAAATGTAGTTACATTGGTTTTTCGATTGTCCTTGGGTAAACCTTTGCGTTTTAAGTTCAAAGCTACCATACATTTCCAACGTTCACAAATAAACTTTTTTGCACATAGTAACAAAAAAACACCACTATGTTGTTACTAGCTAAAGTTTTTTAACATCATAACTTGACATTTCTAAAATTTCACGGTAAGGTAAATGTTTTTTATTAGATAATATATGGTAGCTAATTATAATTTATTCTCTTTCAGCCCTGAAGAAGCCAAATTCTCTTTGGCGAAAACGTTAGGTGAAATAATTGATACACATTAGAGTTTTTTTGCAGATTTCCCCAATATTTAAGAGTTTACTATTTAACTTATCTGCAAAGATTATATATATATATATATATATATATATATATATATATATATATACTACTAATTTACATACATATATATATATATATATATATATATATATATATATATATATATATATATATATATATTAAGAAGTAATGATGCAAGGACAGATCCACGCGTTAATGTAGTAGTTTTAGATCCTGTAGTGAAAGAAGAATCATCCAGGGACGAAACGACACATCTTATGAGATTCAAATTGCCACCATTTGATGGAAAGTCTTCTTGATCCATATACCTTAAACAATTTCAAGCTCTTGCTACATCCAATCATTGGACAGAACAAGAAAAGGCTATTTCCTTGACTGCTGCTTTATGAGGTGATGCTGCGGATATCCTAAGACCGATTCCTAAGGGTCAAAATTCATAGCTTGTACATCGAGGGTTGTATCAATAATAAATGTAGATCATTTTTGGTAGATACAGATGCGATCGTTGTCTGGACTACGTCGAAATAAGCCCATTCGGTACACTGCTCCCCTCTTAGATCTGACCATCCCGATCAGCAACTCGATATGTTTACCCAGGATAGCAGAATCTACAAGATATTCCAACCTGCTAGAGTTTGGTTGCAGACCTTCCGAAGAACATGTTGCAAGCGAAGATTATGTCGACCGCCTGAAGTTAAAAATACACAACATTAATGAACTTGCCGGACAACACATCCAGTTAGCCAGTGACAAAATGAAAGATCAATATGATTCTCGATGTAATAATGAAGGCCTTGAAGTAGGTGATCTTGTTTGGGTTTATAATCCAAAACGTCGTCAGGTCTTGTCTCTTAAACTGCAAAGACAATGTGACAACTCACAGTGACAAATATTTTTAATCCTAATAGTTTAAAACGTCTTTAGATTCCAAAGTTAAAAATAATGGATTGTGTTTAGACATATGAAAAATGTTCAGCGGATAGATAATATCGAATGCTTCGATTGGAAAACGACAGCATGATTAAATCTTAGGCATTAACGATAATACCAAGTAAACGATTTAACGAAAAACAAATAAATTACAACAAAAAGCAATATCTAAATACCCGCGCCACTTACAAAGATTAGTTGTGCTAAACCAAATAGTTTGTTCTAAATTCATCCGAAAATTATAAACACGAGCTTTAACTTCCAGCGAAAATGCCAACTTTAATTTACTATATTTGTGTCGAGTAATTCTAGAAACAACTTGTAAGCAACTTGTAGAAATAGAAGACAAATTGGCAAACAAGTTCTACATTATGTAACTCGATGAAAGACGATACAACAAACATTAATCAGAGATTCGTATCACAGGAAAACCCCATGTATCATAATGTCATTTGCAAGACAAACTACACAATCAAAATGTCCATTACAATTCTACAAATCTTCAGTTTACTTATTTGTGTATATAATAACATTAAATATCTACTTTTAACAGCCGAGTAAAGTTTTTTATAAAATTACTTCATAATAAATGGTATAAAAGTGTAAATTTAAAAAATCATGAAATGTTAAGTTCCTAAAAGTTGTTCCTGGTATTTATTTATTTAGCGTATGGCCCAATACATGGAGTCAATACAGTAATAATTGTAAAAAATGTAAGTACATAATTCAAAAATACAAACATAAGATTATAAAAACGAACATAGGCAAAATACACATAAAATATAAGATAATACAAACAGATAAGGTTATATCTTTAAGTCAAGTTGAGCTATCCATTCAAGGCTTGCAGGCGTAGTTTCGAAAAAGTCTTTTGTGTCCCCTCGATATGCCCTTAATTCACATGTCTCCACTATGTGTTGGATGGTTTGATCTGGAGCTCCACAGTCGCAGCTGGAGGTAGGCTGTTTTCCTCATTTATGTAGGTTGTGTGCGCATACTGCATGTCCCGTTCTAATTCGGTTTAGGCTCTTCCATATGTTTCGTGGCTGGTCGAAGCCATCAGGTTTTTGGACTGGGTCAATAAGGTTGGTTACTTCAGGTGGGACTTCCTCAGTCCACAGCGTGCGCCATCTGGAGGTAACATTGAAATCACCTGCTGTTAGCTGTTGGGCTGTTATTATGGGTGGTTTTCTGGATGGGAGTCGGTTTGCTTCTAAAATCGGGATGTCTTCATGGAATGGTAGTTACAAGTTGCTATTTACTTTCGAATACTCCGTTATCAAGACCTTTTGTCTTCGTAGAATAGGCGGAGGAATATTGCTAAGGATCGGAAGCCAATATAGTGGAGTAGTCTTGATGCAGCCGCTAATCATTCTCATTGCTATATTAAGTTGCGTATCAACTATTTTCACATGACACCTATTTAGCCAGACCGGTGCACAGTACTCTGCCACAGAATAAACCAAACTTAGCACAGACGTTCGTAGTGTGTCTGCAGGTGCGCCCCAGTTGGTACCACAAAGATTCTGGATAAGGTCATTTCTACTACTTATTTTTTGTACAGTTATTTGTAGATGTTTTTTTAAACGAGAGAGTCCTGTCCGAGGTAACCCCCAGATATTTTGGGTAGGGTTGGTAGGGTAGTGCTACACTTCTCATTTTGACCTCTAATTTTTGGTTTGCCTGTTTGTTATTGAGGTGAAAACAGATGACCTCAGTTTTATTTAAGTTGGGTATCAGCGCCATTTTGTGAAATATTCATATAGTTTGTTGACGTCGTTTGTCAGCACGTTTTGAGTAATTTCAAACTGTTTGTGTTTGCGTAGCCAAATTTTCTTCCCTCCGTGTCAAGGAGGTCCGATATATATATATATATATATATATATATATATATATATATATATATATATATATATATATAAAGTTGATAAGCATCGGAGCAAGGACTGATCCTTGGGGTAGTCCATTATTTAATTTATATTGTTTGTTCTCATGTCATTACCGTGGATTACCTGGAAGTATCGATCAGAGAGCATGTTGTTTATTAGTTACAATATTCTTCGGCATGAGATTAGTTTGGTTAGTTAATAGAGGAGTCCCTCCTTCCATACTGTGGCAGCTGTCAAATCCACAAAGACTACAGCTCATTAACATTACCCAGGGTGCACGTGTAAAATTCTTTTACACACGCGAGCTAGAGTACATCCCTGTTCCTGGTAAAACAGCAGAGAAAGATATATGTATGTATAAATATCTGGCGACATTTAATTAAAACATATTGTGTACCTATGTACCCTGTCAACACTTTAATATAATAAATTTATTTATAACAGTACATTATAGTACATTTCAAATTTTGGTACAAAAGTATTAAAAATTAAGAAAATTACAGCTATTATAATTGTCCAAGATGCAAAAAATTACTTTGCGGTATTCATCGTAACTTATAACTGGATCATCTGTTGACAAAAAAAAACAAAAATCATTCGTTAGTTTATGAGTTTCCCTGGGTCTCAAACGTTAAGGTATTGTTTATTTTATGGTTTTTTCGAATTTTAGAAATAAAAAAGACGAATTCGTTGAATTTTCGAAACTCTTTTGTTAAAATTTTTACTAATTTTAAAATTAGTAAAAATTGAAATTTGAAAGCAATATATTTTATGTTGCTAAAATTCTCAAGACGTTAGACGATAATAAATTTAAAGTGTCATTTTTAAGAAAAAGTGGTAAGTTTCAAGGCTGCTTTATTTTTTCTTTAGTTGAAGGCATTGCTGCAGTAGCAAGATCAGACATTGTATCAATTCTACCAAAACAAAAAAATGTAGATCAAAAAACAAGCTCCTTACATCTTATTTCAAATTTGATGTAAAGTTTGATAGTATTAAGATCCGTTAAAATTTTCTTTCGTTTCAGTTTTTCTATTGTAAATTTAAAATTGCTATTTTTAATAATAAAAACTACACTCTATGTAATTAATTTACAAATTATTGAAATAATAACACTTGACTCATTGTGTACCACCAATCGTACACAATGAGACAGATGTAGACGGTTAGCAAAATAATCATAGATTTTGTTTCTTCACTCTTAAGGGAATATTTATTTCAGATTATATTGAGGAAATGATCATATTGATGCATGGTTAACTTAGTTTGTACACAAATTCAAAAATGTCAATGTCAGACATAAAAATGTGTTTTTTGTCTCATTGTGTACTACCCTTCCCTATGGTAGATTATTTAAAGCAGCTATAACATTATTTGTATTGCATTAAAACAGTGTATCTTTGAGAATTACGACTAACTCACCGACGACTTTTTGTAGTGTAAGATCCAAGAATTGGATAACCATGGGACTGTACAAGATGAGTACGAGAAGTGCCATTTATTTAAATGTCGGTTACAACATAAGATATTCCTAGAATTAGATTCGATTCATGTAATGCCTGACGATTTTCATGACCACATTAACCGACGCTAAAGATTAATGATTTGGCCTTTGACCTCAACGCTTTATCAACATTTCAGCCACGATGCATCGGTAAGACTCCAGTTAAATTTGTCCCGGAAAATTTCTTCCCATCGCGATTGTTACATTTATTGATTGCATACATTTTTAATATTAAAATGTACACGGTATTTCGTTATTAATAACATCCCACGTTTACTTTACTTGAAAATATTATTGAGGTCATCCATCCTAGATTAGTAGAGTTGTTTATATTAAAGATGGCTAAAGTAATTTTTGTCCATGTGGAGTTGTCTGTCACCCATCGGACGCATCCCCAGGTGGTAGATAGGGGAACGTCCTAACCGGTCCTAGGACCGGGAAATAAAAATACCAACCGCGAATCAAAACAGACTTCTCTTCTTCATGTGCCTTGTCCGTTCCGAACGTTGGCAATCAACATGGCTATTCTGACTTTGTTTACGGCAGATCTGCAAGTTTTGGAGCCACGAGTGTCTTCTCCTCCCTGGACCCCTTCAGTTGTCTATTTTCCCTTGAACGTTTAGCTGTAGTACTTTATATTTTATGTCTCATAACGTGACTCAAGTATTCAAACTTCCTTTTTTTATACTTATTCCTACCTCTCTCTCTTTACCTATCTGGCGACATTTCGAAGGCCTCTACTTTTTTCAGCAATGTTGCGGTCATTGTCCACGACTCCATTCCATATAACAACAACATTATAGGTATTTCCTTCGCTTGATCCCAATTTAAGTTAACTGTTGTTCCCAAGTAGATGTACGAATCCACGTGTTCAATTCTTTCATTCTCTAATAGCAGTTGCTGTGGTGGTTGTTGGGTTTTGCTTACTAACATCCATTTGATTTTTGTGATATTTAGTCTAAGTCCGTATTGTGCACTTGTTTTTTGTATCTTACTCATTAGGCAACTCAGTTCCTCCATGCTACATGCTATAATCACAGTGTCATCAGCATACCTTATGTTATTAATTATTTCTCCATTTATCTTTATGCCTTCTGTACTTTCCTCCAGCGCTGTCTTAAATACTTCTTTTGAGTATATATTAAAGAGAATAGGAGACAAGATACAGCCCTGTCGTACCTCTTTCTTGATCTCAATTTTATTGGTCAATGTAGATCCTACTTTCACTTTGGCTGTTTGACCCATCGAGCAATAAGACAAAAGAGGGAATCTAATCCTTATGAAAAGGAGACCAAAAAAGTGGCCTCTGATGGCGGACATATCCGGAAATGCGAATGCGCCAAATTTAAATTTTCCGACACTTATCAACAGTAGCTATATAATATTTCGCAGAATGTGTCTTAGACGAGAAAGTTTTAATTAATTATTAATGATAAGAGTCTAAAATGCGACACAATTGTTAAAAAAACTTCAATATAAATAAGATTTCATGTGACATTTGGGACAAACAATAACATAACCCAACTAAATTTGATGTCAAACAAGGAGAGAGACTCTCTTTCCTTGTTTAATGTGGCCTCTAAAGATCGCACTTCCTGTCTAACAATATGTTTGCCCCCACTACCTTTACATTCCCTCTATTGTCTTTTTGCTCGATGGTTTGACCCCAATAGAGACTCGCTATTGTTCGAATGTCTCTGTAGTCCACTCCGATCTTGTGGAGAACTTCAATTATCTTTTCGTGCTTTACGTTATCGAATGCTTTTGCGTAGCCTATAAAGCATATAAAAGTATATATAATATAAAAGTCTAGCATATAAAAGTCTTTGTTCATATCTCTGCAACGCTGGATGAGTACCTGTAGACTAAAAAGTGCTTCTCTAATCCCAAGAGAATTTCGAAACCCAAACTGCGAATCTAGAATGTTACCCTCGCATTTTTTGCTTATTCTGTTACAAATAACCTTGGTGTATGCCTTCGAAATGTGGTTAATTAGACTTATCATCCGATGTTGATTACAAGACTTTGCTTTTGGTTTTTTTCGGTATGGCAACAAAAGTTGACTCTAGCCAGTCTTCAGGAAACTCCCCGCTGTAATAAATATTGTTAAAGAGTCTGACGAGTGAGTCTAGAAATTGACTGTTTGTTTCGCACAGCATTTTCAATACTTCCCCGTATACGTTATCATTGCCTGGTCTTTTGTTATTTTTAAGACCCTTTATAGCATTCTCCACTGATTTTAGAATAGAAGGACCAGTATCATCATTGCTCAGTGTATACCCACTAGGACGGTCATCATTAAACAGTTGTTCCACATAAGTTTTCTGGATTATAACTATTTTGTCGGGGTCTAGTTGTAGATTTCCATTTTCATCGCACAGCCCTTTCGATAAAATGTTGTAGCTTTTCTTTGTTGTGAGTTCCTTTATCTTCTTATGCATATTGTTATAGTCGTATACCTTTTCGCACTGTTCGATTTCTTCGCATCTCTCCGAGAACCATTTCTCTTTAGTTTTTCTTATCTCAGTTTTTATTCGTCTATGGGTTTCACGGTATTTGGCAGTATCTTTAGTTTTATATATCCGTCTCTCTTCCATCATGTCAAGGATTTCTGCAGTCATCCAGTCCTTCTTTTTTTCTCTTATCAGGTAGTAAAATCTTAGTGCTTGAAGTCCTAATTTCTTCTTTAATTTCACTCCACTTTTCCAGCGGTTCATTGTTATTTTTAAGGATTTTTGATATTTCGATATTTCAATTCTCCTGCATCTGTTGTTTAATATTATTGTTGGAAAGCTTTCTAATATCTAGCGTTTCGGGCCTGTTCTTTACATTTGGCTTTTTTAACTTTACTTCAAAGTTACATACCACCGGATTGTGGTCTGATGCTACGTCCGCACCCGGGTAAGTTTTTACGGCTTTGATGGAGTTTCTAAACCTGATTGGTGCAGCGATATAATCTATTTGATTTCTGATTATTTTACCAGGTGAGTCTGCCGGTGATTTCCAGGTATAGAGTCTACGGTGCGGGAGCTTAAAGAGAGTGTTAGTAAGTACTAGGTTGTGTTCTTGGCAAAATTGAACTAGACGATTTCCCCTTCGTTTCTTTCACCAAGTCCGAAATTTCCCACTACCTTTCCTGTTTTGCCTCGTCCTACTTTCGCGTTGAAATCTCCCATTATAAGTGTTATTTCATTATTTTTGGTTCCATTAATTAAGATTTCTAGTTGTTCGTAGAAGTCTTCCATTATTGTTTCCTCTTTGTCAGCTGTAGGTGCGTATATCTGTATTATGATCAAATCAAATGGGGACGCATACAGCTGTAAAAGAATCAATCGGTCTGATAGTGCAGTGTAGGATTTTATTGACGATTTTAAACGAGGTGCAACGATTATTCCAACTCCATGATCGTTACCAGAGTAGTACATTGCATGGTCTAGGATATTACATTCTCCCGAGTTAGGCCAATGAGTTTCACTGACACCCATTATATCAATTTTGAGTCTCTTAACTTCTTTTACGATGTTATGTGCTTTACCACTTTCGTACATACTTTTAACATTCCAGGTGGGATTTGTAAGCATCTCAATCTAGGTGTTTTACTCTTCAAAATTGTTTTATTTTTGCAAGGATTTCGCATGATATCGACCTGGGAGGCCTTGCATTCTGAGTTTAAGTATCCCTACTTGCCGGATCTTGACTTCCGATGTCCATGATCAGTAACATATTCCTTATCACTACCGAAAGCCATGATAATTTTCCTGGGAAAATCCATAGGGACTTTAATGTAGTAGTATCCACTTGCCTTCTATATCCTTATGCCGTTGGCCAAATTTTGGTTCATTCGCCTTCGGAGCCGATTTCTCAACTCCAGGACAAAAGAGTGCCCTACCACTTACCAACTCATCCGCCCGAAGCCGTTGGTCAGCAAGTGGGAGATCGCTTATACCGGCAATCGCTCGGTAAAATTTTCGCCATATCTGGCTACCCTCACTTAGTTTAGCCTGCAGACCAATGCAGTTGCCCGGGGTGTGGCACGTGGAGCCATAAGTGAGAGTTAGCTGTCTTATGAGGACCAGTTATCAAGAACCATCTCTTGTCTATGACGCTCGATGTGGTAGTTCCGATAAAAGGTGCTACCTCTATAACACAACTCTACACCCCCAAAACAGACTAAGATATGGCAACCCTAATAGAAGAGTCCGTGAAGCTCCAGGTTGGGGGTTGGGTAAGAGGCCGGCAACCTTTTGCTGTAAAAAAGCATATGTTACGAAACCTCAAGGACTATTAGCTGGACGGAACTCACAACGAGGCACGAACTAACTTTAGCACTGCAGGAAATACAGTTGATAGGAACTGGCACTTTTGGAACTGGCACATAGATCAGTGGAATTTATGGTAAACCAAAAACAAAAGGCCTTATTATTAACTTTAAAGCCTACAAACTAAGAATGTGCTGTTTGTGTTTAAAAGGGACATTCTTTAATTACAGTTTGATCAATGCCCTAACTAATGACAAACATAGTGATAATGGATTACGATTGATAAACTAGCATGAGAACTAAATATAGCAGTCGCTGGCACTTATTTTGAACACAAGACTATATACAAAGCAACCTGGACCTCTCCTGATAGAAAAAAATGTAATGTGCAAAAGCTGAAAGATGCGAAAATTGCAGAAGGGTACTTGGAAAACATCACCAACAGGCTAATTAATTAAAATATAAATAAAGAAGGCCAGAGAGATATGGAGTCCTACTGGACCAGAATAAAGGAAGAAAGCAGCAGCGAAAGGTAAAAAAGGCACAGAAAAATCATTAGTTTGACGATGAATTCACTTAGTAAACTCCCTTAGTAATTTGTACTACCACTACATTATCAGCACCAACAGCATTAACCACCAGAAAAAGTTACCCTGTCGTTCTAATTTACCATTAGTTGATACTCTCTTATACATATACCTCGTCATCGCCACATGCTTACTGCATTATACCAAGGCAGGTCTCAGCACACTTTTATGTATCTTTTTTTCAGCCCTTTCCCGATTTTCTCCATTGGTGTCCATGGAGGTCTCCAACCATTCCTGTTGCATCCAACCACATATACTCCGTTTTCAACCTGTTAAAAGTGTGCAATGACTCCCTCTTCAATGGCCCTTCTTCAACCCTCCTAAATCTTCCAAAATGTCTTTGCTCTCCTCTACTAACACGATATCATCAGCCAAGAGCATTGATCAAGTGATTCCTCCCTTACCTTTTCTATCAGTACATCAGGTCCTTTCACGTGCTTGTCAGGAATCCAGTTCTCTCAAATACATCTCAATATCTCTTGGTTGATATTAAGTGTCATATTACATAAATGGATTTTTATAATTCAGTTTGTCCTTAATTATCTCACAGAGGATATTTTTGAACTTTTCCTTTACAATTATGATAACTTCATTAGCGAAAACTTGACAGAATAATACCCCAAGGTTTATTAACTCGAATAGAAGTTAATATAGTACAAGACTCTAGTCTCTAGTCATTAAGGTGAATAAGGTATATTTCCCTATTTTTATTCTTACCAACTGTAAAGTCAACCCACTTGGATGCTGATATTTCCGCTTTTTATGTTCTCTTTTTCTTCTTTTTTCGGTGCCTATCCGTTCCGAACGTTAGCGATCAGCACGGCTATCCTAACTTCGCTTGCTACTATTCGGAATAGTTCGGTTGCAGATGCATTGAACCAACTTCTCAGGTTTTGAAGCCAAGATATTCTTCTTCTCTTTCATCCTCTCTTTCCAAATACCTTACGAACAGTTGCAACAAGCGATATCTCTGTTTGTTTTTCATAAAATGGCCATAAATAATAATAGTTCTTTCTCATAAAAAAATATGCTAATTTGCGCTCTTTTATTGTGTTAATAATCCTCCATTTTACGTAGAACCTCAACATTAGGCATACGATCCACACATGAAATTATCCCCTACATTAGAAACATAGGCCCCTACTCCATGTAATAATGTAGAAAATAGATTTCATCTATGATAGAGATTTTGCTGCCAAGTGGTAAATCGGGACTTCTTAAAAGAGACTTCATCTTTACGAACGCTGATCTTGCTTTTCCTATGCATTGTTTTATTTCAGTAGAATGGTCCTATTGGCTGTTTATGTTGACACCAAGGTATGTGTAGCTGTACCCGGTCAATTGGTTGTTGTTTAACCAGTTCTCTAACCTGGTCTATCTGTTCTCTTATGAATATTTAATATGCAGAGTTTTCAAATGAGACTTCTAGATCTTTTGATTTTTTGCTCAAATTATGTATTAAAAAATGTATATTTTAAAAAGCGAAAAAGACAATAAAAAATTAGACTGATTTGACTTTCTTTCATTTTTAAAAGTAGTAAACAAATCATACTATTATGATACATAAATTTATCTTAAATTTTAAAAACTTAAATTTTAAGAATAATTACGAATTTTTTTAATTAAATAAATATTGTAACAAAAGATTTAGGAAAGATTTTAGGACGCAGCAAGATAATCGAGATTTATAACAATAGAACTAATTATAACGATGAATTATATTTCTAACGTTGTTTATTCCAGGTAATACTTAGACGTAATCACTATTAGGGGCCCCATACTATCTTACACTATCTTATCACAAAAAAAAAATTGCGATAGTGAACAATACTGCCAAATCAATTTATTCGTTTAATTTGTGTTTGTAAATATGGGAAGTACCCTCAAGTCAGATATTTTCGAATAATTAATAAACCAAAAGTCTTCCCGGACAATACCATTTATATCTAAATATAAAATTTTATTTTTTAGATAGATATTTTAGATAAATATCTAAACTTTTCAAGCTCAAAAATAAATAGATTCAGATCAGATTTAGTTCAAATTCAAAAGATAAAAAAAATGACAATCCCTATCTTCTAATCTTTCTAGCAGAATATGCTATAAAGAAGAAGCATTTACAGAAATTGGACAAAGAAGAAAAAAGAACACCAAGGGAAACACGTTTATATAATGGAATTGCTAAATATATATTTATAGCAGGAAAATCTTAGCAGGCATATTTACGAACTGCATCAGATCAAGATTCGTGCAAAAAAACTGGAATCCCAGTAAACATAATTTCCATTCATAAGAAAGTTAGCAAAGAAGATATAAAAAACTACAGACCTATAAGTCTACTACCAATTATATACAAGATATTAACAAATATCATTAATATCATA